>JBAMIG010000006.1:18874480-18907045 GCA_037177335.1 Kiunga ballochi | reverse complement strand
GTTTACATCAATCTATCACTAAGTGCTCCATATCCGTCTCTAGTATCAGCCAGAATGTGCCGTATTTATGTGAAATCCATGATCAAAAATAAACCCACACTTGTGAAAAGAATTTTCTTTTTTCTTTCTTATCCAGTGCTTCATGACAGGATGGGCAGATTTAACGAGTATACCGCTGTTAAAATGTTCATGTGAAGTTAAACCCGGTCAGCCTTCTCAGTAGGGAGATGCACAGCCTGTTGTGCATTCTTGGATGAATGCAGGGAGAGATTGATCTCAGTCCTCAGGTGTTTGAAGATGTTGGACCCTTTCTTTACTTTTTTTTTTCCCTTCAGCCTGGGTGGTCCAGAAAGAGGGTGTGGGGCACATATTGCCTCCTTCGACATAAATCTTGCTAATGCTCATGCGATTGCTTGCGTGGACGTATCAGAGCGCTGTAGTTTTGTCTGTGACTATAACATTTACCCTCTGCTCCATGCCACTTAATCATTACAGCCCAGGAGTCGTGATATGGCCTCTAGATAAAGCTAGAAATTTGGAGCTGAATAGATTGAGTGGAGCGACTGGCATCCTCAGCGGCCTGGCGGAGATTTCTCGCCTCTAAGGTCTGCACGTGTGAATAAATCAATCTTTCAGCATTTGTCATTATCGATATATGTATACATGAATCATCGCTCTCTGACTCCGTGCTTGCTGGAGGCATCTGAGTTAAATATACCCCTGCAATCTATCTCTAAAGGAGAGACGTTTTTTTTAAAAGAAGGTATTCTTGTTATTCTGTGTGTATGTGCAACCATGCAGATTCATGTGCATGAATGTGTTTGTGCTATTCTGCTGCTCCATCAACAGGTGCCAGTGTGGAGCTGTGTTGCTATGACAGTTAAAAGCAGCCAATGTGATCAAAATGAGCAAGAAAAAGTCATTGAGCGCATGCAGCAAAATCAGACCTAGATTAGAAAACGAAGCTTGGCTAAAACTCAAACCTTCCTATCTCCTGTGTCCTTGCTTACTCTGTCCTTCTATCACAGTGAATGTATGGCATGAGATGTGTGGTACCATAAGGCATTCTGCATGAAGAGCTTATTATTAATATACACTGGCCATTTTTCTCTGCTGCTGGTTTCAGTTAAAATGTGAGGCAAAGAAGAGAATATGAAGGATATTGCTGATGAGGCTTGCACCAAATTTGCATGAAGACGCACAAAGAAGAGGGATGAGTCTTTAAATAAAGTGGGAGGCTAATAAAATGTGAAAAGAGCACGGTTTTGTTAGATGCTGCGGGTCAGCGTGTCACAATATATTACAAAACAATCTGGTCTTTAGAGAGTCTGTAAGATTAAGTGAAAAGTCAGAAGAATAACTACTCGTAACATATTGCTGTGACTTTAAAAGACAAAAAAAAACACTGTTTAAGAAGTAAATGCGCTTTAGCTGATAACCCAGTAATATAAAGTTTTTTTTTCTTTTGCCTTAAAACAGTTTTCTTACAAAGTTGTGGAGATAATATTTGTCTCTTTACATAATTGCTTTAGTTAATTGAGGTTCACAGGAATTTCTGTAAAGCTTTCTTGAGGCTCACAGGGTTTTAGTCACAGCTCTGGATTTTTCCTTGACCACTGAAATGCATTGATTCTTGTGTTAATTTGTTTTTCTTCTGCTGTAGTTTTCTGGTGTGCTTCGGACAATTAACCTCCTGTATGACCCAATTTCAATCCCGCTTTAGCTGTTGAACAAAGCACTTGTATTTAATTTTCTGAACTGTAAATCCCGTTTTTCTTTTTATAGTTTGGCCGGTCCCGCAACGTCTACGCAGGTGTGACTTTTATATGCTTGTTTTGCTTATAATATTTATTGTAAGGCACGAGTGGACGCTCAGGGCTTTTGACAAGTATATTCTGCTCTTTTACCTCTGAAAAACACAACTGAGACAAAATATGCAGCCATTAAGAGAAATCGAGTGGCATAAAGAGAGTTTGGAGGGAGTGAGTGACTGGCAAAAAGCAGAGGTTACTCTCACTGTGATGGAAAAACAAAGCTCGGTACGGGCTGAAAGCAAAATGGACACAATAACGTGCATCTGGGAGAGTTGCTAAGGTGCAATTACGTCTCCATGCTCTGCTAGTTGCAGATGTTTTTCCCTTTTTATGACTCTGGAGAGATATATTGTCTTTACATTATGGTATTGTGATGTATAAATGACTTGATAGTTGATGTCATGGCTGGACGTTGTCCAAGTACACAGTGTCCTCCATGTGATGCACTCATGCTGATATGCTGTGTTTGGTTTATAGCAGAGGTCAGATCTCCCCTGTTTAAGAGAGTTGTGCTCATCTCAAATACATTTGAAACGTAAGCTTTGCCGCTATGTTGTTTTTAATTGAGGATAAAAGAGTAAACTCTAACATCCGTACGTACACACCGTGTTCAGTGTCTTATTCTAAGGCCTGTAGAGTCTGAGATGTAGCACCGTGTGGTCTAACCAGGGGGTGAACTTGCTGGGACATCCATTTTTCTTCGATCAGTGACGAATGCTTGGGACGCTTTCCCATTGGGAATGACATTTCTGAGGGTAGAGTGATGGACTCTGGGAATAGCTTGCTTTATAACACTTCAGCTGCTTCTTTCACATCGTTGTTGATACTTTTCATTCTGTGCCAACACATGTGAACGCTTCACAGCAGCCTTCAGAGCAGAACAAAAACCCTAGAAATGTCCTGTTTTTACCACTTAGAAGTATTTTACTTATCATTTGCAAACATGAGACACAAAATAAATCATGTTGCTGTGTACAATGATTTTATGCTAAAATGATCATTTCAGCAGCTCATTGTGTCAGTATGTCAGTCCTGTAGGTTGTTTTTATGGCTGTCCCAACATTTCTGTCAGTTTCAGTTATTTTTAAGTATGGATGTGTTTTTTTCCCTCATCTATCCCATGCTTCACCATACACATACATATTATTATAAAGATTTAATAAAAAGGTTGCTCTGGGCATTTTGCTTACTAAAGAAAAGCTATGGGCAACATGTTGTAAATAAAACTCAAAAGTGATTTTTAAGTGAATCATGAGTGAATCAAATGCTTCTCACTAGTATGTCAAGAAATGTGAGGGGAAAATAAATACGAGTATAAATGATAATAATTACATTTTTATTTTTAGCTCTCACATCAACACCTGCTTTCAACATATTTACTAATAAACTGGCTAAAATGACGTGTTTTGAAAATATTTCTCTTTAATAAAAACTAATCTCTACAATGTAAACATTTCATTGCAGCTAATACCGGTTCTGGGATAGTGGACCCTTTTTCTGACACTGGGCTCAGGGAAATTTGTCAATCTATTGTGAAGAAATCAGATCTCTTCTCTTTTTCACATTAGTAACGTTTAGCATACAAAACATTCAGGACACGTTCTCTCACCAAGCCCAGCGCTGATAGTCCTATCTACTGATTAAAATGATCTTATCGGTTGTTACTAATTAAACATAATTCCACAAGTAGCTTAATGACTAAATAAAGTGGAGCTGATGCAGTTATTTTACCCTCGGAAAGTATTTCCTTCGTTCTAAGCAACTCAAACAGAGCGAGTTTTTCCTATCTGGGAATAAAGTTGCTATTTTTACATAATCATAGTTAATCTGATGTATAAAACGTGCTTACGTTCAAAACAGGCCTGGGAACTGTGCAAGAAGTTCACTAAGCAAAGTTTAGGGTTTATAAAAATAAACCTGAAAGAAAAAAGTGCGTACTGCTGCGTAGTAACATTTTATAGAGAGGAAACTAGCAGCACACTTTATAAAAATACATTTAAGCCACATTAAAGCCATGTTTGCTATCAATCACATTAGAATTATATATATTTAAGCAAAGACGTGGAAGCATGGCTTATAATAAACATGCTGAAAAAACTAAGCTATTTATTCCATGAATACGTATTTAAGCATCCCAGCACAGCATGATCGTCCTAATTAAAATGTTGCCATGGCGTTTATTGGTACATTAAATGTGATTAAGCATATAGATATTGCAGTAACACGTGTAATGCTTCACGGCGAATGAGCTGCGCTACCTGCAGACTGACAGCAGGGTCAGGATGGGAGATTGTTTAATGAACTTAAAGATTTCCTGGCCCATGTGCTGTGCTCTTACATCTCTGAAGTTCATTGTTGGATCTTCTTATCTGCTTAACTTTGCGATCCTGGTGAGAACCGTAAAAATGTGCATTCAGTCATACAGACTATTTGTGACTCGAATATGGTTCTAATAAATGTGGCTGCATGCTGACCTGGGTCCATCCATTCATCCTGCTGCACAGCCGTTTGGAGAACGAGCTGCAGGCAGATGCTGTGCAGGATGGCTGCTCCATGTGACAGTGGCTACCCACCGAGGTGCTGACTCCTCACGCCGTTTGCCAGAGCGCAGAGGAGACGCTTTGATGTGATCCAGGCTTGTATGTGCTGTTGAAGAGCGAGCTATCAGCATATCTGTCTCCACTTTGAGATCTGATTGTGATTTTTAAATAAAATATTTCATCTTTATCACACTGTCTCCATTCACTGCTGCAACAATGTGCTACCACTCGGTTACGTTTATGTGTCCTCTCAGTAGCCGTAATTCATCATAAAACACTCGTCGTTTTATAAATGAGGCCCCTGATCCATAAATCTAAAAAAGGACTCATTCTTTGGTTTTTATTAAGTAGATCAATAGAAAAATAGACTTTAAATGTCTTGTAGGCCAAGCTCTAAAAGCAACCGCTGCATTTTGCTGCTTTTGGTTTGGATCTTTAACACCTAAGGTGTCACTAGTGTTTAGCAGCAGAATCGGTTACCTGAAGATGAAGCAAAATTAGATTTTGGCTCTCTCCCTTTTATCTTCTACAACTGTATCTCTCCAGCCTTTTTTATTTTTTTTATTTTAGCTCATTGCAGTTAAGTGTTGCCTCTGTCACATTCTCTCACCATCTCTCTTCTTCCTTCTTGGAAGTCATCAGCTCCCCACCTGCCTCCTCTACGTCCATATCCTCCATCATCCATCTATCCCCCTAAAGAGTAATTATGACATTTACTGTTGGGCAGATGAATGAAGTAAGCGCCAAACAAATGTCCTGTTGGGATAATCATGTCCCCAAAATGGAGCGTTTTACCGTGTGGAAATCCTATTTAAATTTTTCTTTTTGAGGGTAAGCTGCCTTGATGCCATCGCCAAAGAAAAAGCGATTATGGGGTCTAACGAGAAGAAAACCCCTGCTGGGCACAGCAAAACAAAAAACATGGCTTGTTTTTGTCCTTTATAAGGCTAATTTGGATGATTACAATTTATACTGTAATGTATATGACATATGTGTGTGTGTGTTAGTGTATATGCCCTGCAAGCTTAATGCAGGTGGAAGGAGCTGCCAGATACCCTGTCCACCCTCCTGTAATTCTTCCTATTGGCCCAGAAGAAGAGGGGGAATGGCTGGTGTGAGGGGCGGGGGGCTTGTAGGCTTTAACAAGACTTGTTTTGTGAAGCACCCTATATCGGCAAGAAGGATTTATGTTGTGAGTAGACCTATGAGACAACACCTAATGGTCTTCCCTTTGCCAAAGAATGCTTAAATGACACGTATACCATGTCAACATATAACACATTTGCAGTGACTCATAGCCCAACAAGACACGTAATTAAAAAAAGATGTGAAAAGTTATTCTTGATGTATAAACAACTTGAAGTCATTAAGGAGGCTGTTTTGTTGATTGGCACCCCCCTCCCAGTTTGCCATTTGTTGTTTATGCCACTCTTGCTGCTTCTGTTTGAAATAGTCAGCAAACCAATTAGCCACATAGATACAGATTGGATTGAATGACTGGGATGTTGGGTTAGAAAAAAAAACTCAAATGAGAAAAAACAAACTTCCCTGCTGGGGAAATATTTTTAGACCCAGTTAACTGAAATGCTCCAACAACCCCCTCACCTAATTTGCATGTTCTTCTGTTTTCAGGAACATTTGGTATCATAAACATAATTGTCCTACACGACATACAGAATACATTAAAGAAGCACTACTGAACTTCTCTCTTTGAGGCGTCTGCCACAACGCGGCACCCACCATCCTACTTTTACTCAAAGCTCTGTCCAGTTCGTAAAAGTCAATCCTAGCTGATGCTGGGTCTAGACTTCGATTCAAGTCGGTGTTAACAGAGATCCACCACCCCAGATCCCTAAGCAGGAAAAATGGTATTGCAGTTGTAGCTGCAGTGAAATTAATTTGTTAAACAGACAAAAAACTGTTTTACTTTGTCTCATTTGTGTTGTTAGAAAACAAAATCATATTGGAAATTACAAGATCATAGCTTTGTTTTGTGCTTTTAGTGCTTTCTTTTTACCCCCAAATCTACTAAAATGTTCCCTTTTTACATTTATAAACTGTTATGAACATTTTAAGTGGCCTCGTTCATCTGGGCTTTCCTTACATTGGGATGAGTTTGGGTAGTATGACCACTAGAGGGCAGTGCAGAGTTCAGCTTTTTAAAAGTCACTTTCAGACCATACTAAACATGGCATCAGTGGAAGAAATCATAATTATACACATTCTGAAAAAAGCTATAAAAGCAGGTAGGGCAGGAGACAGCTGTGGTCTGCATGGTCATTAAACACATTGGGATGTTTCAGCAGTACAATTCTGTTTGCTCTGTCAAGGTGTAGATTTGTTAGAGCTTTGAAAATAAACCAAGTAACCATTGTAAACGACCTGCATTTTTTTGGAGGAATAGAGACAGCTTAATTGATCTTAATCAGGGTTTGTGTGCATGCTCTTAATTCATCAAACAAAGTGGATTCTCCATGCTCATGGATTCAGCTCAAACGGGCCGGTGTGAATGTGTCCCTGCACCTTTAGCATACAGGTGAATAGCAGCGGGGATAACAATGAAGCAATCAGGATTTAAAGCAGTTGGCTGCAGTGAGCGCATGCTGAGAAAAATGCTATTTTGATCCTCTTGCATGGCAAAGTGAAGGAAGCAGGAAAACAAAAGGAGCTAATTGTGGCCATTTAGATCTGCATCGTGTCCAGCGAGGTGTGCAAGGATCACCTTTAGTTTTCTGAGTTTTAATTGTCATCGCTGGCAAACATGTTTATGTTGGGTTAATTGAAGTCAGGGGGAATAAACACGCCCCTGCCACGATCTCTCCACTCCTTCATTACAAACACTTTTCAGTATTCAACAAGGCACATATATAGGTATGTGAGTGTTTGTGTTGTAAAAAGTTAGAGAACTCCTGTTCCGATAAAGTCTGCCTTAGGGGTTAGGCCTTCAATAGATCACTCTACCTGCCCAAAATGGGAAATTGATTTCCTCCCTTTTTCCCGCACTCCCTCACTGAGGCTAATTAGAAATCGCTTGGCAGTCCACCGTTAAAGGAGCTGGATAAGCGTTCAAGGTGCATTGTATTGTTTTAGGACAGATTGGGTGACATTGACCTTTTTAAAAAAAAATTATTTTAATGCCTTTTTTTTTTTTTTTAAGAAATGCTGTTTACATTTTATCCCTTTATGTTTGTCTGTGCTCTGTTACTCTCACTGTAGTGTAAATATGAGTTGTGCTGTTAGCAGCAAGCTGGTTTATGCCTGTGTTTGAATGCTCACCTGGTGTTATAAATCAAGAGATCAAATCCCCTGGGTGCAGTCACCGACAGCATTTGGTTCCACTGTTTTATTCATTTGCTCCTTTGTCTTCTCACACTGCTGCCCTACATGAAATTTTGTGTGTGGAGGAAAGTCAGAATATGTTACTGCTGTCGCGTAATCTAGGTGAGGGAGAGTGATGGGTGGGGAGGAGAGGAGAACAAGGATTAGGGATGTTTTAAAAGAAGGACTGGGGATGGGGAGTGAAGGACTGAGATGCAGAAGTGGGAAGGTGATGGGAAAGAGTTTTTAGAGGAAATGAGTTGCCAAGCAAAATATTTGTTGGATGGACCTAAAAAATAATCTGCTGAGCGTGAAAAGGATGAGGAAAAAAATAGGGCGATGAAAACACGGTAGAGCAGTTTTTAAAGGAATCATCCATAAATTCAGAGGCTGAAAACTGTTTGCATGTGACACACACAATGTGTTAAAGTACTTGGGTTAATGGCCTAATTTCTCTTGTATCATGTGCTTATTTTTCTTCTTTAAATCAACCAGCTGCTCACATTTTAGACCCTTTTCCTGCTCATCCAAACCTTTGATGTTACCTAACATCGTCTAGGCAGAAGATTAAGAGGAGTTTAACTCTGAAAAGCCTCCATGTCTGAAAAGCATCCCTCTCTTCTGCTGTTAACCACAGGTGGCCCTTTGTTTAGTCATGCGAGTCTGCTAGTTGTAGTTCTGCACAGGTGTAGTCGCATGGGATTTGTTTGAGACAAATGACAAAGGTGTTGCTGCAATTAATTCCCTCTGTGTCGACACAGAGATGGCTTTGAGGAAGCCTGTGAAGCTGCACTAAAGAATCTGTGGGAGATGAAGGATAATAAATGGCCTCTTTGGGATGAAATGTAGGGTTAAACATGAATTATTAAAATGGAAACGAGGTCATTTCTGGAAAAATATGTTTAGATTTGGGATTCAGTGCAGCACACAAGGACACTTTTTCTTTTTGCACTCCTGTATCTCCCTTATTGGATGCAGGGATAGAAGCTCTGAGTTTTTTCTCCCAAAGTAAAAAAAAAAAACAGCCTATTTACTATGATTTTCTCCTATATGGTGTCATTTTTTCAGCTGCTGGGTAATATGTGAAAAACTGGCAATGCAGTCTTTTGTTTTTCATGTCATATTTTCACAGAGGCAACAATTTCACAGGACAGGTAGTGGTATTAATAAAAAAAAAATCTATTAGAGGATTAATTTATTTATAGAGGAGGCAAGACTTTCTTCTTTTTGTGTGTGATGCATCTTTTCTTGAACTTTGAGGAAAGACATTTAGGTTCAGTGCACCTTTCACTGGAGAGGAAGTCCCTTTGTTCCTCCTACTGAGGGACTGTCATATCTGCTCCTTTCTTCACAAATGAGGCTATTTCCAGGTTTGTGTCAGAACTACGTCCTTTTCTCAACATCCTGTCTACCAAGGGAGTGAAAAGGCTGCCGAAACACTCCCACTGTGCACAGGAATCTGTCAGCGAGAGAAAGGACGGGTTAACATGCTCCATCCCTTTGGCCAGGAGGAGGACATGACGGGACCCCTGGCTGACAGAACTTGTGAGGATGCTTTGGCAGCCAGCGAGGCAGATGCCTTTTTAGCCTTGCAGACGGATCTCAGAGGAGGCTCTCTTATCAGATAGACTAAAAATTGTGATACACAAGCTGTAGTTGAGTTAATAACTTTTTATCTGCAGTTGATGCTGAAACTATTCATCAACCTCTGAAATCCTTTCTATACATACATCCTGCTCGTGTGTCTAAAATAACATTAAACACAAGATTGACAAAGAGATCAAGAAATCTCTTTTTTCCTCTTTGTCCCTTTCAAAATGATAAAGTGTGATGTGCAAAGATCTGACACCATTTCCCTTCCTACATCATCTCCCCGTTTCCAGTACAAAAAACAAAGCTTTGTGACAAGCGATGCTGTCAGATGTACATATGGTGAACTTGCCAGTGTGTTATGCACACAAGGCAGCTGCCTCACCACGCTCTCTCTCTCTCTCCGGTGCATTTCTGCTCCTGTTGTAGCGTTATGCGTGTGTGTGGGGTTCCATCTACCAGGCAACTCTCCGCAGGGCTTGCTTAACTAAGATTAATTGCACCTAATCCACTGTGCCAGGTGGAACACAAGAGTGTTGTGGGTGCACTCACGCAAACACACTAACATGCTCACAAATAAGGCACACACATCCCATTATAGCCTTGGCGCTGAAAATTAGCCCCGTGCCTCTCCTGACACCCCGGACCAGACCACAACTCGATACCACCATCTACTTCCCGACAACTTGCACATTTATCACTGCTCCGTTCCTCCGACAGATGAGCGCACGGATGGACAGAAATGTCGTGACAGAAGGACAAGCTATCTGCTCTCTCACATCCGCACCAGCTGGCCCTGACAAAACGTGGAAAGACAGTGTTTGTCCTGTTTTTCTCTGCAGAGGAAGGGAAAGGAAGAAAGCTTGAACTCGGATGTCTTGACAGTTGTCTGGAGCTGCAGGGATAGTGGGAAAATAAATGCTCCACGGTTTAGAAAATGCATCCAATCCAGATTAGGGTCGATGTTTAGCTGCACAAATGAACTGCACTCAGTGTTATTTAGTTCATATGCTCATCTGTGCGGAGTAAGAGCCTTTATATGACGTCAGTACTGAGATTTCCCGGTGGCAGTGCCATTTTTATGTGTTCAGAGTCGGCGTGCTGGAATTGAGGACCTGATTTGATTGAGTTACATTTAGACAGTTTCAACACTTCCTAAAGCGATTCCCTGGCTGTCTGCAGCACATCATAGAAGAACTGATGAGTATTATTAATTTGATAAGTAATTATGAAATATATGCGATCGGTGCACGAGTCACAGTTTCCTCGGGTGTTTTGACCCCTGGTGATCAGTGAGACACAACGTCTCTGCTGTGCCATGCCTTGCTACCATGCACATGACACATTTAGCAGATTGCAGTATTAGCAGGAAGATCATGAGCTTCCTTCTCCTTCTTTGTACCTGTACAGATGTTTTCTTCCACTATCTGCCCTTCATTTTCTCCTCTCTTCACCTCCCTACGACTCTCTCATGTGCATCATAATAAAGTAGAAAGACAGTCTTCATTATTCATGTCTTATTGTTGCATGTAGATACTATATTTATGTCACTGTCTCACAGTTCTGTCAGATGGACTACCACTACATCTACACCATTTAGTGATTAATCCCATTTTTTCCTGATCCTTACTGTCTGTATGGCTTTGCTTGACATTAAAAGACAGTTGTCTTGTTTCTTTATTTGACAGTTTTAACCATCTATTAATTTATCATAGAGGAAATAAACACTAAGGAAAAATTGTTCGGACATGTTGGTGGCTCCTCCTCCTGATGAAGGAAACCCCTGTTGTACCTGGATACCTGTGTTTGTTTGTGCATTGGAGGGGTTGTTTTGCCGGCTTAAAGGGAGGACTGTTTGCTTAGGAAGGAGAACCAGAACAAGCGAGATGCATTTAATACTGCATCTGATTTGCATGTGTATTTCTTATTATTTGAATCTGCTGTGTCTTTTTTACCCAAATCTTGGACATAACAAACAACCATGTAAAAGAGACTTTAGACCTGTGGAATAATTTAGTCTTTAGTGGCTAATCATTAATATTTTCAAATGTCTTTTTTGCTCGTGTTGTTTTAAACCTGTTTGCTGGGAGAAATTGACGACGACCCCCCCCCGAGTGTTGTGCTGACACTATCACTCTAATCCAACTATACTTTTTTGCCCCATTCTGCAGACTTTCTCCTCTTTAAATGAATTGTATTGACCCAGAAATACTTGGATTGTCATTGAGATGCTGGATATTCTTTACAATGCACCAGTGGTTTTGTAATGGAGACCAAAAAGTGCATTTAGATTCTCAGGTACTTTGCACTCCTGCTTAGTGAATCCAGGAGAGTAGCAAGGTTAAAGGAGGACAGGTGAACAGCACTGAAAGCGAGCCAGAAACGAGGTGGACAGTCTCCAGGCTCACAGGCATTTACATTTGTTTGTTCTTTGAAGTAAACAATTGTACTTGTAATGTTTTGCTTATTTTCACATGGGGAATGTCTTCTTTCTTTTTTTGACTAAAGAAAAGAGCAAAAATAAATGTGTAAACACAGAATTGGTAAGGGCTACCTCCTTTTTATTTGACAAACAGATTGTGGTGTGTGCGACTAAGTAAATGACTGTGAGAACAGAGTGTAGAGTAAAAGTGAGATGCCAGCTGTGTTGAATGGATGGGTCAAGAGTTTAGACTCATTAAATCGGGGTTGCTGTGCTGAGACCGGAGGGT
Source organism: Kiunga ballochi (assembly GCA_037177335.1). Classification (NCBI taxonomy): domain Eukaryota; kingdom Metazoa; phylum Chordata; class Actinopteri; order Atheriniformes; family Pseudomugilidae; genus Kiunga; species Kiunga ballochi. The sequence continues at coordinate 18,895,072 of JBAMIG010000006.1, read as the reverse complement.
AAAATGAAGGGGGAGGAAGGGAAGAGGGAAAAATATCTGCGAAACTTCACTCAAACAACACCGGTAAAACAAAGTGTCTTAAAACTGTAAATGTACCGAAACATTAGCTTAGCTTCTCCCAGCTCCTGAGTCGCATCATGTACCTGCTTTACTGTCTCAAAATGAACCATTATGTTTTCAGTCTGAGGCACCAGCTCAACGTAAAACTGTGTGTGTGTGTGTAAAAGGATAAGCTCTACCCTGATAAACCTTTCTTTTCTGTGCATATTTCTGACCAGAAGCTTCAGCTGTGAACGATTTCCTCACAGCTTCCCTGAATGTGTTTTTGCATGCGTCCGATGTAGTACAGGTATGATTGGCTCATCTGTTTAGATTTTCCACTTACCATATTTATCCAGTGAAGAGCTGCAGCTATAGATTGTTTTACTAATCGAGTAATCTATTATTTTTACGATTAACCGAGTAATAACATAAAGAACATTACATATTATAAAGACATTTTGCAGTTAGCAAAATGTGACTTAAGCTTACTCTAAGAATGACATTAAAGGTGCATAAGGTACCACTGTAAATAATAAAAAGTTGTGCATTATATTATGTATAATAGCTAAATATTTTTCTGTTTAAAAAAAACAAGGATGAAAATATTTTCAGTTCACCTTAAAAATAAAAGTAAACAGCAAGCCTGAAATGAGGCTTAAAAAATAATATTTAACAAAATCTTCTTACAAAGTGTAACTAAAGTTATTTTATGACATCCTCATACTTTTCCCACAGTTTGGGTGAAGTTTGTTCTGGAAGGACGCTAAAATTTAGACTTCTTTCAGAGAGTGGAAGCATGTCTGTGATGAGCATGTCGGTGATGAATATTTACTCATCAGCTCGAGATGATAAACCGACAAACGAAGAGTGGATGAATCCTGTTAGGACACCATGGAGGACGTGTTGTTGTGGAACGCGCTGCACTGTTTATTCTCTCGGTATGATGTGTTGTCATCATTATCTGTCTTTTTGCTTGCGATGTTTCATCTTTACACTCTTCAGTGCTTCCTTTCTGTCGGCCCTCGTGTCCTGCAGTGTTAGCAGCTACCTACACACAGGAATGCTGGGTTGTGTTACAGGAATCCCTATCTGGGCGGAACGTCGCCGTTAAAGGAGGCCTTGTTAGGAAAAAGAAAAGGTTCCTGAAAGTCAGTGAGGGTTTGGATGTAACAATAAAAAGCCCTTGATGAATTTCACAAATACTCAAGGCAGATAAGATTTTTAGTAATCAAATTACTTGAATAATTCGAGGAATTCTTTTCAACCCTAGAAGAGAAGAAACTGGAAAATATAAGTCTCCCAGTTAAAGACATTTGCTACCATTTCTCTCCCCCATCACTCATCTGCTCAACTTGACGCCGCTGGATATAAACTTGGGCCAGTGCTTATGCCTGAGTGTGTCTGCATGTGTGTGTTAAACCACGGCAGACTTTTCAGGCAAGCCCCCATCAGCCTGTCAAGGTGGTGATTAGAATGTGTTGTGACACACAGTTATGCGCATCCTCACATTCACACACAAGTACACACTAAAACACATTTTACTGCCTGCACAAAGATGTTGTGGCCTGCAGCAGCATACAAGGTCCATTGCTGTTCACCTCTCGTGTCACTGAGTATTAGAGTATGGACTATCTGTCTGGTTTGTGGCAGACACACACGTGCACACACACACACACACACACACACACACTGATGGCGCCTTGTTGATTATAACTCTTAACATTACTTCCCAAGGTGAGGTTGCTCCTGGCTGGTAAATCCCTCCACTCCACCACACACACACAATTTTTTATGCTGTAGATGGAGTGCAGGGCATTGCATCTCTAGGTTTCACACATTCACACATCGCATACTTCTTCCTTCTCCAGTTTGTTGTCCTGATGTTGGAGCAACTCTGCTCACCTACAAGAAAAGCTGATCTCCCTCAGCTTGTACTCTGTCCTGCTGTCCTGCTTCCTTCTCCATTTTCCGTCCTTCTTACTTAAGTCGTGCTTTTCACACATTCTCTTTTAAACACACATTCACTTTATCTCTGTCCTGCGTTGCCAGACCATCACTGCTGCTTTTGCTGCCACTCTCTCTCACTCTCTCTCTCACACACACACACAATCAAGCAGCACTAAGGCAATGTGTAGTCTCATTGCTGCTCTGGCCTCTGGTCGCAGATTGATTGATAGGAGCAGCAGCAGGACAGCAGAATGAGCAAGGAATAGCAGATGGTGGTGCGCGCTTATACCTCCACACCTTGATGATATTGTTAAATTGACTGTTCTCAGGCTAATCCTGCTTTTGTCTACAAAACATCCACAGCTACCCTGTAATATAACCAAATATGGAGTTGTATTATAGAAAAGATTAAGTCTGGATGAATCTGGTATTTAGTGTGTGTGTGTGAGTGTAGATATTTTGCAGCACCAACATGACTGTGGTGGTGAATCCTAATTACTTTATATCTGCTACCGCCAATGACACAGACGGCTGCATGGCAATCTGACTGACTGGTGCCTCTGTTGTCTCAGTTACTGGTAAGGGGGTCTTCATTTGAAATAGACGTCGGTGCATTAGCATATATTTAGCATCATCTTTCAGAAACTGTTTAATAACTGACAAGCTGCAGTGAAATATCAAATGTTTTTGTTAAAACACATTTTTATTTCTGTCTTCCTTGCTATTTATAAAGCTATGTGTTAAAAGAACTGCTCTGATTTAAGCCTGGTGTCACTTCACGGTATGTCACTGTGTAGCCGATGCATCTGTGGCCTAAACACCAAAACGTAAAGGTTTAATTTCCTCTAGAACCGGTTTTGTACTTTCTTATTGTGTAAAAGTGAAACAGTCTGACGTATGTGATTTACAGCACAGCAGGTGTTCATGCTTTCTGTACACGGTGGAGTTTCACCTCAATACGCACACAATGGTCATTTCAGCCACTCAGAGTAAAAGTGACATTTCCTATAACCTGATATGAGGATTAGAAAAAAGTTTTTATTTTTAGAGGTTCTTCAATAAAAGAAAAGATTTTATGGGGTTTCTGTAAGAGATTATATAGCAAAGAAAACCCCTTTTTCCCACACATACCATTTCACTCCACAGGTTGTTAGATTTTCAGAGGTTTTTGCTTCCTCCATATATTGTACAGCATACACACCTGTGATGGTCACTGAGATTGTTTTGCTGTTGTTTTTCTCCTCAGCTATAATTCATGGTTTATGAACAAACAAGGTAGTGATCCTGAGGCATTTACAAGGCTCTGTGCTTTGTATTAGATCGTACGTGGATGAGCTGGCTGCTCGCCACTGGCTTGTTGTCTCCCTCAGCCTTCACAATCTCAGTTTCAGGCTGAAAGTCATTTGATTTTCTGCATGTATCTGTTTTTTTGCGTGCGGTGGTTAGTTTGATCCATACGCTTGGGTTTTCTTGTGAAAACGGAGTGTAATCCACACCTGTCTCCACGTGAGAGTCGTGAGCATCATTCGGTCATCATTTTGTGTCAGTAATTTATTGTTGCATTGCTTGGAAGTGATAATAGTTAAATGTATCATTTGGTTTCATTTTTCTGCAGCGGGGGAGCCTGGTGGTGCAGTGATTAGCCTCTGGTTCTGTTTCTAGGTTCCAATCTCCTGTTCAGCAGGAGCTTTTCTGACTGGACTCGGCCAGTTTTCTTCAGGCCCTGCAACTGGTTTAGTAGCACAACTGGTTATTGAAAACTGTATGAAGCCAGGCATGCAGATCCACCGTTGTTGTTTCCTGTTGCAGATTTTATCTGTAGTTTCTTTTGGCGATAGGACAAGGTCTTAGCACTTACCTTCTCAGTTGACCTAGAGACATTTGGAGAAAAACATAGAAGTTTGTTATTAGAGCTTAATTCTGTGCTTTTCAATTTTCAGCACTTTAAAGCTTTTTTTCATAACCTTCCCAAGATCAATGTCTTTCTCAGTAAAGAGACTTTGAATTTGCATCGGTGGTTGAAAAGATTGCAGCTGTGAATACATCTGAACAGGACTCAGAAGATTTTTCACCAAGATTTTTATTTAAAAGGACTTTAGAAGAAAACTGCAATGTCTATTGTGAAATTGAACTATCCATTCCATCTTCTACCGCTTTGACCCTAACGGGGTCGCGGAGGGGCTGGAGCCTATCCCAGCTAATTTGAACTATAAGGTCACTTAATTAAAAGGTTTTCAGTTGAGTTTTCTCATCACTTTGAAAAATAAATCAGTCTCCAAAGAGTTTGGATAACCTGGAAGTTGCTTTTACACGTTATCATTGGTTTTAAGTTTAAGCAGGACAAATAACGCCTCATCAAACACCCTAAACTACATCTAGGTGTATGTTTATGTGGGGGAATAGAACATTAAAGCTTTCTGTAATGGATTTAACTTTATTTCATGGATAATTGTCTGAATAGCAAAGTGTTAATTTGGTGAAATTTCAGTAAAAACTCTTCAGACGTCCATCGAACGGTCGTGCACACACTAAGATTATACAACGGTTACGGATTTGACACTTTGCTGTTCTTTCTCCTGCTGCTCTTTTCGGCCCTTTAGCCTTTATTTGTGCACAATTTCCCCGCTAATAATGGGGTGTTGGACCCAGTGTATGCACCAGTGATGCCTGAGAGGTAAGAACTTGTACTGAGAGACATGAAAGTGAGGAGACAAATGGAGCAGTTATGCAGCAGACAGCGTTTTCCCCTCCTTGTCTTTTAGCCTGCTGTTAACTCATGGTCAGGGTCATCCAGCGGACACGCTATCGTTTTGTCGCCACTACCTCTTCTCAGCCTCATTCTTGTTCTGTCACCTGCCTCTCCTGCTTTATGCTTTAACTCTCGACAACATGTCAGTCGGTGCTACAGCCCTCTTCTGCCTGCTACCCTGGGCGCTATTTTTTCTCTATGAAGTATACTACATATACATATCTCGTGTGGTTTTACTTTCTACGCTACGTCTCAGAGATGAGACACAGATGACTCAACGCCACCTGACACCACCTCAAGTGTTTTGTCCCAGAATTACAATTCTTCTCTTCTCCTTCACAAATCATATATTCTCCACTTTCTCATCCTGCTCGTATTCCCCTATGTATTTCCTCTGCTTGTTTTTTTTTAGTCTCTCAGTCCATGTCAATCACCTAATAAAAGGTTAGATTAAATGGATAGGTTGTTTCATCCAGCCCATCCCAGCAGGACAGGCCATGAATAGGACCTGTGTATTTGGCTGTCCAAATCTAGTTGTCCATGCCGGCTGCTGTTGAATTTCAGAGCAGCATTATTGTCGAGAGGGGAAAGAGTCTCCTCAACACTGTGCTCCAGCAAAAGGAAAGCGGTGGGTCGAAATCAGATCATTGGCTTTTAGTTTCAGTGTCTTGTGCTGCCAGAAATGTGTGTCTTTGTACAAGGTTTGCTTCAATATGGGCTATGTTGTTGCAAATAAACCCCATGCAAATGTTTGAATTTGCTGCAGACGTGTCTTCCTAAAACTTGGCTCCTTGTCATTTTGAATGTGTGACATAAGCTCTGCATGATTATTGGCCTTAAGGTGAGCGAATAAAATGCACGGTTCAATTCACAAACGGGCAAAAAGAGAAATGTCACCATTATAATGAGACTTTACTCTGCGCTGGGTATTTGTCTTCTCTCTTTCATGTGTCCCCTCTTATTTATCTTCCATTTCCCCTCTTTAACACGTTCCACCTCTCCTCCCAGTATCCTACACCTCTCCATGTTTGCTCTCTTTGAATCCTTTTTTTTCCCACCCTTTGCTTCCCACCCTCCGGTTTCTCCGCCTCTCCACTTTGTTCTTGTTAACAGCCTCAGCAGGAGAAGAATGTGCTCTGCAGACAGGGTCTAGAGGGCCCCAGCTGCCCAATCACAACCTGATTTATCAACCTTCTCCAGCAGCCCTGCATTGAGATACTGTTTTGCTCTTTTGCTTTGGTTGTTATTTACCGCTGATGAGACAGGGTGTATGTAATTCTAGCTGTGCATCCTAAGGAGATGTCTACCATAATGAAATGGCCCTTCCTATAATGCATCCAGCCATCTCTCCAGGAGCTGAAACCTGCCCGTGTATCTATCCAGCTGTCATCACTCTACCAGGATACATTTACGACAAAAAAAAAAAAAAAAAAAAAATCAAAGGCCGACTTGTGATGTGATTGTGATCCCAGCTGATGCTCGTGGAAATCTTCACCACAACCTCTTGACAACAGAAGATGTCTGTTTTCTCCAGTTTTAATACATGTGTCCTTCACATCCTTGTTGCTTATGCTTCTTGCACCATATTTCAGTTTTTTTGCTTTGCCAGATATTCAGAGTGGGGATTTCAGTGAAACCCATTCTGATTATTTCTGATTTCTTTGTGTAATTTCTCAGGATTTCCTCGGCCTAACTCTGTTTCCGCCCTTCTCTCTGCCTCTAGTCCAGTACCAGATGGAGATGATGCGATCTCTCCGTCACGTCAACATTGACCATCTGCATGTGGGCTGGTACCAATCCACCTACTATGGCTCCTTTGTCAGCCGAGCTTTGCTGGACTCCCAGTTCAGCTACCAACACGCCATTGAAGAATCAGTTGTTCTCATCTACGGTGAGTAGTCCCCACATAGAGCACGGTATTGTTCATGTACAGTCTGTCATTGAAAAGGAACTGTTGGGAAAACATTTTAACATCTAATGTCAATAAAACACAAAGAGCTAATTTTATAGCGCTAAGCTAACCTACACCAGAGTCCAGAGAGACGAGGAACACAGAGACAATGCATGGCTGTAGTGTTGTCCCACAGCCATCCAGCCACTCAGATGCTTTCTAGTAAAACACATTCATGCAGGTGGAAGGATTTTCCTGGGGAGTAGGCCAGCAAAGGTTCACGTTTACACTCCATTGCTGGTAACAGTGACTCATCATGAAACAATGTTTTACAACAAACAAAGCAACTTTGAGCCTAAAATGACAAATTCAGCGTACAAGGTCATAATTTCATGTTCCCTGCCTGGTACTAAAATAGTGCTTCCACAAGCAACTTGATTGCAGTCATTTAGAGTTCGTTGTCAGGCAGTAGGCATGATTAGACATCCTCAAATCAAATTCAGTCTTCTTTTATCAATAGCTGTACAATAACAGAGTTGTCATTAAGAGATCTTAAGATTTTCCTCTCTTTCCTCATGCGGGGGAATCAATGTGACAGATGTAGAAAGACCAAACAGAAACCAACATTTTCATTTGGAGATAAATTTGCATTTCAGGCATACTGAAGAAGAGCTTGATGATTATTTATAGAAGGGTTTTCTTCTACCGCAGATCTGTATAGTCTTATATATTATGTAAATTTACACACATGTCACCTGTAATCAAATGACTTGAGTAGAAGAAAGTTTGGTGTTTTTGTTTGTCTACGTCACCTCTAACCTTTAATCCGTTAAGCCTCTAGACTTATTTGCTAAATTAAGTCCCAGAAGCTTCTCCAAGGTCCTCTAAAAATACACTTAAAAACAAAAAGCCTGATTTGGACAGAGCATAAAGAGCTGTGCAGGAGGTTCGACATGGAAAAGGGCTCAGATATTCCAGCCAATATCCTCCATAGACTCTGGATATTAATGATGACACTTTATGACACCTGCTTGCCAATGAGGAGACACCTGCTCCGATTGTGAAATAAAAAATCCTTACCACACTTTGTTTCATTTCCACATCGTGATCGTATAGCATTTGTAGTGCTTGTAGAAATGCTGGTGCCGTAAATGTGATGTAGGATGTCTCCTGCCAAAAAGTCGAGCAGAGAAAAGATGAACAAAATCCCAGCATGAAGGCACGTCGTCGTTGCCATGTAATGAACTCCTGCATGGTGGAATCCCAGCAGGGAACAGAAGCTGGAGCTGTAGATGAATGGACACCGTATTGACCTGTAAGTCCCATTAAAATGACAGGAAAACACCAAAGGAATACAAACTATGTTTGTTAGAACTAATCTTTGTTGAAAATCTATAATTAACCATCACATAAAGCGTTTGAGGTGGTATTTTAATACATTAGATGGATAGGTGCATAATTAAGTCTACAGAAGCAGTAATCACTGTTTCGGTTACAATGATTACTGTTTAATACATATTTTTGATAATCTAATGTGACTTTTTGTCAGACTTTATAAGAAATGTAATTCAATTTTGACACTATCAAAACATCAGATTGTATCAAAATGTGTTTTTAAACTCTTTGTAATGTCCACGTTTTTCATGGACAGAAAAAAATGGTTAAAATCTTTAATTAAAGAAGCTTTTTTATTGATACAGCTACAAGACGACCAGAGGAATGCCATTTTTATTAGCAGACTGCTTTTAATTTGACCACTATTTCAAAAGAGGAAGCTTGCATATGAGTGTAGGTTTGTCTTGTTTTCTCTTTTTACAAACTAAACAACCTTCTTGTGCAGTCCCAGCAGCCAGGCGGCCACTGTGACAGACTGGCAAAGAGCCTTTTCTCATTCTAAACCAGTCTCCTGTTAATGTCAATCAATAATGCAGCACTTAACGGATCAAAGCACCCCAAGGAATTTACATTATCTCTGCTTAAAGTCAAAGAGGAAGGAAAAAAAATTGATTTCTCTTTTTTGTTCTTTGTCATTAGCTCACCGGTCATTTATGCTGATGAAAGAATCAATCAGCTGGGCAACTGGTCGGTGAACGGCTTTAGTCCAGTGACAGCTTATACCTCCAGCGGGCTGTTTAACCAGTTGGTTAAATGTTTTCGTCATAGTAGCAGTTTTTGTACACGAAGAAGAGGCGAGAGTTCACAACACGGAAACAAAAGCGGAAGCTTTTGGTACCAGTTCAACGAGACACGAGGCCGCATCCCTGTTTTTAAACGCAAAGCACAATTAGATATTTTGTTTTATAACCTGAGGTAAAACAGTGCAAACCTGATCTCTAAGTACTTTGTACAGAATTAGTACATTTGTTAATATATTTTCTTTGATTTTGATCAAAATCCTTAGAAGGGCATCAGAATATCTTGGATGAATTATATTATATATCGATGATGTGCTATTCTAGATTTTACTCTCCACTTAGCATTTTAACAAGCCTCTTTGTCTGTTTTTCCTAGATGCACATTGAAGAAGACTGTGTGCATTACTTGATGGAGGCTATCCATTATTAGCAGAACATCAAGGCTATGTGTCCAGATTCATGTGGCTTTTAAGAGTCCAATCTCAGTCATTCAGTGTAATTCAGTCAGCATGCTTTGTTTGGATTTAGCAGAGCTATCTCCATACTGACCTTCTCCACTCTCAGTGGAGGTGAGCGGCATCTTGCTGTTAGCTGTCAGTCTTCTCTGGGAGCAGCTAATCTACAGGCAAATGGCTTGTCAGAGCTGAATATTGAGAGGGGAAGAAGTGACACCAAAAATTCACATAGACTGTAGTTTGCTTGCTGTCAGTCTGTTCACTTTGAGTCAACATGTCTACCTCCACTCTGCAGGGTAGCACAAACATGAAGTAACAGATTAAGAAGTTGTTTCACAGGTAGTATCTGGAGAGGATACAACCTTTTTTTTCTCTCTCTCTCCATGTTACCTGTTGCAATAAATGCAACACTTAGCTATTTTATTTTATCAGTACCATCTGATCTACAGCCGACATGGACTTTCTTCTTGAGTTTCCTTTACATCTACGTGCAGCTTTTCATCAGGTCTATCAGTCTTTACGTGTATAAATAGTTGCACCCGTTACAAATGTTACACACCTCCCCAATATTGGCTTGATTTGAGTTGAGTTCAGAGTTGACCTTTGAGCTGCGACTTTAGTTTGAGACAATAACAAACATGGAGATGGTGAAAGAGTTAATGATAATGTTAATTCTTAGAAAGCGACATAAAACACAGCAGCACATTAGGTGGTGGTGGTCATGACATTGTTGCTGATTCTTTTTCCATTGTGGGTCACACATCAGCTACTCTGGTGGTACTACTCCATTTGTTCTGCAAGGACCCAAAATGAACCAAATTGTGATGCATAAGATGAACTAAAAGTGCTGAAGAGCTTAAATAAGCGTTTAGGCTGCTGTAGTTGCCATGCATGTTGTTTTTTTAAAGCATCTTAACTAATAAGGTTTTTGGGCATACTAAAATAGAAATATTAAGATAATTTAAAAATCTGATTTTGAAGAAAAATATAAGTGAAACTTTTAATTTACTAGTGATATTTATGCTAAACTTTAAATGCAGGTAAAACATGTGACAAGGATTATTTTAGTACACAACTGTTTATCATCCTCAGTCTTCAATTTATCTACCAGTTTATTTATAAAGTGCTGAACAAAGTGCTGTACATCAAAAGCACAAGAATGCACAAACATTTTGTTTTAACTGTTCTTTATTTATACTGTTTTTGCATTTGCTTTTTTAGTTTAGCTTCCAAATGCCCATTTTTACCCCACAGCTGTTTTACAGTGAGGTTTTGAAGGGGAGCACTGTCACGCAAAATAAAGTAACTGGCTTTACTTGTAGAGCAGACATGGGATGTGATTGCTGTCAGTAAATGCACAAACGTTTTACTCTTGATGTGGTTTTTGGCAGTAATCATTTTTTGACAGTCATTTATCTGACAAGTCTCAGTCTGAGCAGATATCCTTGAAGACTTTTGATGTTTTATTAACCCTTCTTTCTGATCATACAAGTGGAATAGATTTTTTGGAACATAAAGTCATGAAAGTTTCATAAACGTTCAATAAGATGCATTTATTAAGACGACTCATTACCTTGTTTTCCCACTACTGACAAAACCTTTTTCTCAGCCAGTTCCTTCTTAGCCAGGAATGATGAATTACATCATCATAATGTGATCAGGAATCAAATCTAACGGGGATTAAACATTGACAGGCTGAATGAAAACAAATTTGTGATTTCCTCTGAGCCATTTCATCTAAATTTGATGCATTAGCATTTAGCTAATTTAGCATCTAATTCTAAGTGCAACAAGAAGTTTACTCCTAAATTCAATGCAGGTGTAAGGACAGAAATACTGGAGATCTCTGCACGAAGGTAAAGGTCGGAGACACTAAAAAACTTTTCTTACGTACATAAAAGCCACAGCTGTTGCAAGCATTATCGTACATTACTGCCAGTCATACTTTTATGCATCTTTTACGTTGCCATAGTTACTAAGTCTGTTCATGTGCTCGTGGTTACTGCACACTTTAGAGTTCACCAGTGTCAGACACCAGTTGCTCGCAGCAATGCACCGTTATTTGCAACCGCCCTCACACTCACACTGCCTTTCCTTAAAAGTTCCCTACAGTCTACAGTTTTTGCTCATGTTATCATCTTCTTCTATTTGTTCCTCGTCTTCTTCTTTGGTTTGTGGACGCATGTGAGTCATATTGCTCTACATTGTCCTCGTACCATATACTACTCCTCTAAATGCGAAGATTCAAACCTTTAAGCACAAAAAATGTGACAAAGGACTTTGAATTGCTATCAGTTTATTATTATATCCAGCATATGTAAGCTCTTCACTAGGCTCCCTGTATAAACCAACACGCTGAAACACGCGTACATCCTGATGATGATTTAGTTATTTGGATACATGATAGAAATATGTACATACTGTGAATTGAGTCAGCATTATTTTAGCGAGCTCCCATCTCTTGGATAATAATGAGACAAAAAATGGTGCTGTTGATGTCTTCTGGACCACACTACTATGTTCATTAAAAACTTAAACAGCAGATATAGCAGTCTGAAACAGACTCCATGAGCTACTGGAAAATGAGATCAGGCAGACAAACATTGGAGATTTCCTGCAGGGAGTTCAGGTTTATGTAAACAGGTAATCTTATTAAAAGTTATTATATGTTAAGGATTCAAAATGAAGAACAATTCATTGAAAGTCAATGTTTTTGTTTAATTCAGCATTTTTGTTCTCTAATCTTTCTCTGATTTTTAGACCCCATAAAGACGGCTCAGGGTTCCCTGTCTCTGAAAGCTTACAGGCTCACCCCAAAGCTGATGGAGATCTGCAAAGAGAAAGATTTCACCCCAGAAGGGTGAGTATTTTCATTGTAGAACACACACACACACACACACACACACATACACACTCACACACACTCACACACAAATGCATTATCAAACATGCACATGGGATTTTTAATGTGTGAATTTGTAAGAATTTTTCCACAATGGCTCTTTCCACTTTCATATTGGGAGAATTACTGGTTGAATTGTGCCTTTACAGCTGTAAATGTGAAGGCGTGCATGAGACACAAGGCACGATGCAAAAAGTACACTGAAAAACTTTAAACTCATATTTACTTTGTTTTATGCCATCCCTGCCAGTGGCATCATCAGCCTGTTTTCCCAGATGTTCTGAGTCGCCTTGGCAGCTCAAACCAGTACGTCACTGTGTATAGATGCTGTTAAACATAACTCCTCCCGTCGCTGCGCTCTGCTCTGGCTCACCTGCCAGTGACACAAACACACACTGTCAGTACCAGAGCAACACTGCTACAGAGGGGTGGCTGAGCAGGGGGATGGAGCCATTGAACGGCTAATGGAGGTTCGGGAGGACAGCATAACTCTTAGGCTCATTAAAAGACAAAGTTGGCAGTGAAAGTAAGAACAGAGTTACGCTTTTATCCAAGGCGTTATGTGAGAAGACAAATTAGCAGAGTTGTGCGGATCAATACTGAAATAGGTATTCTTTCTATACCAACGTTTATATCACATATGATTGAAACATATAATCCAGCCTGAGATGTGGTGATCATGGAGATATCTCAGCTCCATAAAAAGCAAAGACGCACAGTTTTATGTGTCTGTAAAACACAGACTTTTCCAACCGTCTGAGGATGTCACAGAAGCAGAGGTGATGAGGTTACGATAAGACGAACACGTGCCAGCTAGAGGTAAACAAACAATAACACTGCTTATTTGAAACAAGTCTTTTTGTTTTAGGAAATAGCACATGCTCCCCATAAAACATAAAACAATTTTATGTGTTCTTTTTAATGGGACAAACATTTACCTGGTACAGGAGTTTGTGTCTGACATGAAGCTTAAGCCAGCAGAAATAAAAAAGGCCAACCTATTTCTGCTTCTATTAAAAGACTCAGTCCATTATTACCAGCTACAGTGGAATATCTGGTGTGATTATCTGGATCTATTGCAAAAAAATGCAGCTATGATTTGTCGTAGCATTACTTTTCAGAATAATCCAACCAGCACAGCCCTCTCCCTCCAGCTGCTGCAAAGCAAAGCGGTGCTAAGATAGTCAAATTTCATCTTTACTTCTAATGTTGCCAAACATGCTGAAAACTTACAAATACAAAACTTTTTCTCTTCAGAGAGCATAAGTCTGAGATAATAAATCACGAAGCACATAAAATATTCTCTCTAACAGCAGTATGAAGAGCAACACAAACAAGAAGTTTTGTTTCAAGCTGTTCTTTTGCTGCAGACACAAATCTTTAAAAAAAACTCTCCAGGTCATCCATTTACATAAATTACACTGTGGCAGCGAAACACATTGTTCATTAAACTGATCTGCATATAAATGCTAACATGAAAAATGTTAAAATGTACCTTTTATTCACATCTCTTCACATTTACATTATACAGAAGTTCCAGTGAGCTTAAAAATGGAAATTGTGAATGTGTTCTCATACATTTAGTTGTCCTCCAGAACATCTCCAGAACATTTCAGGACTCCATCATCCACTACTTTTACTGCTCCTAAAAGCCGAAATACTACCAAATGTTTAAGTTTGTATTGGCTTGCCACAGGAACATGCATTATTTTGTGGCATAAAATGTAAATTTGAGCTCTCTTACCCTCTTAACTCTGTTTATTTACTACATGCAAACACATCCTTGTCCATCCACAGAGAAGACATTAACTGCTAGTTGGAGATGAATGCTGATGCTGATGATTTATCAGCTTGCCCTTGCTTGTCAAACAAATGTACCATGTTTACGCTTTTTCTGACCCCAAGGCTTATCGTAATTGCTTTTAAATTGCAGCTAAAAATGAACGTAATGAGGGGACTATTTTCGAGGCAGTTCAGGGCAGTACCGGTGCACCCACTCATACATACACAAACCTCCACAACAGGACAAAACACAGCTCAGACAATGCCAACGTGTCACTCCAGTAAAGAAATCCATAAGACACAATGTTAAAATCAGCTCGTAAGCACCCAGATATACATTTATACACCTACAAAAAGTATATTTACAGGGGGAGTAGTTAATCTGAGAGCAGTATTTCATTCCTATTTACAGTTCCCTCCATATTTCTCCCACCTGTGTGTCTGTGTGTGTGTGTGTGTGTGTGTGTGTGTGTGTGTGTGTCTTGCCAGCTAGTCTGTTATTGACCCATCACGTTTGGCCCAGAGTCAGGATCCTGCTCATTTCGGCAGCTTTTCATTAGTTCCTATGATTTATTATGGCTCCAATCTGTCACTATCACTGTTCCAAACAAGCCCATAATTGAAATTGGGTGGCTTAGGGCATGAAAGGACAATATCAACACTTTTAAAACAATCTTGTATATAACTAATTATTTTCTGAATAGACAGGAAATCTGAACATCCCCGTTTATTTGACCAAAAAACAAACTAACAAAGACGCAAAGCTAACTCCAATCTGCAGAAAACAACCTTCTCTTTCAGGCAGCTGGGTTTGTCGTATAAGCTGGCACATATTTGAAATGAAAAGCATGGATAGATAAGTGCTGAATGGACACATCCCTTTGAACTGTCCTCCAACTCCACCGGGCTGTGCAGGACATGGTCAATAGCTTCCACTTCAGCACACAATCTAAAGCATCAAATTAGTCTGCCTGCAGAGTCAACCTCTGGCTTTGTCCAGCGGGGCCCAACTTTAAGAGGGCATAGCATTAAGTGTGCCCGAGTTCAGTATAGATGAGTAATTTGTCCTGCTTATGGTAGAATGTGCTGTCCTTCTGTCTCCCCATAGGTACCGTTTAATATCGCACCGCAGGCGATTTGAGAAGAGTGTGGCTTGCAGGAAGTACTATAAAGCACTTCGGATTGATTATCCATGTCAAAATCTTAACAAACAGTATTTATATTATTATAGATTATCCCTATGGACTTGAGTATAGAATCCATACAGATTTTTGTCTTCTCTGCTTTGAGCCTGAGGCATCACTGCCCACTTTGTGCTGCAGACTCTCATCTTAAGGTTTTGCCTGAGGCGATGCACTACTCTGAATACAAAACAGCATTTATCTAAGATAGCTTCACCAGAATCAAATGATGCTCTACATCCCAATTTATCACACAGGAAAAATATTATCTAAACATCTGTTTCTGGTACAGTGCACATTCTGTAATAATGCAGTGAGTCTATTGATCCCAAACCAAGTATCTAACCAGCCAACCTAATACATACAGACATTAGTTTGTAGCTCATGCACCGTGCGGTAGTGACAGGCCGGACCAAGGCAGTCAGTCAATGTTGTTAGATTTATGTGAGACATTAAGCAAAGTTAGATGTTCCAGGTTGCTGTCAGAAAGAGAGAGCGAGGAAGAGCTTTTTTTTATTTTCTGAGGGGAAAGAGGAGGTGGAGGAAGTATCAGTCGGTGTCTCAGCAAAGATGGAAAGATTCGACAGACTGACTTTGCTTTCTGGAAGGGATTGGGGGCGGTCACGACATGTTTAGCTGAAATAAGGATAAAATTATTATCATCTGTTTTGCTCCTACTTGCTGAGGTACAGTTTTCTGACAAGTTGTAGTTTAACCTTAACCTGACAACAACCGCCAATAATCTCTTCTGTAGTCTAGCTGTGAGTCTTTTAACTGTTTTGAAATCATGTTGTTATGCAAGCTGTTGCCTTTAAAAACACCTTGTGTTTCAGATTCAGCAGCAGCAGCAGATGTTTCCCTTATGATTTTTTTTCTTCCCCTGCATCTCTGCAGAAAATAAAAGCTATTAGATTAACAACCTGTACAAAGTTCTGGGCTAGTGTTTGGATCTTTACAACTAGCTTTGTTAAAATTAATTTTTGTCAATATAAGCTTCTCTTTTTCTTCCCCCCTTTTTCGATTTTAAGTGCTGAGGAAAATGGACTAAAGCCGTAGAGGTGAAGGCTACAGTGTGACAGAACATCTCTCTGAAATTGGAACAGACAGTGTAACTCTACTATAACACGTCTGACAAATGCGATTCAACTTCTCATCTCCTGTCTCTGTGTCCACATTTCTCTAGCTTGAAGAAGGCTAGCATTGGCTTTGAGAATATGTTTGAGGAGGTGCCCATTGTCATCAAAAACTCCCACCTCATCAATGTGCTGATGTGGGAGCTGGAAGACAAGTCTACGGTTGCAGACAAGCACGAACTGCTCAACCTCTCCAGCAGGTAAGACTGAAGCCTGGTTATAGTCTCTCCTTTTTGTTGCTCGTCCTAAATCCCAGAATCAAATTGGAGCCAGGCCTAATTTACTGATGCCAGACTGGGAAAATGCAGCGTTACAGCACCATCAGAAGAAAGAAAGTGAATAAAATTACCATTAAATAAATTCTATTATGTAAAAACACAATGCACGACTCATAAATACCCAGATAATTTACTATATAATGTATAATATGTATGTATATATAATGTATGTATTATAGTGTACAGTAAAATATGCTTAATTAAAGCTGTTTTTTTATTTACAGTAAAAAAAAACACTTTTTTGGTGGTTTTGATGTTGTTTCATGAACTTTTGCAGGATTTACAATGAGATATTGTAGAAAGACACCAGTTAGTGAAGAAAATGTTTTCACTGCATACATTACAATACTGATTAACCTTAAATGGATTCATTTAGACATGATTACAGTTCTCTTAAGGGCTTCCTGTATGCTCTGAAGAATGCAGGAGTTTCTGAAAAGTGGCTTTCAAGCTTTACATCATGCAATCTGTTGAAGCTTGCAGGCTGCTTTCACAGACATGACTTAAAGCTACGTCTAAATTAAAATTGATTTAGCATTAGGAATCTTTTGGCCATTAATCTGTGTCTCCTGTTCTGCTCCAAAAAGCCACCAGATTAGAATAGAGAAAAAGCCTATTGATGTACTCTGTCATATGCGTACCCCACACACCCCAAACAACCCCGATGACAACCTTACACAGCTTTACGGCTGTTCTCCAGCTAAGCTTTTGTAATTGCTACCACAGATATCTCAGACAAATACCAAGTCAACAATCACTTGATTCAGTTGTTTGTGTTGCTAAAATACAACACAAGCAGATAAATTAGAGGCATATTTACTGCACTGGATGACACATTCTTACCACAGGCGAGTCTAAAACACCATAAACTAATAAGTTCATTTAAAGTTTGTGTTGTGATTTTTCTTCGCCGCTCATCATTAAATGCAGGAACGGCCATTAGGACTGTGCAGCGCCCGGGTCAGGCTAAGATCATTTTTACATGATTTAATATGCAACTGCCAGAATCCACATGGACGGGGTCGCGTCGGGTGCGTTTGCAGTGTCATGCAAACAACAACAGCGAGCTAGATACCATAAACTGCTTTTTCTGTCTGAGTTAATGAAGGAATGTGTCACCACAACACTTTTTAATGTGTCTTTATGAGTTTTAGAGGACAGCGAGTTTCTGTGGTACACTGGCATAAGTTAGGAAACTTCACAGATTTTATGTAAATTCTTTGTTGGTTTTAGTTGACAAGATTTGTTAATAATGATTTTAAAAAACATACTGTAGCTCAGTCTTTTTATTAAAGCTTATAACTCTAAATGATTGGGTGATACATAATCATAATGACATAAGTAATTCATGTATGAAGCTACTCGCCACCGCAAACTTGCTCGTATCCATGTTAAACATGTTTCTGATGTACAATCTTGTACATATAAGATGTGTGACTGAGATACTTTGTTGTAAATTAGGTAGAGCAAATGCCGCGTCTAAATGCCACACCACGTTTGTTCAGAAATATGTTCACAAGCAGGAAATGCCACCAAACCAAGTCTTCCATCACTAATGAGCACGATGGGAACAAAGATCACCCCTCCATGTCGGCCCACAGTCTGACTCTTTAAATCTTGCATTTATATCTCAGAGGCACTCAGCGTCAGTCTCTAGAGAATTTATCAGCAATCATTTATGGAGATAAACTGCTCTAAGTAGAGCAGCAGCTGTGAAGCTGCTAATCAAAGAACTTCCTAGGGGCAGGTGTAAGAAATTAGCAGAATGACGACTCAAAGGGCTGATTTCCACACTGTTCGATCCCAAAACACACCGCGTTTACTCGTACACTGCAGTAAATCACACCGCGAATGGCTTTCCTCCTCATCTGTGTCCTTTTACACCAGTAAGCCGTGGCTTAAATGAAGAGCCATGCGACTACAGCGCCTCAGGACGCATGGCCAACCAAGCTAGGCCCCAACTCAGTCATTTGTTACAAATTGTCAAATAGACTCACTTATCTTCCATGTTGTTCAGCTTCCACAGTGACTGTTCTGAAACCGAAGCTCGGCTTTTTGATATCATCCTAAATGAGGGTGCAGCAGAACGGCCCTCCCCACAGGCTTCCTGACACAACTGCTGGTGGGATGTCTCAGGAGATGAAATAGTTTCCCGAAGTTGTCAGATTGCTGCACAGCTTTGTCCTTATATGTGGTTGTAGTGCCCATCTCTCTGCGGCTTCTGCTGACAGCCCCACCCTTTTCCTGCTCATTTCCACCCCTTCAAAAAAGTAAACGATAATGGGTTTTATTTAATGTTTTTTTCTTTTGTCTCTTTTTCCAATCTCCGACCCCATTTGTCAATGTCATCTGTGTGTAAGGCTGAGTGAGTGCAGTTTCACTCCAGCAAGCAGGCTTGTTCTTACCACAGATGATGATGTTGATGGTGGTGATGGATTACGTGAATGTAAATTCATCTATGTAGCCCCTCCACACCCCCCCAAACAGGCCGAAATGCCTTTATTTTCACAGAACCACTGAGTTTTTATACAACACAACCTCATACATGATCCTCAACCATTGTCTTCTCTTACTGAGAGGAATCTTTTAGTTTTGTGTGTGATTAACTTGTTGGGTACATAACCTCCTGTTCCAGCCTGATTCTGTATGATTTGCTTTCTGCTACAGCACACTGCATTTCTGTTTTTTTTTTTTAAATAACTAGTCAAGCAGAGAATAAACTGTTCTCCAAAATTAATGCATTTAAAACCTTTTCTTTAAGCAAGGTCACTTTGTTTTCATCTCTTATTTTCAAAATGTGAAAAGGCCTGTAGAGGCTTGGGCATCAGTTAAAGCCAGTACTTAGTACTTTGGCAGGTGTCACAGTTTCCTAAGCTTTTTGTTGCTCACTGAGTCTTTCACATCTTTTTTTTTTTTTTTTTTTTTCCCAACTGTTTTTGTGCTAAAAGACAAAAGTCACTCAAGGTTTTTATGGCCTTTTTCTTATATTTTGGATTGGAGCCTGAGAAAACATGGCAATATCTTAAAGTTTAATATTTTAAAATAGGATAGATTTTTTTAAGAAGTCCCATACTTTTTTATATGACCAGGATCCATTTTTATCCCCTTGTATTGAAATACAATCCATTCAGTGCTCCCAGTGCCACAGGCTGCAATGACAACACAAGGCCTGATCGATCCACCTCCATGCTATACAGTTGCATGTCTTCTTTCTATGAACGTTTGTATCCAAAGGAGCTTTATTTTATATTTAGCCAATAAGGTTATAAAGTTCTGGCCAAAAAAAACAGGATTTTATGGTGAACACTATTCATTTTTTGTAAAGATGTTGACTGACTGGCAACAGCTAAGTAATAACAGTGTTATTATATTTAATGTAAAAGTTATTATATTAATTTGGGTTTTGGGTAAAACTTGGCCATCTTGCTATATGTAAAACCCACACAGTTGTTGAAATGATGTTTATAGGCGTCACAAGTATTAACTTTTATGCATTAGAAGATTTGTATCTGATCAATGATTGTAAATGTTGCAAAATAACGTCACCACCACGTAATCCATTGCAGTAAAAGGATTTTCATGCAGGAACAAGTTCTGTCCATCTGACAGTACTCATCCCACTCAAAGTGTACTCCACAAACACATAAAGGAGTGTTTTCATCCATTTGGGGGATAACCAACCACAACTTTAGCTTGTCTCAGTCCCACAGAGCTTGTCTGTAAAAGCTTTGTAATGTGTGGCATGACCTTTTGCTGCCAGGGTTTGGAAATACACAAAATAAAATACTCAGAGCAGCTCATACTCGGACTCACATGTGGACTGTGGTTTTCCTGGAAAAACTCACCTCCCACAAGAATTCACCGCAACACTTTTCTCCAGTTGGACATCAGGAGGGATTTTTCCATCAAACACAACATCTGCAGCCTGTTGGTACCAAACATAGCATGTATATTGGGGATGCTCATTATGTGTGGTTGCAAAGATCTGAAAATAACCTTTTTAGGCATCTGTAAACACAAATGGCTGAAATTTTCACGTCTTGACAGCTGATGGTTGAATAAAGGCTTGTGGACTCGGGCTATTTCTAACGCTTTAA
>JBAMIG010000006.1:18850842-18874380 GCA_037177335.1 Kiunga ballochi | reverse complement strand
GCTTTAACCTTTAACCTTCCCTTTTTCAGACATCTGCGAGCAAACCAAAGCATTAACAAGCTGGTTTAGGTCTGAAACCTATTTTTATCTTCACATTTTTACATTATCGCATGTTGTATTTTAAAAAGGATCTTTCATCTTATTATATTTTGCGTCATGCCCGTCGGCAGAGGTTCACTTTCTGCTCACTTGAAATGTTCACGGTAACAGCAGTTTTCCTGAGGGGGTGTTCAGGCTCTCGCATGCCACACAGGCTGTGTGTGCAACCAGACAAACCTAACCATGTGCATTCAGTGAGGGAAAGGGACTGAGTGCGTGAAGATGGGAGAGAAATGGGGTCACAGAGTAGATGGGAACTGAGATTTAGCTGTGAGTGGAATACTCTGTAGAACAAAATGACCCCTTACAGACAAACTTGATCATTGACACGGACCCCTTCAATAAGTTCCTGCTATAATTGTTCCGTCACATTTTTGCACTGAAATAAAAATGGACTCGGAGATGGATTTACTCTCAGGATGAATGAAGCTATAATGCATCAGGTTACGTGAAGTTTAGAAAGTTGTGCCAGATTGTACCCATGCTTTTTATGTAACCTGTGCTTTCACCAAGTTCCTGTAATGCAATGATGTCAGGACACCGTTGGATATAAAAGATTTCATGGTCTCTTTGAAAGAAATTCTTCAGCTTCAGAAGGAAGGCAGCAATCTATTCTGTCCCCAAACCTATCAGGTTAAAAGTCTCTTTCGGTGTAAAAAGCTCATTCGAAGAATGGAAGCCATTTCTTGGCAGCTTTGTTAAAAACAACTCTCCTCTGAACCATCAATTTACTGAATGCCAGCCAATTTTTGTTCCCAAATCAGTACCATTTTGATGTTTGTCCTCTATCAAGTGAAGCTAACCTTTAAAACCTAATCAGTGATGATAGGAAACCCCTAAACAGACTTTGATTTCTAATGAAATATTGATCAGATTGCTTCTAAACCTGACTGAATAATTCACCCTTTGGAGTTTGTACACAGACACTGTTTGGTAAAGAATGCATTATACATTATGCAATTTTTATTCACGTTACCACTGACACATCCTTTAAAGAAACTAAAGCAGTAATGTTAATGGTTTTGGTCTTTGTTGTATTGTACACCCAGTCTAATTGCAATACAGTAACCATAAAAATAGTATTAGAAGGCCAGGTTTCACTCTTCCATCCATCCATTATCTACCGCTTTGTCCCTAATGGGGTCGCGGGGGGGGCTGGAGCCTATCCCAGCAGTCAACAGGCGAGAGGCGGGTACACCCTGGACGGGACGCCAGAGGTTTCACTCTTGATAATAAAAAATTATCCATGGAAAATCCTCCATGACAGCCAAATAAGCCTCATCACGTACATGGTGGAGGTTATCAGCTGCAATAGGAAAAACTGAAATAAAACCCACATCGACTCTCACATTTGCACACTTTACACATTTTGTTCTTACTTTTGAAACATTAAAAACAGATGTTTCGAAGGCTCTGTCCTTGCTAAATGATTCCACTTGCATGTATTATGCATGCACATCACACACATTAGCCACCATATTGCTTTGATGAAATAGCAACAAATGGCCTTTCGTCAGTGGAAATCATTTCTGACACAGTCAGAGGGGCACAGCAGGGTTGTGTTATGCCCAGATTTGGTCCTGGGCCATCACTTTTCCTGTTTACATTGGAGGAATGAAAAACTGGTCACACCACAGGCATGACTCGACTGGAGATGGTTCATACTGTTGAACTGACTGTTGATGGCTAAGCTCTTTATACAGTTTCTGGAGCTAAGAAACATCACAAGATTTGTTTTAGTTTAACTTAGAAGGCAAAAGTAAAACTCCAAAGCAGAATAAACTGGCTGAAGCCAGTTTAATTCATGTGTATACTTTGTATCTTTAGTTTTTCAGCACAAGGACAACAGGCAGCCATTTAGGAAGATAATTAGATCACATAAATTACCATACACCTCATGCAGGTGTGAGGCTTTAATATGGATGGTGTCACAGATAGCTAATGCATGTGAGACTAGACCACTATAAATCATCATCAGCTGCATTCATAATTATGTGCTTGCCTGTGATTTGATGTAGTCATTTTCTGTGTGTGCATGCTTGCATCCAAATGTGGCTAAAGTGTAGCAGAAGATGGAAGGTGAAAATGACATAATCCTGAGAGAATCTGATGATGCATTTCAGGCATGCACAAAGGCTTGAGTATTGGTGTCTGTTGGGGTGCAAACTCAAGCAAAACACCCTGATATTTTGCTCATACATGCAGATGCAGATGCAGCATGATGTGCATTATAGTTAAAGGGCTGTAAGTAAAAGAATGAGAGTCAGAAGAGAGTATTATGTCCTGCACTGCTGCTTGTATTCTAAGTTACAGAATAAAATTACACGATGGTCCATTCTCATTTTCTCTCCAACACTCTGCGATGTAGAAAACTCTGCTTAAAGGACACGCTGGAGAAGCTCTAGTGATAAAGTGTTAAGTCTGCTACAAACAGCACGTTTAATAATCATATGGATGCAGCTGTTATTCATAAATATGAGATACATTTACAGAAAAAGCCAATGATGTCTCCTTGTTTCCCTGTAAAGCTGTGTCAGTGTCCGCTTGTGTTTGCTCTTACTCTCAGCATGGCCTTGCTTTTCTAACTATCTTAAACTTACTACGGCTTGTGGTTGCAGAAAACGACATTATTTTTCAGTATTTTCTTTTATCAAATCATCAAATTTATTTTATCATCAAAATTTATCATCAAAATGTAGCAGCTTCTTGTATGTATTAGTTATTTTCTGTTAAAAGTGACACCACAGCACCTCGGGGAGTATGAACACTCAGCATTTAACATTTTGTTTAATTTTACAGCCCAATTCAAAACACAGACTTTGTCGTTGATTACCTTATTGGACAAAGCCGCAATTTAAAAATCCATTGACCCAAAGTTGTATGACAACTTCTAACACATTGCTCTCTCAGAATAAGTAGTTTAGATATCTATTGTGTTTAAAAACTGCATTTTTTAGGCGTTTTTTTTGTATTATTTTTTTATATTATGAGGGGAAATATTCTCTACGTGACAGATACAACGTAAGATAAACACCACAGCGTAGGGTTGGACTTCAGATAAGAGTCACCCTGTTTGGATGGGAGACCTTGTGATGCCAATGGGATGTTTGGCGGGTTTCCAATGGGAAATGTGGAATATTATAACGCATCAGGGTAAGCAAAAGAGTCCACAAGATCAGTTTCATGATTTGAGTTTGTGAGAATAGATCAGAGCGGGATATTTGGTTGTTGCTGAATTTGGATATTAGATTAGAATAAATGGTGAAATGTACATTAAAGTGTTAGAACCCTTAGATTAGAGGCCCATGCTGTCAGCATGTCATTTATACTAAAACGATCTCATTAGAAAAACGTATTTTAATGGGCTTTTGCTTTTGTAAATGTAAATCTGGATATCTGGTGCATGTTTCTGAAGCAGGTTATAAACGTACACCTGAGGGATCGGCCACTAACTGGAAAGTCCATCCTTCTCTGCTCTGGCTGAAAAGCATCTTTCTGCAAGACTTCTCATCCCCAACTTTTTCTGCTTGTGTCAGTTGATATTTAGTCTGTTTCAAGTGAATTAAAGTCAAAATAGCTGTAAAGGATACTTTAAAGACAACTAAGATTTATAATGAAGCTTCCCATGAATCATATAGACCACTGTTTCTGTTAAGAAGGCACGATGGAGGGAGAATGCCTCTTTTAAAACTGACAGACTCAGGTTGTGTACTGCTCAGCGGGCAGCACAGGTCATCCACAAACACTCGCTTGCTGGTTTGATCCTCAGCCGACCACATGCCCAGGTCTCCTTGAGCAAAATGCTGACCTGCAGTTCGCCCTTGAATATAAGTCAAACCTTTGCATGATGTTTAGAACCAGACTGCTTTGAATAAAAATGCTGTGTAGGTGAGGAAAGTTTATCTGCATGGCACGTGCGAGACAGATAAGTCTTTCACATTTATACATTAATAGCATTACAGTCGGGGTACAGAAGCATTAGAAAGTACAGGGAAAATCATTTTAAGACCATTTTAAATGTGTGAAAAATCTTAATAAAATCATGTAAAATACTAAATTAGATCAAAATGATAGTAAACAGGGCACATTCTAGAGAAGTTATTATTTATTTATTTATTGCCTCCTGACCAGGTCGTTTTTGTGAATGAGAACTGGTTCTCAATAGACTTGCCTGTTTATAAGCGAAGGTTACTGCTACTAAGCTACCCTGCTTTAACTGAGTCTACATTTGGGACAAGTTTGATCTCAACTGGCAGTTTGTTTTATTTGCTTGCAGCAAAACACTGAAATGCTGCTTCTCCATGTTTACTCTGGATTCCAGTCTGCTCTGGCTGACCTGAGGCCTTAGATCTAAGAGCTCTGCTTGGTTTATTTTCTCTGAACATATCACAGATGTATTGTGAGCCTAAACCATTCTGGGGTTTATAGTCTATCACTGGGGTTTTAAAGGCCATTCTGTCTGACTGGAAGCAAATGTAAAGATGTTAAAACTAGTGTGATGCTTCCAGATGGGTCTTTTTGGGAGAGAAAACGTCTTATTTTGTTAGCTTTTATTAACCAAAAACATTATCGCAGCAAGTGATGTGATGAGGTGAGAAACCCCAAAGAAATGAGATGATTTCTTCTAATAATTAAAAGGTTATTAAGCCGATCAAACGGCTTTATTTATTCATCTATTAAATACATTTAAGATTATTTCTGTAAAGAGAAGGTGTGGGCTTCTCTGTTTCAGTCACAGCAAACTGTGAGGATTGTTAGCTTCCATGTACAAGTTATTTAGTGCACAAATGCTGTTGGCAAAACAAAAACTTTTTGAATGACATGCAAACAATTTTGTTCTAGCAACCATTTGGAGAAGAGTCTTCAGCTTCTGATGGACAGGGTGGATGACATGAGCCAAGAGATTGTCAAATATAACACCTACAGCCGCAACCTGAGTAAGCAGCAGCAGCAGAAGCACCAGGTAACCCTTGCATGCGCACCTGTGTACACATGCTTTCTCACACCACCTACACAATGAAGCAGCCAGAGCAGCATATAGACACACATAAACACACATAGGTGTTCACAAACAGGTGCACGCACAGCCACATTCACAGCAGGAGAACAGCAGGTATATCTCTGCAGGATGAGGATACAACCAGTTGCCCCTACAATAACAGCAGGCAGGCAGCGGAGGCACCAGGTAGCACAGAAAGTAAAAACTCTCAGAAATATGGTCCGACAGGTTTAAACATTAGGTGCACACCCCCCACTGAGGATACTCAGCAAAAATGCTGTTAACGACAAGTGTTAAACACACACATTCACACACATCTATATCTAAAGAGCCACATAATAATAAATGGGTCTTTCCAGCAAGGTGAACCTAACATTTTTTTATTTTTTTAATTAAATGCTTAAAGTTTTTTCTCCCTTTTTCAATATTTTTTAGAAACGGTTGAAAAAGAAAATTAGGGAGAGTCTCAATTATACACAGTAAAAAGTGCTTTTTGGGGGTCTTGTTCTGTATGAAAATATCTAGTTCCTTGCAGTGAAGTGCTGAAAGTTAATATGATGACAGATATTACAAGCTCTGTCACTGACAGCCCCGACAGAAGAAAAAGACGGCAGCTTCATTAATTTAACAGAAGCCGTTCTGTTGTAACGTGGGCTTCCAACAAAGAAAGCTGGGTTAGAAAAAAAAAGAAAGAAGGTGAGACTTGTAACTTTTGCAGAGCAAATGAGCACCTTTATGACAGCTCTTCAGTGCAGGAAAATCCTCTGCTGTGACTTTCTGGAGGATTTAACAGCAAAAGCTGCATTACCTTATAAACGTAAACGGGTTGGAAAGAGCAAGTCACTGTAACTGGCAGCCTCAGCGCAACAAACTTGAAGCTAAGACAGGATTAGAAGTCATTACTGTTGTCTTGCATTTACCCCACTGAGGTCAGAGTGATTGATGTCAAACTTGTAATATGTGTTATGATATCGTCCTGCTTCACCTCATTGCAGTTGCTGATGCTTGCCCTCAGCAGATCAGCACACTTTGATTGCAGACATCATTCTCCTCCATCTGCTGCATTATTCTTCCTGTCAAGAAGTCATTTTCATCTTTGCAGGCGCAGCCTCTGTCATAGTCATTCATTTATTCTCACATGAAGAAAAGCAGGTTCAAAAGGTTAAAGACTGCAGCTCATAGCTAATGCATATAAACTGGTATTAGCAGTCTATCCGTGCACATTAACAGGTAGGTGTTAGACTTCATTTCAATGTGGTGACAAGTGTACTCCTAGTGTAAAAACTAAATGATGCACTCGCTTCCACATACATACAAAAATAAAATGCCTGGAGGACCAGAACAAAATGCTGTGACATAAATAAAGAGTAGGCCACCAACCATCTGCAACTACAACCTCTGCCAGATGCGTCATAAACATCCTGCAACGGATGGAAACACAAACGTCCCACAGTCGCACTAACACATTATTCAGGAAAATGGAAGAACAGTAACACAAGGTGACTCACTTATGTGCACACAAATAGACACCTACATTAAGACGTCTCCATTATTTTGTCATTATCCTGTACAAATGGTAGCGAGAAAATGTCGAGGTATTAACGCTGATCCAGGCTGAGTCATCATCATCTCGTTCTCGACACCGGATAAATGCACAGGCAGGATCATACACGATAGGCAGAATGAAAAGAAAAACAAATTCATGACCACAGAGGCTACTTCATACAAGCACATAGCCATATGTTTCATCCTCAGGCCATTCACCTACACATTTAGATCTATCATCCTCCCCGTTCTGCCTTTCTCATCATCACAGCCTCCAAGCCCGTACTCCTAACAGCCACACACACACAAACACTTTGACTCGTGTACAATATCTCGTTGACAACTCCTTAAATGGCGCCAGCTTTTTCACGTTTCACGCAATTCCCTATCAAGAAAAAAATGGCACACACACAGAAAAAGAAAGCGAGCTTCTATTAAAACTTCCAGACATCTGCAGTGCATGCTCCTTGTAATCTTGTGCTATTGACCCTGCTGCTTCCAGGACAAATGGAACCTTATTAATCATCATAGAAAGTTGTAAAAAGGCATTGTGCTGAGAGCACCCCATTTTTCTTTTATAGCCTTCTGAATTTGGTAAATGGCAGATTCTGCAGCCAAGTTGGTTTTTGTAGCAGGAGATGTGTATTTTCATTCACATCAAAAGAAGCAGGCTGTAAATTAGGTAGGATGCAGAGTGCTAATCCACTAAACCAAAGTGTAATTTATGGCTAATAACAGAATTCAGTGACGATTAAAAGATTTGACAATGTTCTTACAGAGCCATATAATTTTGTTTTATTGAAATAAATCTAAATTAAGCTTTAAAAAAGGGAAATAAGCAGACTCGGTTGTTTAAAATTAATTTTTATGTAGATAATCAGATCATTTCCTCATGTTTTCAACAGGAGTTGTATTGATTCAATGCTTTCAAACTCGAGATTCCCCACAGACGCCTGCTCACCGTTATGATATAGTTCTTGCACCTCCATGTATTTTTCACACCAGGGGTCACTAACTCTGGTCTTCGAGGGCTACCACTCAGGAGGTTTTATTGGTTACATGCCATCCACCGAAACATAGATGATGTTTTGACACTGCAAAGAACAATTCTTGAGGCCTGTTAGCGGCTGCTAGCCATTAAAAGCCATGCACCTGGAGCCCCATCCAACTTCTCCCAGCACCGTTTACTCGCCCCACAGTTCATGCTAATGGGCGATTCAGGCAACTGATGGAGCTAATAGTACTTTGTGTTAAAAGTCTTGTTCCCTGGACACCTGAAATGATCCATTTGCTCCACCTTGACACATCCACAGGATTTTGACCATTCAAAAAGGTCTTAGAAGGTACCGAAGATTCACAACTGCATGAGTGCAAAGGATCATGGTGGGTAGTTTCACTTTGAAACTGGCAGGATGTCTGACTTAATGTGCAAAAAGGCTGGTGAGACTTAATGAATAGTGCAGCAGTGGTCTGATAGAGGGGATGTAGGAACTGAACTCCAGAGAAGCTTGCTGAAATTAATTTCATTACACAAAGAAAGACAATGGCTGTAGCCAAAAGGGACCGGTGGATTATTTGACCTAATCCAAACTCAGTGGACATTAAAGTTCCCCCAGAGAGGCGGACTGCTAACAAGCAACAATACTATACTCAGTCATTTAACAAGAAGCTTTCATAGTACAGAGCTCAAAATATCAATATCATAACGGCCAAGGCAGAGTCATTGAAGGAAAAAGCCAAAATGAATTAATTTAGCCGCTTCCAACATTAATCTGTGGAAATAATTAAGCACCTAATTTTCACCCTGTGGACCAACAATAAAGTTATTGTGTAGCTATGGAGCTCTGTAAGATAATAATCTGCAAATATGAGTGATAATTGTCATTTCATGCTAAACACTGGCTTCTGTCTGGTGTTATTAATAACCCACCACAAAATTGGGATGTATTACACTATATGGAGTTCTGTTAGCTGGTTTGCACATGGTCCAACTTGGGTAATTGATCCGGTTCCATGAGAACCTTTTTGAACACCTGATCTGGAAGCAGTCCCTCCCCAGGATGCTGTGGTGGGGACGCTCCTCAGCCGGTGCTACAAAGTCAGAGTTCAGATGACCAATGTATCAATCTATGGGAAAGCTAACGGGACTAGATTATGTAATTTATCAGGACATGAATCTGCATGAAGCAGACACGAGAACCCAGTTCTGTTTAGAGACAGCTTGATGCGTCTGGACAGATGGAGCAGTTTGTAAGGAAATAGGCAGAAAAAGCTCTGCTGTGTTTACTTAAAGACCTTTTATTGTGTGTTTATGCGGTGCTTGGATGGTACATTCCTCTGTTTAACTTTCACATCAACTTCCAAAATGATGAATCCAAACTTTATTAGGAAGTCATAACAATAGTTTGCAGCATCTGAAAGTAAGACGCAAGTGCAAAAGTTTCTCACATTAGCATGTTTGGTTATGTCACGCTGTGGCTTGTTGGCAGGCAAAAATGATCAAATGGTTGTGTTTTCCCTTTTCATGTTGTTTATCTCAGCAACCCATGCTCGCGCATGATGGGATGTTTGGTTGAAATCACACAACCTGCTCCCACACCACTTGCCATCTTCGCTTGCCACAACCTTCCCTTCCTGCAGAGTGTGTCAGTCTCTTCTCCATTTTACCAAATTAACAAGGCTTTTATGATCTCCAGAGATGTGGCACCTCACTGATTTACTGACTGTCAGCCCACCACAAATCACTCCGTTCCTGTTAGCACTCATAACTCTTCTTTCTCCTCCTCCTCTGCTTTCATCGTTATTTTCCTCTACATCTTGCTTCCTTACTTTATGTTCTCTAACTATGTACCTCCTGCTTCTTCATTCGACTCTTATTTCATACCTCTCCTTCCACTCGTCACATTTCCACACTGCATAGCATCAGCCTCCTATATTTCTGATTTAAATACTCTCTGTGCCCTCCTCTCCTCCCTCCTCCTCCACTAACGCTCCTCTTTTTCTGGACTCTTTCCTTCCAGTACCTCCAGAGGCGTCAGCAGGAGAACGCCCAGCGGCAGAGCCGAGGGGAGCCCCCGCTGCCTGAGGAGGACATCAACAAAATGTTCAAGCCCCCCCAGCCGCCACCACGCATGGACACATTGCTTATTGCAGGTGCGCACACAAACACAACCTCTGCATATTTCTTGCTTTTTGTAATCAACACTAGATCTCCCCCCTCCCCCCCATCCTCTCAGCTTCCATCAGCCGCCTCTGCTCCCCTCACAGGAGCTCAGGTTCTGTTTCGCAATTATCTCCACCATTATCTTGAAATTACATTAATTTAAAGTTTATTGACTCAATCTCCAACTCGACCGCCCCTTTCCCTGCTGCTTCACGCTGTTCAGCTCTCCGCCTTCTGACAACAGTCTGATCCTTCCGTTTACTCCCTTCAACACTAATTTGACGTTGTGCTGTGTGTTTCTTTCCCACCTCCGCCTGTCTGCATCTCCTAAAAATGCACACACTGTGTGTATGTGTGTGTGTATGCACACATGTTTGCATACTTCTGTGTGTGGGTGCTTATGAATGCATGTGGATACTTTCCAACAGGGCAAATTAACAACTACTGCCAGAACGTGAAGGAATTCACCTCGCAGAACCTCGGGAAGCTGTTCATGGCGGAGGCTCTCCAAGGCCCCAACTAGAGGAGGGACACAAGAGCGACGGATGAGGAAGAAGGAAATGGAGATGCATAACTGACTTCGACAGGAGCAACAAAGAATTTAGTTTCTTTTTTTTTTTTTATTGCTTAAATCCATCATTGACAGACATGTTTGATGACTTGTTTCGATTTGAATAAAGGCTGTGCATCGCTATATTTTTTCTCCGTTGTCTTCTATGTTATCACTCTAAAACTGTCCTCTGCTTATGATGGTAATTAATTGCTGAATATTGTAACTGCACAGTCTTGGGAATAGTTGTGTTTTCCATTGTGAAACAATGGCTGGTTTCCTGCAGACTTGATATGCTGCAACAGAGCTCGCCTGGAAAAACAAACTAATTATACAGTCAAATGACATTTCTAATGTTATTGCAGCTTTCCTTTTGTTTTGGAAGCAGGTGGAATCCATTAGTGGTTTTGCAGCGTTGGTTTACTTGGGATGAATAAATTCCTGCAAACAACTGGCCGACACATGAAGTTAGGAGCATGATAATCAAGCAATGTCACCACAGCCATTTACTTTGCATTCATTCTGCTAAATTGTCTCTTTTCCAGTTATTAAAGAAGTGAAGCAGAGGGGAGTTTGTTCTCACAGTGGTGAATAAAATAACCATTTTACTTCCACATCATATCAGTAGCCATTCACTTATTCAGGCATGTTAAACTGCTTACTGTGGATTTCCAGAGTCCTGCGTAAATGAAACAATTCATTAGAACTAAATCTGCAAATTCAGTGCTGATGCTTGCATGCGGATGTTTTATGCAGGTATATTGTGGATGGTACATATGCCGTGTTCACCGGAGTATCAGGATTCAAGCGTTTGATGTCTCTCAACATGGTGCAATGCCGTGTGTTTCCCAGTTCCTACAGGTTTGTTGGATTTGGGTTTTCTGCTTCAGCTCGATAAGCACAATTTTTTTCTTCATCTTGAAATTTTGTGTGTATTTGTTGACCTGTGGGAGCAGCAGCACCGTGTGTGGGGTTTTGCAATGCAGGTCTCAGCTTTCTGTGAGCCACCTACGCGCTTCAAAAAGGGTTCTGTTTACCTAAATGGCAAAGTAATGGGACTCTACATCAGCCCAAAAGGTAAATAGAAATAAATTAATCAAAGCAATTCTTAAAATGCCCTTAGTAATAATGGAACATTGACATCCTGAGTGCTCTGTCCTCTTTGGATGTGAATGAAGCATCATCTTAAACCAGGATTATGCTCATAATTGTGTGCAGCAACCAGCCTGTCATGTGTCCCTAAACAGCTCTCACTAAACCTCCATCATCATGAACACTCCTATATCCAGTCCACTCTGCAACAGGAAGCTGACTGGCCTCTCATGTTTTCTCTGATCTGCGTTTCGTCTAATAATTACACTGCAGCAACAGTTTGCTGCATGGTCTGCTGTATTTTCTGTCTTTTCAGACCTGCAGCTAAACAGGCTCATCTTACCTCAGCGGATGATGTTATTTAACTTGTCATCAGCTTCGCCAAGACACGTAATACCTTGTAGTGCTCCTGCTTGTCATCTGCACAATGTCATTAACAATAATTACAAGTCAACCAACATGATAAACAGTTATGAGAACGGTGACACTCGAGTCGGAAATAATTTTATCTCCCAAATCACGTTTCTCCGTCATGCTGGCGTGATGGAAAATATTAATTCAAGACGTGGGCCTCGGTTTATTACCATTAATTAAGGTATCTGCTACGTCGACAGGCACAGCTGTCTTGGTGATTGATTTGTTTTATGATAGGATTTTCTTCCCAGTTGGAATTGTTTGACTTCTCAGCAGTGGCCCTGGTTCCACGTTGTTTGTAATTCTGAGTCCGAGCACAGAGCAGCCTTGGCCCAGACTGTTGACTGGGGCACTGTTTCCACAGCCAACCACCTCAAACCTGATGCATGAGGAATTACAAACCCTAGATTCCCCCCCCTACAACAGGACCACAGAGGCTGCACGAGGCTACAGGTTTGGGACTTGCTCCTGTTGTACAATGGAGACAAAGGTACAGATGGTATTTAAAGTGACAGTGTTTGGATTAGAATGAAAAGCAGTTTTGAGTGCACCATGCTGTCACTGCAGGGCTTAAAGGGCAATGGAGTAGGGTGCGTGCGGTTACACTGGTTGTGTGTGCCACATTCCTGAGTAGAGTAGAAATCATGGCATTAACTGCTAGTTCACAAAGACATCACTGCTGAAATATTAGGCTCCTACAAGTCAATATTAGATATGACAACGTAGGGATGTGTAGGTTTAACTGAAGAGTTTTTAGATTAAACTGGAAACGTAAGACTTGCACAACTTTCTGTAACTTCTATGAGGCGTTAACTTCTGCACAGTGCAATATTTTAAAACCCATTGGGTCAGTAAAATAGACAAACAGTCCAATATTCCTGAGAGACACTTAATTTCTGAAACCTGTGTGGGTGTCTACATGCCAGGAAAAACATAGAACAGTCAAACCTTCCAGCAAAGTGAAGCTTTTAGGGTAGTGTTGGTCAGAATCGCTTTAGGTTAAAAGCATCTGCTAAATGCTTGTAGAATAGAATAGGTTTGTCAAGCTAGTTTCTGTGGTAATCGCTGGCCTGGATAATCCATGGAAAAGAAGGAATATTCTGGATTCTTAGGGCCGACTTCAGGGAGTGAGCTGAAAACTGTGGCCAGCAGGGGTGGAGCTTTTAAAGAAAGATCTTAGGCTTATTCAAACTCCCCAAGAAATCGTTAACAGAGAGCAAAAGGAACATACATTCCATCCAGACGTGTGAAGGGAACTGAAGACTGAAAGAGAAGAAAGCAGTCCAGCTTCAAAGAGCTGAATATTGTTACTGAGAATTGGTCTGAAACTCTAAGGAGGCATAGAAAGATGTTTTAGTGGTTATAAGAGCTGAAAGCTGTGACGTCAAACACGAGAACGACTCAGAGCAACTTCGTTCTGAGTGTACATGATGGTAAATGCATCAAACAAAATGATGATCTTAGAAAAGCAAATAACCAACATGGATTCTGCTGGAGCTTGTTGATGATTGCTACATCTGGTTAACATGCAACTTCCTGAGCAACATTTAAGCAAATATTACACACTGCTGTATTTTTACTTCAGTCTGCTGTAAGTATAAACCCTTCTAAGGCAAAAGCCTGACCAGCCCTTCCTTGCCTCTGACTGGCAAGCGTTAAGTTATCATCACTGTGCTGGTTGACTGCTTGAGAAGCGAGTTAATGAAGCCAATGACAGCGGGAATTAGACAGGTCATGTCATCCTACTCAACTTAGCTGCAGCTTACAGACTGTTTTTTTTTTTTTCTGGTTGTTTGTTTTTGTGTTTTTTTTAGTGTTATTACTTTTGAAAAATTGTATTCACTGAATGAAAACCTTTGGAATGATTAAGCCAACCGATGCTGCAGCCAGCAGATCGACGTGTTTCCTTTTGGTCTGAGCATTTTCCTCTAAACAGCCCATTTCCACTGATCTGAATAACAAATTCTCTGTTTCTTCTTTTCCTTTTTCCTCCACAGCACAGCAGTGTAATGATTGACTGGACAGTTGTTGCAGCCCCTATGCCAATCAAACCCTTATGATTGACATGTGGGCCCCCTGGGTCAGAGAGATGTTGATTG
Organism: Kiunga ballochi; assembly: GCA_037177335.1. Lineage (NCBI taxonomy): Eukaryota > Metazoa > Chordata > Actinopteri > Atheriniformes > Pseudomugilidae > Kiunga > Kiunga ballochi. The sequence continues at coordinate 18,860,419 of JBAMIG010000006.1, read as the reverse complement.
GCTTGACATGATCTATCCACTGAGAAGAGGCCCTGTGAACTTGGTCAACGACATTGATTTTCTTTATGTCTTAGAGCATTTTTCAATACTTTAGAATACGCACATTTACAGGTCTCTGCACATATTTGGCATCCGGGTTGAGTGAACTTAGCAGGTGCAATAAACAAAACTAGGTTTTATTGTACTTATAAACACTTATATACTTTGGCTGTTGTCCATGTCTTTAGGCATTGCTGTTGCTTTAGGATCTGCAGTGTTTTCTCATTATGCTGCTTGTTTTGAACGCTGTGGAGCAGAGAAGTAATATAAATTCATCCTGAAAACCACATTTACAACTTGATCTCCTACATTGTCTTGCTAAGTTGCCTGTGAGACAGCTGTGAGTTGCTGCAAATAAAAATCTCCAAGTATGAGTTTGTTCACTAACCTACACTCTGTGGTCTGCTGGATAGCACTAATCAAAGTGATTTTTATTGACTTTGTCTACGATTCTTCCACAACTTCTCCTGATGTTCCTTTATTTTTTTTTTCCTCAGCATTTTCAGAGATTAACCTAAACTACTTGCTTGAACTGAGCATGGGAACCGAAGGAGGGTTTTAGCTGTGTAAACAGCCAGGCGTTTTGCAGGCTGCAATAGGAGAAAATACTTAATTAGGATTATGGGATTTGTCTCTGCACCTTCAGATTCCTGAGGAGGAGGCTGGAAGATGTCAGGGGGATATAAGTTTGGTCTCATTTAATCAGTGAGCATGGCCTGCACAGCCCTGACCCGAGCAGTAATTTATTACCACTCAAACACAAACACAAGCTCTCTCACTGTGCCCGCCGCTACCCTGTCATTGGTGATAGAGAGAATCAGCTGGTTGAATATAATGAAACCCGTTATTTCACAGTCAACTGTGAATACTTTTTCTTCCTTCTCTCGCTCTCTCCCTTTTTTTCTCTTCTTTTTTCAATCCACATATTGCCATGGCAACTGTAGATCCTGTACAGAGTAGCTGTTGAGGATGTAAAGTGGTTCCCGTGGAAAAATAATCTTGCAAATCCCCAAAACAAGAGCAGATGCAGTTGTAGGAAGAGGCGTGTGTTGGAGAATTTAGCATTTAAGGAATTATTCGCACCGACCCAACAAAACCAGCGTTTAAAAGCACTTCTTCACACACCGATGCTCTACAGTACCTGTCATAGAGGGAGGTCTTTATTTGCCTTATCTCTTTTTTTTATGGTCAATAGATCTTCATCTTTGATTGGCAACTGTATAGATTGAGCGAGTTGCAATTTGTCTTTGCCTGCCACCCCATTCGACGCCTGTCACCCGGCAGAGGCACAAATCCCACAGGCCATTATGAGACTGGTTTAATCCCCAGAACAGCAGCAAAAGCAGCCTTTCAAGAAGGCTCGGAGCATGATACCCTGTCTGTCACATGCATCTGTGAGTTTCAGGCAAGGCTACCTTTTGTTGTTGTGATCCTACTCCATCACAAATGCCTAGCCTTATCCTCAAACCACTGAAACAAATGTACTGAATGTCCTCCTGCTCAAGATCAATCACATGTTACATGTAATCTCTGTTGCTTTGTCTCTGTTTTACTGACATTCGCACTAAGCCTTAGCTTAGCTTGTTTTTCTATATTTTCCCCCCACATGTCTTTATGCATTCAGAGAAAGAAATAAACACCCTTTTGTCTCTTTTTTTGTATGTATTTTTTCTCTTCCAATGTCTCCTATGAATTTCCAATTGGCAAATTGTTTATTCTATTATATACTGTATATATATATATATATATATATAGGGAAATGCAGAGCTAGGTAATAATCAGGCAAGGACAGGAAGATATGCTAAGGAAGTAATTAGCTTAACTTAGCACCTGACAGCTGTAGCATCTGGAAGGAGCTAGCTCATGTGGTTTCTCAGAGGCCGAGAACTTCATCTTTTTTGGTGTGACAGTTGTCTTTGTGACAAGACTTGCGGAAGCTGCTGCTCTACATCATTAGTGCCCACCACACTCTGTTGGCCTATAAAAGATGGATATACTGTAGCCTCTGGGTCTGAAACTTGAAGACAGTGCAGAAGTATTCTGGAGTGATGTTCCACTGTGGGGAGCTTGGTGTTGATGCCGTGATATTAGTGGCTCCAGCAGACTTCAATCAAAAGGCTCTAACATCTTTTATGAGAAACTAACAATATTTTATACATAATAGCATCTCAAATCTATCTCTTTTTCTTACTGGGGTTTATTTTCTGTAGATATGTACAGGATTAGCTCACACTGAATGTCCAGAACCCTTTTGTGTGTTATGATCTTTGTGGGTTAATTTGTGCCCACAATTAAGAAGCAACCCTACCTTTTTTATTAATTTCAGAGTTTATTGTGTTGTGGGTCGGTGTGTCGAGACATACTGTGACCTCTGCATGTGAATGTAACATTGGATCCCAGAATACTGCAGGCCTCATGACATTGTGTAATCACTGCCAAGCAAGTCTGATGTGCCATATACGGTGATAAGACAGAGCAGATGCTGAACTAAGAATAGCTGGCATCACAGTATAAAGGCTCTGCCTCGGTCCATCAACGGGGCCTTTCCCTTCAGCTTTCCTGTTAACTATGTTGCCCAATATCCTGTAATAAACCTCTTCTGCTGCCAATCGCACTTGGGTCTGCCGATCAATCAATCCACAACAATTGCTGATTCATTGTCAATCACAGTTAAACAATATCGTTTTATGCTAACTTTAAGTATAATCTTTGAGTCAAATGAATGTGAACCATAGATTCACTGATAACTACCTATAGTGTGATAATTATGTAATGGTTTTAGTGAAGTTCTAAAGAGAAACAAAACGCAAAAACAAGTACTGTACATATAAAAGTATTCATAGAAGGAGCCAATTCTTTATTGTAATGTAAAAGTTTCAGAACAACTTGGAACTTTTTCCTTCTTCGTCCGTATTTGTCCATGAACAAGATGTGTTAGTAAATAGTATTTGGTGGTATCTGTTGGCCTTACTGATGAAAGGCCTGTTAAGCAAAGGCTGCACTGCTGGGTGTGTTCCATACAGCTTGGAGATACAGGACTAGTATAGATTTCCTCATCTTTTACTTGACAGTAAGGTGAAAATGAGCATTTCTTAAATGTCATCCAGTGTTTTTAAAGCACTTTTAGTCAATGCTACTTGTGCTTTAAAAGTAATCTTCACGAACACAGAGTTGTCGCCAACAGCTTCCGTTTCCTTCATCCTTGTGGAGGAAATTACTGTATTTTACTTTACTGTTTTGATTTTGTGGCCCACCAGGGGTTTGGAGATTGTACAGTGTTGCCCTGCTTCTTGTAACAAAGTCAAGAGTTTTAAATACAGAGTTGTGGGAATCACTAACATAGTAACAACCTCCATGTCTGGGGTCTACCCCGCCTTTTGTTTGTTTTGATTGCTGGAATAGGGTCCAGCTACCCATGACCCTTCAGTGGAAAAGCGATACAGAAAAGGGATGGATGCAGACAAAATGGTGTACCAAATATTTATTTGCTTGTTGTTGCTTATTCACATCTAACAATCACTGTTTAAACCCATATATTATAAACCTTTTTAACTCTTCAGCTAAAATAATTAGATATCAAGCTGCTTATCACACTGGTCAGTTTTCTTCTGTTCCTTTTAAGTCTGAAGATGTCGGGTTGTCCTGTGTACAGTGATTGATAGGATGCTTGTGACCTGCGATAGACAGGCCCACAATTAAAACGGGACTTATCTCCGAGCTGTGAATCTTAAAGATAAATGCTGATCGCCCCCGCCTCTTTGTTGCTCAATCATGCACTCCACACCTCGTGTCCTTAAACTGACTGAAGCTAATTTGAATATTTCTTTCCAGCAAGTAAACATTAACATTCAGCTCACCAATCCTTTCTCTTCTCCTCAATCTTTGTGTAATAAAGCCTGTCTGTTTCCCACAATGAAAACCAGCCTCACGTTAAATAGTTCGGTTTCAAACCACATGTCTGTAATACTTAAGTGGCGATGGCTCCTTTATGTAAGAATAATTCATTACATGAGATCTGGACAGTGATGTCTTTGCTTTCTTCTGGGCTTCCTCTTTATAAACTAGAAGAGAAAACTTATCTTTGTTTTTTTTTATGTTGCTTTGTCTCAAATATTGTAGAATAAAGTCACGCTGCACCAAGGTGCAGTACAGGTCATGAGTTTGGACATAGTTTTGTCATTGGATTTAATGAGAAACTGTGTCCAAACTTTGGACTGCTACTGTATCAGTCTGGTTATGGGGTATAAAAAGGAGCAGCTGGAACCAAAATCAACCTTTTGTTGTTTTGTGTAGAAAAATAAACAAACAAACTCCAGAAAATTTGAACAAGTCATCATCTTTAAATTCTGAATGAAAAATAATAAAAAGAATTGCCCGAATGCCCAAATCGGGCCGTTGATTGATGAGTTTTTTGTGTTTGGATTTTGGGAATAAAAAAAATGCAAATCAACAGTTTTTTTTACACTCCTTTCATTTTTTTAAATAAATGAAAAAAAATGGAAAAACCCTAAAAATGTTCTTCGTCTTCAACTTACCCATTTTGATTTGATCTACAGTGAAACAAAATAAAGTAGCTTGCTGTTTCTTCTAGACCTCAGACTGACGCAGAAGGAAGATTTTCCTCTCTCTGTCAGCTTGGCTATTTTTGTCCTGCACATTTGGGCAGTTGCTGCTTTTCCAAGGTGAATCTCAATCCATTCTGATCATTCAGAGATTCTTATCAAATCAATGCAGATGTCAATCTTGTCCTTGAGTGACACCATTTTTTTTAATACACAAGTTTATAGGAGAACTATATTTTTATTTTTCTCTATCAGAAGTTCAGTTTTTTATTGGGATTGTGAAGGATTCTTCTTTTTTCCCCTGTGCCCTCTATCCACCATCCACCCTTTGAAACCATGCAGTCAAACGATTTGATTTTTGCTGTTGTGACCTTGCAACTCAATTATCAGATTCCACTGGTAGCCCTGGTATTGAATGTTATCTTTACATATTTGAACTTCCAATTCCACAATGACACCGTTAATGGGAATGGGTATTGACGCTGATGTTCAGTATGAACTGAATGGTGATTTAGACTCCCAATAGATTGCCCGACTGCAAAAAAGCACAGAGTATCCACTGGTCAGATGCAAGCATGAAAACCAAGTGACACCCCTCCCACACACACTTGTTTATAGGACAAATATATGGTGAAAATGTGGATGACGCACATATTGCAGCATGGCTATAGAGTTTATTTGTCAGTTTGAAACGGTGAGCTGGAGATAAAAGATAAAACAAGAGCTTTTTGTGTTTCTGTGAACAGTTTATTTTATAGAGCCTGAATTTTGTATCATCAGTTCATTAGATATGACACAAAAACACACAAAAATTAACCTGCAGTTGTGCACAACTGTGTTGGGGTTGGAGAATCTTTCTCGTATAATTAGTGTTTTTTTTTCTCTCCCTTTCTTTTTTATTTTCTAGTTTTCTTTGGGTTGATGATCTCTTTTTTTTTGATTCAGCAGCTTTTAGTCTGATCATGAGCTGCAAATGGACCTAAGACCACCAAATGTTACACATATCCTCTTTATTATTATTTATTTGTTACAGTTTCTTTACTCTCTGCCTGAACATAAAACTTTATTAAATTGTGCCAATTTGTTTATTTTTGCTCTACTATTTCTGAAGATAAGCAAAAAAATCTAAATCTGTTCATGATGAAAGATGTGCATGTATGTATGAATGTGAAGCATGTATACATGTGGTATTATCAGGCTAGTGGAGTTAGTGCATCTGCATTTTCTGCCTTTGTGAGTGCACACAGTATCGGTCGTGACTATGCAAATAGTACCTGACCCCACATCTCTCAACTGGGAAAATGGGTTGTTTGATGTCTTTGTTCCTCTGATGATACAATTCACACAATCCAGTGGTGGATCATTAGGCGACTGAAGGAGCGACACGCAAGGGTGTCGTATACTTCATTCAACTGGAAAAAAAGGAAGCTCAAAGATGATGGACCATTCAGTGTTTTAATAAAAAATACTGCTTCATAGGTATCGATGGGAAATTTCATTAAGTCCTGTGATCATAGTGTTGCAATACTCCCTGAAACACTTTCTCTGAAACGGTACAGAGGTGAGGTCACTGTTAAATCTTAATTATTTCAGGGATAAATACTATATTGATCAGTCTTTGCCTTTCAACAAATGTTTCATAAAAAAAGTGCATTAATGTTTGTAAAGATCATGGGGCTCAGCCAAACAGGGTTGCATGTGGGTCTGAGGTTATGTGCTCAAAACATGCATGTTAGGAAAATAACTACGGTTATAAAGTGATCCTTTGTAAGTCGCTTTGGATAAAAGTGTCTATTAAATGACTGGATAGTATAGGGTCAGGCTTTAGGGACATGGAACGTCACACATTTGGACACTTATGGAGCCTGAGCTGGTGCATGGGGTTGAGCGGTTCTGTGTGCATTTCAAAATAATATTATTTTCATATAAGTCTCTATTTTCTCCTGTCTAATAGAAATATTAGCTGTGCAGGCACTTTATTGCCATTTTTATGCCCTGGAATTGAGGAATTGAACTGCTTTATGTGTTTGAGACTTTGAATACAGGTGCAATTTCTCAAGAGTGGCACCAATTCTGCTGCCACTGACCTTTAGCAGTATAAACTACAATCTCATGCTGCTTGGGAGGGAAACGACTTAAAAATTTCAACACTGTGTGGGCTTTTTGGTTAAAAAAACTTTCTGCACTTTTCTCCTTCTCTCCTGTCCTGCACTTAAATTTTCTTTAACTATAACAGATGCTGATGCCTAGGCCATGAACCTCATCATTTGGCTTCCATTTATTCCAGAACAGTGAGCCTGCTGACACTCTATCACATTATTTTGGCACAATGATTTTTGGGCCACCTGTGACTTGAATTGTGCAAAGCACAGTGCATGACAAATCCTGTGTAAATCAACCCCCCATGACACTTACAGACAGCTGCCAACCATTTCTCATGGTGAGACCTTGATCAACAACGTAGATGATCGCATGTACTTCAGTAAACACAGACATTGGTGAGCCACTGAGCGCATTAAAACACCCCCCCGCTGTGTTTTAATTCAATTTCTTTCATCCCTCCTGAAGGGGGATGCTACACTCCTGATGCAACCACCGACCTGTTACTGCAGAAGTGTGATAGAGTATGCTTATAGCAGCCATAACAGGCTTTTTTCAAGGGTATGATGGCCTGCAGGAAAGTGATTTAGAGAAAATCAAGTTGATGCTCTTCAAACTCTTAGCTGGAGTGACACAGGCCAAGGACAAGCAGTTGTAATTTTTTTCAAAGTGTCAGCATTTTCTGCCTTCGCTTCCTCCTGGCCCAGCAGAGATAGATTCAAACAATGTTTCAGGCTGTATTTCTTCATTTCAGTACATTTTTTCACTCCAGAACCTGTTAAAAACTTTGAGCGGGTTCTGCTTGTAGACTTGTTTCTGTAACTTAATCTAAATACTCTGTAAAATATTATTTCTGAATGTTTCTCTTAATTTAGATTAAAGTTCTAGTGGTGCACAAAGCTTATTTGACATAATTTATGCATAAAACTAATCTATAACATGTTCAAGCTCAGTAGACATCTCGCCTAGGCGTATTAATAAACTCTATACTGTTACACACTGGAAGTGGGTGCAAAATACTCCCCAGATTCCATATTATACCTCAGCAAATTTAGCAAATGTACCATTATCAAATCCATTAATGTTGTATAATGTAAGATCATTAAAATGATAGATTAAGATTTTGCTGAAATCCAGACACAGAAATTGGAAATTGAGTCGCTGGTGAATGTAATCTATTAAAAGTATACAATTATAATAAATAGCATGACCTTTGGAAAAAAGAAATTCCTCACAAAACAGAAGAAGAAGCAGTAAAAAATGCAGGGCCCATTAATATAAATGAAATACTTTCATTAAAAGGAATGGTCTTTATATGAGACTGGTCTTATAGAAATAGAAGTGAAAGATATATTAGATTATTGTGTTTGGGTTGGATGGCTTTGCAAATGGTAAATGGCTTTAGAAATGATTAAAAAGACCACACAGAGACTGTTAAAGGTTCAGCTTAGCTTTCCTGTTTGCACTCATCTCATTTTGTGTGTTTTCACTGATACACATCTGTCACAGTTTAAATTCCCTCTTAAGCCAGTCAGTGGAGAAATAACGTTTTCATTTCAATGTGGATTGAAACGACTGACTGCTTGTCATATTCAGCAAAAACACCCACAGAAGGTCAAACTTCAAGTTGTGCACATTTTTACTATTTCCACATCAAAGATTTCCAGTTTCTTATCAGAGTTAAGCTTCCTGTTTTTGTCCCTTTCCTTCTACCCAACATTTTCATCCATAAGGAGATCAAAAAGGAAGAAGGAAATATTAAAATGTTAAAAATCCAACACATGATTGACATCCTGAGCGTGCTTTTCACTGTGACGCTATGAAAGCACATGAACTTGTCGAGTTACCTTTTATCAGTCCTCTTCCCTAAAAATGAAAGGATGAAAAAAGCCTGGATTAACCTGTCCACTAAGCATAACTAAGTCTCCTTGTAAAACATCAGGAAAAATGTAATTTGAATAATGTCAGTATTTTTTTAATGCACAAAAATAACTACAGAGGAACAAAATGTCACCATATTTCAAGTTTTAGTCTGACAAGCAACAAAATTTGTTTAGGAGGAAAGGAAGCTTTTGGGGATGGAGTACCACACTGCCAAGCCCAAACTCCTTTGGATGCTGAGCCAAAAAACAAAAAGATATTTACCAGTTCCAGCTTCATGATGTTTTTAAACAGCTTCATTTGACTTGTTTTAACTGCTGTAATGTTTTGCTTTCATATACTGTCTTTTCAATTTGTCACTGTCTCACACATCACACAGTATTTGGTTGATGTTGGGCATTATAACCCACATGGTTGTATTACAACAGACACAGTAACATTTTATTGCATCAAAGTATAGTTTTCTCTGAATACTGGCTGATGAATCCCAACCCTGCAGGATCGAACAGTATAACCAGATCTCCAAGCGAAATACATTACTTGAGGGGGGAGTCATGGAAAAGTATTTATCAGCTCAAACACAAAGGTTTTTGTTTCATGACTGTTTTTTTTTATTTCTCCACCCGGTAGGTGGAGGCAGGAATACAAAGCCATAGCAACTCTGGCTCTGAAACTAGAATAAATTCACTGGCACGTTTTGGTAAGAGGCTAATCGGCATAAAGCTGGAGGTGGATTCACAAAATTACTAACAAAACTATGCATTAGATAGTAGCCACCTCATTCGCTGACTACTTTGATGAAACAACAGTGAAAAATAAAACCTCTACTGGGCAAATGAGGAAACTTTACCTGCAGGTTAATAGCCTCAGTGACTCCAGAAGTAGGATTTTGATTATAAATGTCTATAAAATCTTTGCTTTCTTAAAGCTCTGGATGCTGTAGGGCTGTCATGGCTGACACGCCTCTGCAGCATCGCGTGGACATCGGGGACAGT
>JBAMIG010000006.1:18776638-18787515 GCA_037177335.1 Kiunga ballochi | reverse complement strand
ATATATATATATAAATCATGACACATTGGGGACTAACAAAACATTGTATGTTTAATATTTTACTAAAGTTGTCCGACACTAAAAATGGATAAAAACGGTTTTTAATGTTTTTGATGTCACTTGTTATTCATATTTATTCATACTGAACAATTTACCGTGACTCATAGCTCCAAGTGTTGCCCTGAGCTAAAGTGCTAACACGATGCTGATGATGATCTTGCAAGGCAAGTCAGTGAAACTGTCAATGCAGATTTTTGTCAGTGTAACCATGTAACTTGCTACATGATGAGGTGTGAAAGTATGCTTTTGTTTCAATGGAGGCTTCCCAATACAATAAAAACTTTTTGTTTAGTGCTGTCATATTTGTAAGGTTTTCACCAAATCATTTTAATGGACAGAAAGAAAAAAGGAGAAAAAGAAGAATTCCTTCACTGGCCTCTTAATTAGATACTCCTGCCTGATCAGTTACCTGAACAAATGTTAAAGCAAAAAAATGAAAAAACTAAACCTAAACAAAGCAACATTTACTTAATATCACACTAGAATTTGTTCACCAGAGAACTTTGTGTATAGATGCATGTGTAATGAGAACTTTGTTGCAAGAATGCTGTTAGCAACATTCAGCGTGTTGGTTGTGAAACAAGATGAGAAAAGGCAGATATTGAAGCAGAAACCACTTTAAATGTATTAAATAACACATTTTTAATTGCACTGAACGACAAGTCAGAATTATCATTCCTATTAATATCTCTCATGCCAATTCAAAATGCTGAGTCAACAGAAAGAAATGTAGGAGTCTAACTGGGCCACAAAAAAAAGATGTGAAGTCATGACATTTTAGTGTGGTTTTGGTTTATTTAACCTGAAACATTTTCTGTTTCAGATTAAGTAAACAAAATGGAAATCCCCCAAAAATGTCTGTCATTCACTTCTACTCTGTATAATTTATCTAAACAACATTTACGTAGATTTGTAGCAGCCGCCCAACAAAATTGCCTTCTTATTCCTTCTCTTTTACCATGTGTGACAGGTGATAACCAGTGTGAAAGAGCGTTATTACTCTGTTGGAAGTAATGGGCACTTGGTTACTTTCTATAGTTTCATTTGTAAAAACAGCATTAGTATTTCTTTTTTTATCTTTTCATTTATATTGCTATGGCAACACAGCTGTATAAAAGAAAAGCCCTGTCTCTTTTTATATGTGATCTCTGTTTTCACTTGTTCTTCCTCAGTCCTAATTCAGCCATGGACTATCATTTCCAAACACTGAAGAGAAGCAAATGTCACCCACTCCCACCTGATAGCTCACAGATACTTTTAAGCATGAACATTCCTAGAATACTTCATGGACATTTGCTCTGAGTCATAAACTCAAAAGTTTTAATTAAAATGTCTTATTTGACCTCCAAAATGCTCATGCATTAACCCAAGTGATTTAATCCCCATCCCCCTCTCCCATCACATCCACGCACACCCGTTTCCTGCCCTCTACTCCTTTCACCTGCCCTCATCTTCCCCTTCACCCCTTGGGTGCTGCACGTAGCAGATCTGGAGCAATGGAGCAGCAGAACCCAGCAGTAGATTAGTGTTAGAGAATGTGTGTGTGTGTGTGTATGTGAGAGAGGCCACATTCAGAGACATTTCTCTGGGGAAGTCAAGCCAGCTAATCCAACCCCAGCGCTTACTCTATCAATGCCCTACAAACTGCACTTTGCCCCAGCACTCCAAAAGACATAAACACAAACAAAACATTGCCCATGTGGGAAGATTTCCATTTAAATGTGTATAAAATAGCATATATAATCACGATGTGTGATCAGGAAAAGTGACATTTACTGTAGGTGTTAGATGTACATGCATTTTATGCATGTGGCACATGCATTCATTACACAGACACACAAAGACAATTACAGAACAGTCAAAACAGTCTTTGAGAATACAACGGGCCTTTGGATAGCATGTTAAATAACCTTTTCAGGTGTCAGTAACATAGCCTCTAATAATTAGAATATCCTGCTCAGGATTACAAGAGAAACCCTCTGGGACTCTTAGGGTAAATCAGTTGGTGCCGTCACTCCAGTTTAGCTGGCTCTTCAGATGGTTGGTAGATTATTTGCTGCTTAGCTGACTGGTTCTGTTCATTTTGACACTGTGGTCAATCCATTTAGATAGATTGAAGAGGTGACTTACCTTTCAGATTAAGCTACAAGCGTGCAAATGTTTGCACAAATCTCCTCCCAGGAAATACCTAGCCATGCTTGCACACACGTTTGTGTAATAGCATATCTATATGTTTAATTTATCGGGTAATTTGTCAATAGATATAGGCAAGGACACACATGCAGGGTTGCACACACACACACATAAAAAAAAAACAAAAAACAAGCAAGTCACACCGGCGGCAGTATCGTGTCTCATCAAGCATCAAGTGAGAGCTGGCAAGAGGCATCAATACGGCCAAAGCCCACTCTCCAGGGCTCACCTGTCGATTACACTGGTAAAGACAAGCTTCCTGGTGCCTCAATCCATCCCCAGCAGCTCTCTCTGGGCCCGTGAACACCTGAAGAATTCTGATGCATGGAGGGAGTAAGGGACCTCCTGCTTTACACTGGCAGGAATGTAGTGATTTGCCTCTGCTGCACAAACTATTGTGATAAACAATCCTACAAAGGAATGGTGCAGGAGAGAGAGAGTGTGTTCACAAGGGCTATGTAAGATAGTAGTGTCAAGTTCTTCAGTAAATTTCACTCAAGTAACAAGGTGACTTAGATGCAGAAATAAATAAATCACAAATGTTTAAGTCAAGTGAGATAAATTCTGCTTGACAGCTCACTCTGGTAACAAGGTAAATGCAGCACAGTGTTTCTAGAGTTTTTATTCTTTCCGTTTTCCTTTAATAAATATGTTTTTCTAAGCATTTATTGAACTCTGGTTGCTTCCTTACATGCAAACAGACTGCAACACAAAAGCGGGCAGATTTTCAGCACCATGGACAGCTCTTCTGTAGAGGCGCCAGGGGTGTCCAAAGTCGGTCCTCGAGGGCCGCTGTCCTGATCATTTCTATGTATTCCTGTTCCAACACACCTGACTGCCTTTAAACTGATACAAAAACCAATGAAGCTCCGCATCATGACTGATCAACTTGAATCAGCTGTGTTAGATCAGAGATACATGGAAAACCTGTCTTTTGGTGCCTGGAAACTGTTCTTGTTAAGCCAAGAAATTTGGCCATTACAGCACGTTATTGATTTAAATAAAAGTAATTCTAGCTACAATGATCATTTAGGCATTATGTAAACCCTCATTTCGGCACAAAGCTCGTCTGCAACGGATTTAAACCTTACCTGATATCTCGGCTCCGCAGAGCGGCTGCTTTTAGATCTAACTTTAACGCAACTATATTTGCGCATTGGAATGATGTTCCCATATGAGCAGTACCGGCCTCTCTCCTTTTCCATTTTCTCCAACTTTTAAAGTAGAGGTCGGCGACTCCTCCGAAGCTAGATGGCAGAAGAGCCCCACTGCAGCTGCGCTACGCTTTGCGCCGTCATCATTCCATCTTTGCATTGCAAATTGCCCATGCACATCACTCCCAATAAAGGACCCGTTCTATCTTCAAAATGAAAATCAGAGTTATGGTGGGATTGCCAACCAGGCGAATTTCTTTCATCAGCTTTCTGGATGGGATGCTGCCTGTCTTAAGTCTCACCTAACTCCCTCATCTCATTGCCCTCCCGGCAAACATGCGCACATAAAGCACGCGCTGTCATTAAGAGAATTCATTCCTTTCTCCAGACTTACATTCTCCCCATAAAGAGGTGCCCCTCTTTTTCTCTCTTCTTTGCCACCCACACTTCACTCTTCCCACTTCACGATTTGCTATCAACATATCAGCCAATTCACACACAGGACATCTCTCCCTCTTTTACTCCCATTCCCCACCACTACCACCCCCTCTCTCCTCTCTCTCCTCGCTCTCTCATACTCTCTCTGTCTCTCTGCATGGCTCGATAAAGCCTTCAAATTGTAGGTTAGACTCCTCTCTGCCTTCTGCCGATTCACCGAGCATACAAAGGAAAGATGTTGAAAAGCAAATAAAAGAGCGCCACAACAAAGATCCACACACTTGATGCCCCTCTCAGCAGAGATGGTTGAGCCCTCGTCCAGGTTGCTGTGGTCCTCTCCTAAAATTCAGTCTTGTTCACTTCTCTCCTACCAGCTGACATAGCGCGGCGGGCGGCTCTGTCTGTTTCTCCTCTGAGGAGGGAATCCACACCAAGCCGACAGAAAGAGAAATTAAGCTTTAGGTTAAATGTTGAGAACATGAAGGGGATTTACAAAGACGGATACTACGACGGATCTATTGAACTACGGGACCTTTTCAACAGGAGATGCGTTAAATGTGGCCGTGGAGACTTTGTTCAAGCTAAAACAATGAGGATTAGGACGGGAATTGTTTTTTGGAATCTCATCTTTTCACTGATGTTCACTTGTGTGAAAGGTAAGAGCCACTGCAGCCATTCACAGTATTTTCTATGTGCTTGGTGTACCTCAGTCTCGTGTGTGTGTGTGTGTGTGTGTGTGTGTGTGTGCACCCGCGGATGTGTGTGCGCTTGTCATATATCAAAAGCTTTAACGTTATAGACGTGCGCAAATTAGGCTGCCGTTTTTTTTTTGTCAGGTTGGAGTTTTAAGGGACACATTTCCGCGGTGTTGCGTTCAATGCAGGCTTTGACTGAGTCGCTCAATAGATATTCTTGCGGTAGCCTACGCTTCTAATAGACTACGTGAGCTGCTTTGCTTAGTAGGCTAACTACTGAATTGTTGAGGCGCAAGTGCATGCACTGCAGATTTCCTATAGGATGTAAAGAGATTGGTGTATGGAGGATGAAACCTTCCCTTCACGGGCCGAGTTTTAAAGTATTTATGTGGGATTTGCGTCAGGCCAGTTTCTCATTAGAAATGCTACTGAAACCTTGCAGGGGCCGCGGCGCTGGAACCAATTTGTTGAGTGTTTATCGGACTTGCCAGTGTGGGCAGGTGTAAGGTGGGCTTTTTAGTATTCTAGTGGCTCTTTCACAAGGTCTGCTCTGCTTGTTTGAATGCTGACTGTGGAGGGTGACATAACCATTTTTCCCCATAATAAATAACATTTCTTCAAATCACATTCTGCACTATACAAGCTTATCTTACAGCTTTTTAAGTCTTGACTGCTCCTTCTTTAAAGTATATTTTGAGACAAAACTCCCAAGCTGTTTACCTTGCTTGACTGCCTCACCTTGTCTTATTTCTTTTATATTATTTGTAACGAGATTTGTGCAACTCACGCTTTGCCTCTGTCAAAGTCAAAACAATTGTTGCTTATTCACCATGCTATTTTCACGTTCCTCTGTCTTCCGGTGCAAATACAATTTAAAATAAGCAACAATATCAGGATATATGGTGGTACTTATAAGTGTGAGGGTGCCTCTTTGTAGGTGATGGTTGACATAAACGTATGAAATCCCCTTTTCTGACCTAAATAAAGCCAAGGGAAAGTAAAATTCAATCACAGTCACTCAAAACGGTTCATACACATGAGGGTGCATTTAGAGACATTTTATATGCGTGCTGCATCTGTGTGTGTATGGCTACTTATCTGTTGACTTGTATGTGTTTCTGGATAAGCAGATATCAATTTACATGTAGATTGTTTCCCCCCCCCTGTGAGTAATTCTTATGTCTGTCTATTGGGGTTGGATATGCAGCATTGCATTGCCTACCAGGAATAAGTCGAGTCGAGCAGAGTCGAGCTCAGTGCTGTTTCATCACCACCCACATTGAGGCAATGTCAAACCTTGAGGCCACTGCCAATCCCCCTAGTTCTGTTACTTATTAGAGAGCCAGCCAGCCGGGAATTGGTGAGGGAAGGTGGGGAAAGAAAGAGGAGGAGGAGGAGGAGGAGGAGGAGGAGGAGGAGGAGAAGAAGGTCTAGGTCCCCATTTTAGAAAAGACAAGGAGGAATATTGAGGATGAAGGACCTCAGATCTGTTCAGACAGATGACACAAGATTTTCAGAGGTGAAAAGATTTAGGCTCAGATTGGCGTGTGACTCACTCCCTCCAAGATAATGATGACATTAGAAAAGAAGAAAAAAACAGTAAAATATTATTTGGAGTGTTGTTGTGTGTATTTTTTTTTTTAGTGACCGGAAATTGAATTAAACTTTGATGCACACTTTAAGTTCTCAATATTCTTTCACCTGCATGACCTCAATGAAACATGGGAATAAAATGTATATGAAACAGACCTCAGTAAAGGAATAAATAAAAGTTCACTGTATTTTTGTGTGCAGCATTATATAATTGTGGTCGTGCACTTTTATACCATTTTTTTGTCCATGCTTCCTCCTCCTGAAAGCTAAATTTATGTATTTTTTGATAGTCATATGGATCACAATACAGTCAATCAAGTTTACATTAATGAGATAGTCATACAACTGGAAGCGTTGCACTTTAATGTAACATGTAAAGTGATAAGAGCAGCGATACTCTCGGATAGAGGAAATCATAGTTGTGGCCACAGCTTCCTGCATCTGCCTTTCATGCTTCTCAGACTACTAAAAGAGACGAAAGCTGTTTAACTTAATATATTTCAGATGGGACTAGTCCAGATCTAATCGGATATTAGTGTCGGAGGAGATGAGAAAGGAAAAGCAGGAAGAAACTTGATCATCGAACTAAAGGGTTATAATAAAGAAGGACAAACAAAATACAGACCTGTTTCCTCCATCAACATCATAAAGAATGATTAATGGAAGTAATCACACTGTTAAACTCTGTTGTTTAGTGTTTTTTGTTGGATTCCCCAAATTTAATTTGATAAAAATGTTACTGAAAATCATGTTCTTTTTTAATATCATACTAATTGCTGGTAATCAGGTGTGTTTTAACAGACAGGAATCTGATCACTGAGCTCTATATGAAGACTTTATCTCAATGTGATTATGTAGGCTGGTAAGGCTACTGGGGCTAATCAGGATTACAATTTACCAGTGTAATTATACTCTATCTACAAGGAATGCACAGCATTATCCCATTGCCCCCAAAGGTTTTTGATCTACAAGAGTAGAAGAGGGACAGAAGTACAAAAGAGAATAGGGAGTTTCAATATGAGTCACTATAGGGTTCAGTTGGAACAAAAAAGAACAACCTATTCTCTTAGATAAAGGATACAGGAGAATGATTGGCAACCTTTAGCCTTACTTAGTGCTGGTATCATAATAGATGGATCTCACAGTGTGCCCAATGTATAACAGCTCACTCAACAATATCCTGTTGGAAAGCCTGGATAAAGATTTTAAATGTCACTAGGATTTCTGTGAAGACTTGATATTTTGTTGGTTCTGATGGAGTCACCTCTATTATAAGTGTAGCAGTGTTAAGTTAGAGGTTTTTGCTGTTGCTTGTCCTCTGCAGGGAAAAAATCTTGATGTTTGTTGAGATAAAATGTAATGCATTGAAAGGGGAGGCTGCTTCCTGAAACAAGGCCATATTTCAAAGGGATCTAACTCTTGCACCTTTGTTATAATTGTTTTCAGGGGATAAAACTGTGTTAATTTTCTGGAGGCGCCTTTCCTGTTAATTCACCCCTCTTCCTACATTACTACAGCAGGAGTTATAGGACCATTTTAAAATCCCAGCTGTGTTGTACTGTCACCAAACTGTGTTTTTATTAAATGAAAGTGGACCAAGTCATTTATTATAAGTCCAACTTAAATAATGAACAAGGAGAATGTGGTGCCCCCATTAAAGCACAATACAAACCTTACCTTTCACCAAACTAAAAATTGCATCTGCAGTATAGTCCAATATATTTTCAGTTTTGATATAGGTCTGCAAACCCACATACCCTCATAAATCTTCCTCCACAGTGCTCACAGCAGTTCCTGTTTGTTTCTGTGGCTGCTGACGGGATCTTTGATATGTGACAGGAGAACTCATGCAGAGCATGGTGAGGGAAGCAAAGTGAGTGAATAGATGGTAACTGAGGAGGTAGAGTGTCGAGTGTGAATCAAAGTAATTAAAAGGATGAGTGCACATTACTTAACAGATAACAGACACCATGTCTTATCAACCTTTAGGATCCATACAGATCATACCTTATGAGAAAGGCTGAGTTTGCCTAAATACCACATTGCATTTACTTGACTTTATTGTAAATTCCTCGCTAGCTCTGTGCAGATCCAAGTTTCAGGTGAAGTTTGCATTAATTTTAGGCCATATTGTACATGTTTATCCACCTTTCTTTATTCTTTGTTTTTAACAGGGAGACTTGATTGCTTAGTGTTTCATTTACTACTAAATGGTAAATAGTCTTGTATTTGTATAGCGCTTTTCACACATCAGTGTACTCAAAGCGCATTGACACTATTTGACACATTCGCTCACACAAACGCTCACACATTCACACACCGGTGACATAAATGGTTACAATATAGAACCTAGACAAGAGGATAACTTTCCAACCAGGTGAATTTAACAAGCAGTCATCATCATCTCATGAACTTGTTTAATCCATTAAATAAGATGTTCATTTAGGATTAAAAGACAATGCTAGTCTGGGGTGTTTTCTCTATATGTAGACTGTTTAGCTAATGAGATGCCTCCAGGAGTTTTGAATATATTAATGCAAACGAAGAGGTTTCTGTAATAGTTGTACTGAGTTGGTGGTAGTGCTCTCCCCTTAAAAAGACTGAACATAACATGCAGGGATGCATCTTCGGTAAAGTATTCATGTAATTTGGTTTGCCACTGATTAGCCCTGCACGTTGGTCTTTTTTCGTTGGCAAAAAAAAAATTCCGACAAACTTGGTCATGGTCTGTCTTGCTGTTCATATGGTCTTAAGTTATTATGCAAGCTGTTTTAAATGCTTAGAAAAATAATTTCTTTCATTTTGAACTCAAGTTTATTTTTGTTGTTTCCTATCAATGCAGATGAGAACAAATGAAAGATTGACCTCAGATGTGTGTGTACTCATATGAAAGCGAAAGGGCTTCTAGGTGTACCTTGAACTTTTGCTGTAATAACAAGTCATTTGGTTTTGGTGCACCTAAAATCCAAGGTTAAAAATAAGTAACACGAAAATAAATCTTGCTTTGAATTGTCATATTACAGCCTTAAAGCAACAACAGGAAAATATTTGCTTTGGGTTTGTAATGTTGTGCTTACATCTCTACATGTTATTTCACTTTGCACTGCAGGCCAAGTTCCATTTTTACCATTCAATCTATTCTAATAAAGAAGTGTGACAGAAGCAAGCACACACACACACACACACACACACACACACATATATATATACATATACATACACAATCACAAGCCTGCAAAGTTTTAAAAGACTTCTTGAGCAACTACTGCCTGCAGGTGGGGGAAGTGTAAAATCTGCAGCAGCTTTACTTTTTTCTGTTTGCATGGCATGATCAAAATCTGCTGGACTAAACTGCTGCTGCCATTACTTCTCTTTCCTGGAGAGGCAGCAGATTATGCAGAAATGTTCCCCCCCCAAAAAACTACAGATAAAAATACAGCAATGATTAACAAGATTTTTAACTGAATGAAACTGCAGGACGTTACAAGAGGTGATTTGCACCTCTGTAAAGAGGCTTTTAAACGGGAGAAGATGTTTACTTCAAGGGTAAAAATTGTTGAGGGAGTTGCATTTTTTTTTTTGATACAGAAGACAGAGTTTTGTTCAGTGCTTCTTTCCTTTTCCCTTTTCAGGGAAAGTGAAGTGTGGATGTTTCTGTTTGTTTGAGAAATTGGAAGCCAGGGAGACAGGGATCCTATTAGATGTGCTGTTGCCTCACAGTTTTGTGTTGTACAGCCGCTCTCACAGTGGTGATCTGGCATCAGGTGCAATGTGGCTCAGTAGCACTTTGAGGAGGTATTGGTATCTGGCCATACACCACTATCAGCTGGGAAGTAGCTGAAGCACCAGCATCATAGACTTTGGGAAATGGGTTTTATACTTGGCCACCCAGACACACAATCTCTCATATTTCATTGTGAAGTGGTGAGTGTTTAGTGTGTGTATTTGTACATTTGCCTGCTCTGTTTAAGTGTGACGATGTATTTGATTTTAGTATTTTTCACTTCAGTGGTTGGCAATTTAAAATCACCAAATGGAATATTTCAGAGCCCTTTTCTAAATTGAACCGACACACTCATGAGGTAATAGTCATTCGGTGGAAAGCCTCTTTTCTGTTTTTGTTGTATGGGGCCCATTTCTCTTTCATCAAGCATGCAGACAAGCGTGGTGAGAAGCTGCGATTATACACATTCTATCAGCATGAATTGTGAGATTCACAGTAGCACAGCCATACCGATAAACCCTGTTTTATGGGCACATCAGTTTAAGATTTCTACCTACAAAGGTTGCTTTATTGACCTTTGGAGTCCTTGCTGTTGTGTTCTTGATTTTACTGATGAAAAATGATTTTGTCTTCCACATTTTTATGTCCACAGCCCAGAGCAGTTAGCTGTAAATCTGACCCAAGAAAAAAGTTCTTGGATTTTCAAATATAGAATTGTCTCTCAATGTAACTTCTAAGTGCATACTGTATATGGCGTCCTTGAAGGCCTGTATTCAGTAGGTTTTTGTTGTCTCCATGCTCCAACACAGCTGATTGAAATAACTTAATAGGTTGACAAGAAGTTGTTAGACCTATTTGATTTGCATCAGGTGTGTTAGTGAAGAGAAACAGCAAAACCTGCTGGCCACAGGCGCCTCGAGGACTGGAATTAGAAACATGTGCTCTAGACCAGGGGTCGGCAACCTTTTTTACTCAAAGAGCCATTTGGGACCGCCCCCCAATGAAAAGAAAGCACCCGGA
>JBAMIG010000006.1:18704483-18718891 GCA_037177335.1 Kiunga ballochi | reverse complement strand
TTATGAACACCAAAAAACACAACATTACACTACATGGAATTTTATCTATCACATAATTATAAACAGTGAACTGGACAGAAAATAAATTGTTAATTTTTTTTCAGATTCTGTAGGAGGTTTAAATTAAAGCTTCAGATAAAAAAAAAATGGACATTTCTGCTCCCCCTTTCTAAGGTTGGGCTTTAAAGGGTTAAAGAAATTCAGAAAAATAGATAA
The DNA here is from genome assembly GCA_037177335.1 of Kiunga ballochi. Lineage (NCBI taxonomy): Eukaryota > Metazoa > Chordata > Actinopteri > Atheriniformes > Pseudomugilidae > Kiunga > Kiunga ballochi. The sequence continues at coordinate 18,718,675 of JBAMIG010000006.1, read as the reverse complement.
GAATTCATACATCCAATTTTTTTACAATATGAAGATGTGGAAAGAAAACATTTATTCAGTTTTAGTCTTATCTAATTTCAAGCACCTTAAAGGAGTTTAGAAGGGGCCTGTGGATAATCAACATATTTATCTGATTCCATTTGCTCTAACTTGCATAACATTCATCTTTCTTTTTAATTACCTTCAGACCTAAAACCATTGTGCATCCATTCAAGGATAGAACAAAGCAACAAAAGGGTCTTCTGCTAATGATCAGACCTTCATATTTATCAGTGTTTCACACAACATAAGTACATATTGTCAGATCATTTCTGGCTACTTTATTTGATTTATTCTTGGCTTTGGTATTGGTAAAATCATGTTTTTTTTAAGAGCTGTTCTTATTTTATGGTGAAGTATAGTGTGATGAGATTAGCTTAAACATAGCCTATCCAGATGCTCTTCTAGATGGCTTCCATCACAAACTATAGGATAAACAGTCACAAATCTGTTCAGTCACCTAAACCATGTTATAATTCAGATGAAAAGTCTTTTAGCTGAGAAAAACTTGCTTGAAGTTTGGTGCATGGTGCTTTCAATGCCTCTTTACTTACCACCTCTTTTGTTCCAATTATGAGTCTAAAATGTTAATAACATCAATTACATTATGAACATGTGGAAACATCACCAGTAGTGCAACTGGTGCTATTTAGTAGTAAACTGTGGAAGATGTATTATGTGCAAAGACATTTCACAAGATATCATGACATTACCATTACACTGATCATCACCATGTGCACACAAGAATTTCTTTTTCTTCCTTTACCAAATAACTTTTTCATTTTTTGTTTACCATTTCCTTTTCTTTATCTTCCTTTACCTTTTTAGCTGCTATTGCACAACTTTTTTATGTCTTTATCCTTACTTAAAGGTTGGTATTTACTATTTTTTGGCTCAGTTTGCTTCAGTTGGCATAAAGACACTGTACTGTCTTCATAACATCAAAACGGGACACAACTCATCTAATTTGACTGTACAGTTTTTCAATACCAGTTTTATCTCAATTAATTAGTTCCTAGACCTGGGGGGCCTTCTTTGGTATGTCATCTTAAATGGATGTCACTCAGGTTAAGTTACACAAAGCACTGGTGAAGAAGATACACTGAAACAAATCATGTCTTCTCATACAGTTGTGATTGCACTGGTGCTGACAAATAAGCTTTGACTAAGACTGCCATTGGTGTAAAGTCTGACCTTTTTGTATGAATCATATGTCCCCATCATTTGCACTTTACAAAGTATAAATTGCCAAACTCTTTCTTGGAAAGACTGATCAATTGCTGTTCATTTGTTAAGACACATGGATCAAACCAACTTGCAGGCCTGTTTTCTGTCCTTTTAGCTTCATCTTTTCTTCAATTGTATACGGTCGCTTCCTTGTTCCTTGACCAATCCTTTAATGTGGCATATAAGAATACTCTAAGTCTAGCAGCTTTGACAGCACTGCATGGAAAGCTGAGCCATCAAAGGTTTCAGCTCGGCACAGCGGAGTGTCACATATTAGTCTTAAATGATCTGAAAACTGTGAAAGCCCTGCTATCATTAGGATTCTTCAGAGAGTAAGAAAGACGGATACAGGGATAGATGGGAGACTGCTGGTGACTAATGGTAGAAAGATTAGCAGAAAAGGGACATGTGACTTAGACTGAGGAAAGCATGCCATTACTTTGGTGAGGTACATTATTATTCTGTGTACCTCACCATAATAGTGAGCTACTATTTAAACAAATTGTGAATTAAAATAATACAAATGTGGTTATTTTTTAAACTGAAGAGACTTTAGAGGGCAATAGGTTATTCCCAGCTAGATGAAGAGTGATAAAACGGGGAAAAAAATTACTTGTCTGCATAGGTTTTATTTACTTCTTGCTCATTGATTTGTACTATTTTGTTAATGGACATCTGTCCTGATTCTTGCTGTAAAGAAATGTTATGCTTGCTGCCTTTTACTCTTCCCATAGTAAAAGGTCTACAGTATGTCAGGTTACATGTGTCTGCTCTCCCTGAATTTTCTTTTCCCCACACATTTTTTTTCTATTGATTGACAGGCGAGGACACGTGTGGTGGCACCCTGAGGGGCTCAAGTGGCCTCATCTCCAGCTTCGATTTCCCTGGAGGTGACTCCCCTGGCACTGGTGGAGGTGGAGGTGTTGGAGGCCTGGGCAGCAGTGGGGAGTGCAAGTGGACCGTATTGGCAGATCCAGGCGACACAATCTCTCTGGTGTTCACAGAGTTTCAGATGGAGGAGAAGTCTGATTACTTGGAAGTAGAAGGATCTGAACCAGCAACCATCTGGTGAGTTGACCTGTGAGAAGGGTTGAGGAGGGAAGTGCTTGTGTTGCAGGGGGATAAACATTCAGGGGTTAAATCTTGTTCAGAGACATACTCTGTATGTTGTTAACAGAAGTGTAAGTTAAACAGTTTGAGCTGAACTTGCACCTTGGGTCTCCACATGAATGATTAGTAATTTGATTATTATTGAAAATGTTTTGTATTTGTTATGATAACATGTAGCATTTGCATTGAGGATCCACTGTAAAAACTAAATGCATTTAAAACTCCAAACTAGTGGCCAGATCATCTAAAATAAAAATCCAAACAGTGAATCAACATCTTCAAAGATAAGTCACTGAACAAAGCTTTGTCTTTCTTCTAAAACAAAGGTTTGTTTTCTTTCTATTGACATTGGCCCCAAAAGTCCAGTTCTCTAAAACAGATACAGTAGGTACTCAAAAAATAGTATTTACATGTTTGATACATGAATCCAGAAAGTCCATCTTTCTGAAAACAAAGATCGATCCAAAAAATGTGCAACTTAAAATGTACAGTAAGAATATTCTTGTATTAAACAAATGACTACAGAACTAAGGATGTTTACACCTAATAGTCCACAATGAGTATGACTGGGATTGTTTGTCTTTTAGGGTTTGGAGGATATAGCCACTCCATGTTTGAAGAAGTGTAGTCTGAAATCAAACAAACCTAACCTTTTGAAAAACATAACCTCCTCCTCAATTGAGGCGGTCGGAAAAATTACTGAAGATGACAAGTCAAACACAGTGTTATCTCCCCCAAAACCCTGAATTGTTGTTTAAAATAAAATGAGACCTGTGTTTTTTAATTCTTTTATGCCCATCTTAGTTCGATTGAACAGTTACATCTTCCACTAAAAAGTCAGGTAGTCCAAGAAAACAATCTTGGTATTGATTGAGAAGGGTAGATGTAAATTCACCCTGAATTGTGAAGGCATGGGCTTAAGAAAACAAGGATAAGTGTCGATAAACCCAACCAAATGAAAGTGACTTTTCTGTGGATTGTTGAACAATTTCTGGTAAACAGTGTAAAAACTTCAAAGTAAAATATTATTTCTTCATATATTTGCTTTGTAAACATAAAAGAAAAAAAAGACAAAAATGACACCTTTTATCTGTATAGAATAAAAAAAAAACTTATTTTACTTGTGAAATATCAACTTTTTTTTATTTAGGATCTTACTAAATGTTTGTAATTACACAAGTTATTGTTTATATTACTATAAATTAGGAGACCTGCAGGTCTTAGGTGTTTCTTTGCTCCAGTGTGCCTGATTTAAAATAAAGGCCTCTGCTTAAAAGCTTATGAGGTTCAAATCAAAATGTTGAACCATTTCTCTGATCCATGTGTGTTGCAGCAGTAGGCATTCAAAAGCTGCAGGACCGCAGCCTTGGAGAACCAACTTTGGACACCCCGGCAATAGATTTATTGAATATGGAAATGAGCACTCTTTGGTAAATAGACCAGCATGTGCTGTAATGTAGCTAAACGGCTTAAGAAGTCACCTCATCTACCTTTACTCAATACAGCTTCTGGTACAAAAAGGCTTGCCTGAAACCCTTTGATCATTCTGTTCTTTCTGACCCTGGTTCTGTCATCCTACTGTCAAATAAAAGCCACTAAACCCTCAAGACCTTTTAAAATAAAGATCTATAATGATTCAAGCTGATCTTACAATAAGAAATAAAACAGTATTATACTAATATAAAGAATTTAATTCCTGTGTGTGACCTTAGACTGACTGAACGCTGCTGTAGCCAAAGCCAAGAAAGAATGCTGATGACCAGCCAAAAAATTTTAAATGTGTGAATATTTTAACACATTATCAATATCCCATAAAACACCTTTTAACTGATTTTACAATTGTATTAAATTTATTACAGATGTGGGATTAAAGAACTGATTGATCATGTTTAATTACGGTAACATGCCCTTAACCATAAAGTAAAGAACAAATTTGCAGAACATATAATCTATGCTTGTCTTGACATTTACAGCACCATTGCATCATTTAGTAGAGGTTTTTGTCCAAAGTGCCTAACTTACAAGTGAGAAAATAATATACTATGTAAAAGAAAGAAGAAAGAAAGAAATCCTGGTCCACTGAGTGTTAAATCAATATGAATATCTGCAAGTGACAGAATATAAGTAGAACAAAGTATTGTAGTTTTTTTTTTCTTTCAAAGCAGTTAGTTTTTACTTGTCTTGTCCATATTAAAGCAGGCAGAATGATTGTCTGACCGCTGTGTTGTGCTGGGGAACTTTGCTTTGTCAAGAGGATCTTCATGCATATATGTATGTACAGAATTACAGAATCAGAATTCTTTATTTTCTGCCGGCCCTGGCAGAGATGTTTAAAGCTACAAATTCTGAATTTGTCATGGTTATTTGCTAAAGCACCAGTGACAGGTTTGGATTGAGCCTGCCTTGTGTGTAGGGCAACAGACGCGCATGATTTTCCCAAGAGAAAGAGGTGCTCGAGAAGGAACATAAACTTGTATAACTGAATTTACATGACTGGGGGAAGATCTTGATTTCTCTCTAGAGATGCATGAGTGAGCCTAATAAATTTGATTTATAAGACATCAACAAAATTAGTCACCAGTAATTGAGGATTTTTGCTTTGATAGCATAATCTGCAGTCTTAGGAGGGTAAGGTCAGTATCCTTTTGTATGGCAGGTTGGAGGAGCCAAGTATTTGTTTGGATTTGGGCTTTACAAGTTATTTTTTCTGCATTGTGAGGAACTGAGAAGCTTGCAAACATGATGGTAAAAACAAGAAGAAGAAACTATATGACATGTTAATTTCCTTTTTCAAAGATAGCAGAATTTTTTGTCAACGATTTCTGTTTAGTTGTTGAACTACAGCAGAAGTGGGGCACTAAAAATATCTGAGAAGAAGCTATGTCGGTCAACAAGGATCTGGTATTTATCCATTTATCTTTGTTTTTTCAATGTTTGTCATGGTACGTTGGGCTCCATTCTATTCAGTTCTATGGCAGAGATGGTCTTCTCATTTAAAAGTGAAAAGGTGTCTTGTTGGCTCTCCAGAAGGAAGGAGAATGACAGAAGCTTTTTTGTTGTCTTGATTAAAATGAATCAAATTTAACAAAGATGTTACATCTCATGTAAAAAGTCAACAAGTATCAAATGAGTGTAAGTGTAATTAGCTCAAATACATATTAAATTATTTAATTGTTTTTTTCTTCTAACATACAAGTCACTAGCTAGCTTCTTTTGATGGCAGAAAACTTAATTATTCCAATATTCAGAAATTTTGAGGTTTTAATTAGTTTCTAAAGAGTTATTTTAATTAGCTTAGACATTTGTCTTGAGGTCTATGCAAACTCTATCCATACATCTATTTTTCATATCACTGAATTCAATTCAGGCTTGCAGGGAAGCTGGAGCCTATCCCAGGATATAGCAGGTGGAAGGCACGGTACAGAAAATAGACCTGTATAAATTTTTTTACAACCATGCCTTATTGTCCAAGAATACATGTCAAACAGAGGCTAATATTTTTATAGCTAGGTGATATTTTGAAAAGGTGAGGTAAGTTTATTTTATTAAACCTTTATAACAGGATTCAGAGTATTATTTAAAAATGTACAAGGCAAAGAGACTTAAAAAATAAAGAGAAATTCTCTAATATATAAAAGAGACGGCTTGAGGAATTAAAGGTTATTTTGATTAAAGATGTAAATAAAGTTTCTTATGCTGATTTAAAACAACTGGGAGTTTCAACAGACCTGCAGTTTTCTGGGTCTTGTTTTCTCATGTGAGGTGCATAAAAACTAAACGCTGCTTCTCCATGTTTGTTTCTGAATGTGGGACAGAACGTAGAACTGCTCCTGATGACCTGAGGGATTATGCTGGTTTATAACAAACCAGAAGATCCTGAATGCATTTAGTTTATTTAGTTAGTGCCTTGGCAAGTAAAAGCATTTTGAATTCAATTCTTTGACAGACGAGAAGCCAGTTTATTAATCAGAGGACTAGACTTATAAAATCCAATTTGTTGGTCCTATTGAAGTCTGAGCAGGAGAGTTCGGGATTTTAGCATTTTAGGTTGACCTGAAAGAACAGTTACTGAAGACCTGGCTACTAAAGATAAATGCATGGCCAAGTTTTTCCAACACCCAGTGAGACATTAATTTTTTGATCCTCAATATGTTCTTCAAGAGATTAAAGGCAACTTCACTATTGTCTTCATGTAACTGCTGAAATGTATGATCAATAAGTATGGAGTCTAACTATCCATTCAATTTATTTTCTTATTTTTTTATTTTACAAAAGAAAAGCTCAACCATTGGGTCATACTTTAATATGTTAATTTTTTCAACACCTGTAACAATTTGTAGGGGAAATAAAATTAATTACAGCATAACATTCCATCATTATTACACTTTCATTGGCAATGGTAAACAAAAAAATGAAATATGCATCTTGGCTCTTCTTCAACTAAATCAATTTATAGAGATTCAGTGATGCATTATTAATTTTAAACTTGAATTAAAAATATTTGACAGGAGTGTTTTATAAAGCAGCTTTCAGATATTCTTGTTTTTGGCTTTCTCAGAAGGTTTTATTTAGTTACATTGAAAATATTTTCATTCCTGACCTTCAGGCTAAGCTTAGCTTTCTGCTCTGCATCATGTGTGAATAGAAGCATCTGCTGAGTGTATTTGATCCTGCCGGCCATTAATAATAATTCACAAAAAGAAGCCCCAATAAATCAGAGAGCCAGGAGCTCTGTTGTCGCTGAGAGTTGACATTCAGAGTCAGATGGGAAGAAAAAGAGCGAGCCACACACTGTCAGTGAGAGATGGAGTCAAAAGGAGCTGTGCTCTGGGTATGGCGATGACTGTTAAGTATTGTATGCTGACATTAAGAGGAGTGTGACAGAGAGTCAATATAGAATGACACTGATGTGTTTTGACAGATCATCAGGTATCTCTCTCCTCATAGGACTAGCAGCAGCATTTACTTCTTTCACAGAAAGAAATGGTTCATAGGCAGCATGTGCCAATGTTTTCCTTTTCATTTAAGTTTTAAAACATTCTCATTAAACGGTGTCTTAATGAATGTCTAAGCAAACAAATAAATTAAGTTAATCTTTAGCTTTCTATTTTAAAGCAGTGTTGTGTAAAACAGGGCAGTTACGGGGAATTCTGGTGCCGTGGACCACTCCACCTTAGGATTGTTACCATTTTAATGCCTGTGTGTTATGATGGTGCTTGATTACATTTTTTTTCTATATGATGTTGTACTAGTTTATCAACTATGTATCATCCATTGTCTGTTTTCTCTAGTTTGCATACTGTAGCACCCATAACTATTTAAAATCAACTAATAATTAATCTGCCACTCAACTGATAGGTTGTGGGTATTTTATTGTAAAGAACCAAACACAAATGTGCAAAAGGAAATTGTTAAAAAATTCCTGCTTTAGGATGCTCAGCAATTAGAGTGAAATCCCCAGTGTAGATACCACATGTAGCATTTAACTGTTATTTTTTTTCTGGTGAATGGTTTGCAAATAAAACACCTTCTATGCAAAGTTGAAACACATGATGTCTTATCTTTACATAGGTTTAAGTTGACTTGTTTGCTCACAGCTTAAACTAGTTTAACTTGTCCCATTGTTAGAGATAAAAAATAATTGGGCATTGTAACCTTTGTAAATGAAGAAATATTTGATGGCTTCTCTTTCATATATCTGTGAAGTAAGGGGAAACAAAGAACATTTGTTTAATTTATTTGTTTTTTTTAGGCTACCTAAATGTCTCACCAAATCAAAACTACATCACGATATTGGAACTCATTCTTGCTTAACACTCGTAAATACTGAGCAGAACTTGAATGTGTCATAATGCAATTTACAGCAGCCTGTGAGCCGACGAGTTTAGTTTAATGGTAACATTTGGATTCAGCATCTCTTCCTCCAGTTTCAGTCTTCACCAGGAGTCTCATTTATAAAGCTGTCATACATACAGAAAATGGTGTACGCCAAATATAGTCAACTTTTATGGTTAAAAAGAACACAACTTTGCGGGAGAGTGTCCCTATCTTCACGCAAGCTATGACCAGGCGTATGCACAAAATCTGGAAAAACAGCAACACAAACAGCAGAAGAATGAAACCAAATATATCTGAAATTTAACACATTTGTGCAAAATCAAGTATAAACTGTTTAAAGTGTCAAATGTCGTTGATACTATACCACGAAAACATCTGGATACACAACAGAAACATACTCAAAAATGTCAATTTCATTGACTTGCAGGTGTTTAGTATACAGCTATATAAATTGGTTTCTGACCTCCGCCTCAACAAGGTAATGTTTTCACTGGTGTTTTGTATGATTGTTCACAACATAACTCAAATATTTATTGATGGATTTTGATTAAAAAAAAAATTAGGATATGTTTTGAGTGTCACTGGGAACAAATGATAAACTTTTGGTGGAGATCTGGCAAACATTCTGGTTTCTGGATTGCTTTGAAATTTTACGTAACATTGTGATTCTGCTTGGCAGAGGTCAGCGCTCTCAGAGAGCTTTACTAGTTAATACATACATTACATTGTTGCTGCATCTTCAAAAGGAAATGGCTGACAAGTCAGGAGGACTTTTCCCAATCCAGACTGCAGAGGAACAGAATTATGAGCATCACAGCTAGACATGCCGCGATGTAACGGGCAATCGTGCTGATGAAGGGCCGGTCCCTCTAAACATGGTACAAAATGACAAGGTGCGACGACTACCAAAAGACAAGTCATGTCCCTGTCCTCAAACCTATCCCCTCGTACTAAAATCCAATACTTCTGCTTTACGCAGCATAGAAGTGATGCTGCACTCAAGATGTAAATAAATCAGAATTCTCTACAAGTTTTTGATTTAGTGTCATTTCAGCAGGACATCTTTATTCCTCCCAAACGTCTGCACCACCTTCTTGATGGTGCTGATTGTGTCTTTCTGTAAGAACACGGCTGCTGGAGGACATGAGGTGTTGTGGAATCACTGTCCTCACCCTGTCCCACCAGCTGCTGCACTGCAAATTCAGCAGGGACTCACAAGAACTACAATATTTTAACATCAAATCAAAAGAGTCCAGGACATCTAATTTTTTCTTTCCATGTTTATTTTATAATCTGAAAACATTAACTTCATGTGTGGCTTTGTTTTAGCTCAGATGCATTAATTTTCATATATATTAGACATCTCTTTGAATGATAATAATAATAGAGCTTGAGGTACAAACAACTGGTTTGAATTGTAGACAGTACATGTTTTACCAACAAAAGTCAGCAATAAGTATACTTTCAGTTTAGAAGAGCTCTGCGGACAGCAGCTCAACATGAAGACAGCAGAAGATTCTCCTTCATTAGGAAAAATAAAAAACTCGTGAACCTACAGCAGTTTGAATTAATGCTGTGTGGTGATGTGATCTTTGTCAGATGTTGGCCTTAAGGCCAAATTTGCCCTCCATACATGCCGTTACTGGCAGTCATGCATGACTTCTGCAATGTATTCTTTACCATATTAAATGATTTACTATTATATTTAGAAAATAATGAAAGAAAAACCTAATATACTGTTAAAACAGACACCTTAAACAGCTTTTAAAGAGTCGGCTCTTAACTTCTACGATTGTGTAGACAGTTGTCATGTAATTGCTGACTTTGAAAGGTTTCAGGAACAGTTTCCATTTATTCTATAAACGTTTTAAATGTTAATCTTTTTACATATATTGTGTATAGTATTTCCAGACATGAGTGCTATTTGACTTGCAGTGCAAATTTAATTCTTTAAGTATAAGCATAAGACCTAAATATCCTCTAAATCAGCTCAATGTCAGCTGGAATTGGCTCAAGCCCCCACCGCAACCCCATTCAAGGATTGAGCAATAGAAAATAGATGTATGGATATCCTCTAAATACTAATTTACAGCAAGATTTATGTTATGTTTTATTGGCTTCATTTTATGTTTTGAACAGTGGTTTTCTGGATAAGTAATAGTTTGACTGTTCCATAAATAGAAAAGATTCAACATTAAAAATGATTCAGTTAAACTCTTTGTATATATCATATAAAGCTAAAGACATCTCCACTTAGTTGTTGGTTATTTCTATAACATAATATTAGACTTTTTTTGTTTGTTGGCCAGAGAAATAAAGTCAAACTCATGGTGTTTGAACTTCAGGGACTGTTTCTTAAACTGCGGTGAGTGGATGCTGCACATCACGTGAGTCTCCAGGATGTTACTGTATGTCACCAAATGTCAGGGGCTGTCAGACAGGTTTCTCCTTTTAAGCTTCACAATCCCAAAGGGATCCACTGAGCAAGAGTGCAGTGGGGCTAGCTCTTCAGAGAGTTGGCTTCAAGTTTTCCAGGTAAACAAACAGACAAGCTAAAAAAAAAAAAAAAATTCAATTCAGAGCAAGTCAAATCTGCCTGCACATAAAATTAAACACTGAGGCTCTCTTTCTATGTATGAATGTCAGGCCATTGGACAGCCAAACATTTAAACATCCAAATGTATTGCACCAGCTGCAGGCTGCGACATGAGTGTCAATTTACCATTGAAGTTTACAGCTGTCTGATGACCGATTTAAAAAGCTCATGTTTTGACCAGATATAGTGTTGTCCCTTAACCCTTTTATTGGCAAATATAGGTAAAAGTATGAGCCACCATAATTTTTATTCTCCATTGTCATCTTTCAGTATTGCATATTATTACCAAGTGATGCCACATGCATACAACTGGGAAAGAATTAATGTAGATAATGAGCTACAAATTAAGAGTAATTGGAAATGGGATCATTAACTTTAATGCTGGATAATAGAAATGTCCAAAATAACCTGTCGGCCAGTAATTAACTATATAGTCATGTGTGCATTACCTAAAATGTATATTAAAACATCTGGGAGTATTTTAAACAAACTTTGTCACCATGGTTCAGAAAGCAGATGTAGACATGACAACAAGAAGAAAAAATCTCTCTTTCAGAACATTGCAAATTGACAAAAACCTGCCCCATTGGGCAAAAAATATGTTTTGCTGACACCTTTTTGCTCTTAGCAGCTTTTATCCTTTTATCAATTGAAGATTTCTATCAGATCCCTGCAAATGGTTTTATCGAACCAATGTTGGTTGATATGAGGCTGCACATCAATCATTTGGAAAATGGACAACAAAGTAGTTTATTTATTTATTACTTTTTTCAAGCAAAAACAGTGGAGTCTGGGAAAACAGTTCTTTGTCATTCTGCTGACCTTTAATATGATTGTTCAGCCCTGTTTACAAAGGGCAGAAACAACAGGCTGTAGATTACATGTCAGTCATTATTTCAAATATGAACACAGAGTATAAAACCATAAAAGCTTGAAGAATATTTGATGCATAGATTTGTTTTCCCACAAAGAATACTACTCATTTTTACCTGAAAATGTCATTATCACTTCACTCTTCTGTTTGTCTGGCTTATTTCCCATCTCCAGTCCTGATTCAATCTCTTGTAGATTTAAAATTACTTGTGTAACATTTTATTTACATGCTGCACACATATCTAAGTTTAAAATTGCCTCCACACCAGATAGTATTTTGGTTAATTCAATGTGAAGTCCTGTTCTAAAATAATGGCTAAATTATTCCCAGAGCCATATTATAAAATTAAAAGGTTAAGTTGCAAAAAAAAAAAAAAAAAGGTATGACAGATAAATGACCAACTTGGTAAATTATAATATGTTAAGGTTTTATTTATTCCCCCTGGAGGGACTCTTTACTGATAATCCCAGTCAAAGTTAAACGCATAAACGAGTTGCCAAAGCCACACCCTGTTTGGGTCTTTCTGTGAAGAAAGCAGTTTTTGGGAAAATGAGAGAACGTGAAAAGACTTTTGACTCAGCCCCTGCAGAAAAAAAGGAATGTAAACATATACAGGCTGAACAGCAACTTGCTCACTGTTCTTAAAAGTCCATGTACTGTCAGAGCAACAGGTACCAAGCAGATTACCTGTATCTGCTATGACAGCAGAGGATCTGGAGCACAGTTTTTGTTCCTCCTCACATAAAGAATCCTCACTATCCACCTCTCGACACATTTATGTATTGCTGGAATTTCATGGCTCTTTCTCTTTTAGACAAATTTAAATTGTTCATTCATTGTCTGTGTTACAGGACGGTACAATAAAAGTCTGCCTTCCTATAAGCCTAGATATACACATCAGAGGTTTTAAATTATCATATTTGGTCTCAAGGCCACGTTTAGTCAAAGTCCCTGCAGACGGGGACTTGTTATAATGGTATTTCGATGAGGTTTTTATGCTGCATCATCCTATTAAATTATGCATATTTTAGACAGAACTTTATGAGGAAACTCTTAATGTTCCAAATGTTGAACATGTTAGAAATATCTACCATACCAATAGTACTTGAATATAATACAATAATATAATATAAAGATGGCTCACTGTTTCCAAAAGGAAGTCTCCAATGAATCATATTGTATTCCATTAAAGTAGCAAAAAGAAAAGCTGAGTTAATGGCAGAGTTAGAATTGGCCATGTATTTTCCCCAGTCTTTCAAATGTTAATCATGCAAAAGCACAGAGTTAGCAACACGATATAGAAAGAAAGCAGCAAGCAGCTCTCCTGCGTCCTTGAGGGCAGTTTGAAGCTCCAAAAAGTTTTTTTGTTTCCATAGTGATGGCATTGTTCAGTACCAGAGATATGCATTAATATTTTACAGCATAGGCCCAAATAACTTTTTTTGTCGTCTTACTGCCCCTACAAACTTTGGAAAGTAAGATATTTGGCAGAAAAGATGACCTTTGACACATTTATGAATCTCTGAATTTCTTAACATTTTAAATATAGTTACAGCTCATTTACATATATCCCTGAAAAAACAAGATAAAATAAAGATGATGCTGTGTGAAACACATAAGATGCTGCAGCTTTTTCTACTCAGGTGGTCTTCTGGCTGTAAACCTGTTATTTAAATCGGGTATGTACCCCTACCATAGCAACACCTGGAGGTAGTTACGAGAGTTTTTTTTTTCGTATTGTAAAGAATCTCTGTTTACACCACAATGCCTGACATATTTTATAACTCTTTCACATGTCTTGCATTTTATTTTAGGAAGCCTTTGTTTCAGAGTTGTTGCATGAGTTTAATTTTGTACTTATGTTCTTTGTTTTGTTTTTTAATTAGTCAGCAATTGAAAATTACCCTGGACAGCAGACACATTTGGGCCTAATTCAGACTGCTTTTAGCACTTATACCTCAGTTACACCACTGGCAAGTGTTGGGTGGGTGATATTTATTCCATCTAACCTCAATTTCACCTGTCAAAACATTATCAGAATAAAGTCTTATTGGCGGACTTGGTTTGGTAAGAGCCAGAAAAGGTTGTATAAAAACTGTTTTAAATGGGCAGTTGAATGACCTTGTCATAGTGATGTCTGCAGTGCATAGGGTTACCATGCCTCTGTGAACAAATTTATATTATTACAAGTCGTGGTAATTATATCACTCCATCCATCCATGTTCTGCCGCTTATCCGAGGTTGAGTCGCGGGGGTAGCAGCTCAAGGAGGGAAGCCCAGACTTCCCTCTCCCCAGCCACATTTACCAGCTCATCTGGGGGACCCCGAGGCGTTCCCAGGCCAGCTAAGATGTAATCACTCCAGCGTGTCCTGGGTCTTCCCTGGGGCCTCCTCCCACAGGGACGTGCCCGGAACACCTCACCAGGGAGGTGTCCAGGAGGCATCCTAACCAGATGCCCTAGCCACCTCATCTGGCTCCTCTCGATGTGGAGGAGCAGCGGCTCTACT
>JBAMIG010000006.1:18683518-18702365 GCA_037177335.1 Kiunga ballochi | reverse complement strand
TGTTGGAAAAGTCCAAAAATAAAAGGACAGCGCCCCCTGGAATATTTCAAACGATTAGCCCCGCCCACCTGATTGACTGACATGACTGAATTTTTCCACACAAGTGCAAAGTGGCAAGACCTACAAAAAAGCCTCTTGGACCATTTGGCTAAAACCAATTCTAGGGCGGCCATTTTGAACTGAAGTTTCATTTTTGGTGTGATTTCAGCCTGTTTTTGCCTCTCATGTTTGATCGAACTTGTCCTAGGGATTTCATTATAGCCTACTGAGCTGAAACTTTCACAATACATGCACAGGATACTTGTGATGAAAAATTATCAAAAGCTTTTTGATCCATTGATGTGTGTGGGCGTGTCCATCCCTCAATGTAGGCGTGCCGCCATGACATCATAAACCTTTATAAATCCCTGAATCTTTATTGGATCAACCTATAACTTACAGGGAATAATAAGGGTGATATCCCAAACAGATTGATGTGACCATTTTATGCGTAGCCTCAAGCCCCGCCCACTTAGCAGGAAGTGGTCATTATTTTATGCACGACGATCGTTCTCCTCAGGAAATGATCACAAACTCTTGAAACTACTTCACAATCTGCCAAACCCTTTCACTATGTTGCAGCAAAAAACTCAAGTTCACACCCTAAATACAAACATAGTGGATGATGGTCCAACGCCATGAAACAGGAAGTACATGTAACTGGGTCATTAAAAAGGTAAACTCTACCAAAATTGCAACGAGTGATGACAGTCATGGTATAAACTGAGTCAAATAGAAACTTGCTGGAAAAGTCCCAAAATAAAAGAACAGCGCCCCCTGGAATATTTCAAACGATTAGCCTCGCCCACTTGATTGACTGACATGACTGAATTTTTCCACACAAGTGCAAAATGGTAAGACCTACAAAAAAGCCTCTTGGACCATTTGGCTAAAACCAATTCTAGGGCGGCCATTTTGATTTAAGTGTCATTTTTGGCCTGATTTCAGCCTGTTTTTTCACCTCACATTTGATCAAACTTGTCCTAGGGATTTTATCATACTGGGCTGAAACTTTCACAATACATGCAGATAGCAGTTGAAATTATCAAAAGCTTTTTGATCCATTGATGGAAGTGGGCGTGGCGCTCCCTCAATGTCAGTGTGCCGCCATGACATCATAAACCTCTATAAATCCTTGAATCTTTATTGCATCAACCTATAACTTACAGGGAATGTTGAGGGTCATGTCCCAAAGGGATTGATGTGATCATTTATGGTGTAACCCTAAGCCCCGCCCACTTAGCAGGAAGTGGTTATTTTTTCACACACAAGGGCTGCCTCCTCAGGAATTTATCAAAAACTCTTGAACCTACTTGACAAACTGCCAGACTCTTACACTATGTTGCAGTAAAAAACTCAAGTTCACACACCAAACATACCATGGCGAATGATGGTCCAACGCCATGAAACAGGAAGTACTTGTAACTGGCTCACTAAAATGTTAAACTCTACCAAAATTGCCATGGATGATGACAGTCATGCTATGAACTGAGTCCGAAAGAAACATGTTGGAAAAAAACCGACTATAAAAGAACAGCGCCCTCTAGAATATTTTAAACGATTAGCCCCGCCCACTTGATTGACCGACATGACTGAATTTACCTGCACAAATGCAACATGGCAAGACCTACAAAAAAGTTTCTTGGACCATTTGGTTCAATCTAACCGTAGGGCAGCCATTTTAAATAGAAGTGTCATTTATTGGCTTAAAGCACATTCTTTACAGAAGCTGCCAAAAGGAGGCCTGAAGGGGGACCAGCGGCCCACAACCAACCCACCAGCACTGTCTCTTGGCCCTCTAGTACAGGCTGTAGCGCTCCCTCGATTTCGGTGTATACCCGGGTATACTGGTTCCTTGATAGTCTGAAAATAGCATGGAATGACAGGAGATCTGCTCTAAAGTGAAACCATTCATACTTATAACAATCATCGGACCGAGTTACATTATTAGGAGTGTTACGAAGGGGGGAGCGGTGCCAGGGGGCTTGAACCCGTTGAGGCAGCTTGCTGCTTTAATTATTATTTTTATTTGTCAGTCTATTTATCATCTATTTTTGTACATACCAATGGAATGAGTGAATCATGTATAAAACGGTATGCATATTTAATTTAAAATGTTGTCAAGTTATAGGAAGGAACATTTATAGAAATTGACTAATAAAGTTGTATTTATTTATTTAATAAAGAGTGAATAATTGAATAATTGAAGTGTTGATGATTATTCACAAGATGACTTTGATTATTTTTATTCATTCCTAGTACTAACACCACAATTCTGTGACGAAAGGTTAATGCAAAACTAAAGTGTGTGTTTCTCATATTTGACTTTTTCACACTCAGGCTAACTGGAATGAATATTCCAGCACCCATCATCAGCAACAAAAACTGGTTGCGGCTGCACTTTGTAACCGAGAGCAACCACCGCCACAAAGGCTTCAGGGCTCAGTATCAAGGTAAGACACAATTACTTCATTTGCACAGCGTAATACAGGGTCTCCTACTTGAACAAAAAGGATCATCATAGGAAAACACACTGTAATTACAAAACCTGTTTTTGATCTTTGTTAAATGAATATTAAACAGTTTGATTAATACCTTCTGTAGAGGACATGAAGGATTTTTATGCCCCAAACCATTGACTTCAAAGGACCTTTTTAATCAAATATTTGAGAAGTAAATACTGTATATACTCTACCCTTTAGGAAAAAAACAGCTCTATAAGCTTCATAATCCATTACCCTGACATTGTTCCCTGGCATGACTTTAAAGTCAGTGTATGCGCTAGATATGCTCAGTTTCAGAAGCTGGCCTCCAGCCAAGTGTGAAATCTTTAGCTTCACTAGGAGCAGCTCCAAAGACAAAATCTCCCAATAATAGGAAATATACAGCAAATGGTTGTAAACCAACTGCCTGAAAAGCCACCTCAACCATATAACTGTGTATTTTTGGGCAGTGGTGAGGGGTGAAGTAAATTTTCCATGCCTCTGCATTTGCTGATGGCAAGTTTTTCAGCAAAGATGTGCACTAAGCCGGGGTTGTATTATTTAGTTTATTATTCAGCAAATAAAACCCTAAGTCAGACATTAAATTAGATCCACATACTAACTGTGTAACATGGCTTGAAATTACAGTTGACCGACAGAATAGTTCAGAGGTGGGGCATTTTCCCAATAATTTCAAATTAAGATCCCATTCTTGTTGTTGTTTAAGATGATGGCCACTTGCATCCTTTTGCTTTTGTTTGCAATCTTGTCCCTGTCGTGTTTGATTAGACCTAATTAAGATAAGAAGACCTTGGGATGCTCTTTGATTCAGTGTGGTATTTTTTTCTGAGCTATTCAGTTTCCATCCAATGTTTAAACAATCACACAAACAGGCAAACAATACAACTGTGAGGGCAAGTCCTGTAAAAGGGAGCCCAATATTAACAATTACCATCTAATGTGCTTTATACAATCAAGAGAAAGAAACACTTGTACTGTATCTTCTCACATCTAATACTGTAACTTCTTTTATCTAATGAACTCTTTCTATTGCTCTCGACCAGTGAAAAGCTCTGGAGAGCTTAAATCCAGAGGGGTAAAATTATTACCAGGAAAGGACAACACTAACAAACTGTCTTTGAGTAAGTCTTTTATTTTTCTTATGTAACTGTTTTCATTGTTTGGATTTTTTTAATTAATTTTTGTTTGCGTAGGACTTGCTTTCTGGGTCTTTTGTTTCTTTCTGTCTCTTTCTTTGCTGCATCATTCGGTGAAGGAATTAAGCTACAGTACTAGATTTTGCAGAAGTGCAGTCTCTTTTTCTTTCTGATGACCCATTTTGCCTGCTGTCCTGGACTTCCTGTCCTGACAGAGATGCACTCAGCTAGATCAGACCTAGTTATGTATATTGCAGCAGTATGCTAAATTTGATAAGCCTCGGCCGAACTAAACTCCATCTGTCTCACTCTGTACTGTGTAAGCAGTACATTGACTTATGTGATTTACACAAAGAGCTGTAGTCAAGGTTGAGTGAATGCTTACTTGTCAGGTGATTTGTGTACACTTCAAACCAAACAGAATGCTTCCTTAATGCCTGTGGAGCTCTGTCATTTACATAAATCTGGAGGACAATTCCCTTTAACTCTGCAGCGTGCTAAACACTTGGATGATAACAGGTTGTAATCTTTATTACTTTATGCATCATAGATTCGGCACTCTACAAAAACATGAATAATGCAAAAGGGTGTAATCTCTTCCATGAAACAATACTGTATATCATTAAGACACTATGAGAAGATGCTTTATATACTGTAAGGATTTATTTCCCATAATTGAACCCATACCTTCATCATAATCCACAACAAAGAATAAGTTTATAGCAAATGTATTTATTAAAAAAGGCAAAAATGAAAATTAGAACTTTATACAAGCGGCAGAAACCTTAACCACACCTCTAAAACATCTTATATGATGTATGGAATTAATTTAACTTGATTCAAAGATACTTCGTTTGGCAAAGTGTATGCATTTATTTTTTAAAGCATAACACATGTAAGCATGAGAAATGTTTC
Organism: Kiunga ballochi; assembly: GCA_037177335.1. Taxonomy (NCBI): domain Eukaryota; kingdom Metazoa; phylum Chordata; class Actinopteri; order Atheriniformes; family Pseudomugilidae; genus Kiunga; species Kiunga ballochi. The sequence continues at coordinate 18,697,771 of JBAMIG010000006.1, read as the reverse complement.
TGTCTTATCCAGCTCATTATTTCGGCAATTATAAAGGGAATACTGATTAGTATAATTTGGTTATTATTATCAGCAGAGAAAAGGGCGATTTCTTTTTCCCACAATCAATAGTTGAGGATTATTTAATCCCCTGTTGGGCCCCTTCTGCTCAGTTTAGCTCAGGTAAGCGTGTTTCATTTAACCTTGGCACAAACTCTATCCTCAGACACATGTATGAATTCCTGCTTCCAAATGTTTCCAAATAACGGGCAGCAGGTCTGGAGATGAGGTCAAAACATGAAGTGTCAATATCATTCCTGAAGCTAAACATAACAGTTACACTGGCAGACGTACGTACTGGTCATGTGGGTGGTTTTCTGAAAGTACAGAGCTTTTGATGGAATAAAGTGCCTCTCTCACAGCAATCTTGCTTCTTTTCTCCCTGTTTAGTGAATGAAGGAGGGGTCAAGCAGGTCTCTAATTACTGCCCCGATCCAGGGGAGCCAGAGAATGGCAAACGGATTGGTTCTGACTTCAGGTCAGTTGATGCTTTACAGAAGAAATAAATAGGCTCAAGTTTGAATACAAGATTGTTAACAGCCTTTGCTTCATTATAAAAGCATGCACCAGCTCAAAAACCTTTCAATAAACCCCGATAAATTAGAGGTGAGATCTGTTTTAACAATCTTTAAGCTATATGAAACAGTCATGTCCACTCTGGAACCCTTCATATCGCCTATGAGTAATGTGTAATATATAATATGGCTTTCCATCTCAATCATCTTTTAAGACTTGATTGCTTCTCATGAGGGTGTTAAAAGCTTGTGTTATCTTCTCAGCATCGGAGCCACTGCCCAATTTACCTGTGATGAAGACCATGTGCTGCAGGGTTCCAAAACGATTACCTGCCAACGTGTAGCTGAAGTCTTCGCAGCTTGGAGCGACCATAGACCCGTCTGCAAGGGTGAGCGTGGTGTCTGAGGAGCTAATAAAACAGTTTGATTAAGGCAGTGCCTCCAGATATAAGCTGTATGCAGATAGAGGAAAGTTCATTTCTGTTAATTATGCATGAAAGCCCCGGTTGCAGCACTCTTCCATTCCTAAATGCTTTCCTGTTTTTTTGTGCGTTTCATAATACCTGGAGCACCTTTTTAAAATTTGATTAATGGAAATGCAGCTAATAGACCTTCTCTGTACTTGTACAAACAATATATTACCTCTCAGTCATATTACAATGCAGAAGTTATTACTCTGCCTTGAGAGCACCATTTCCATCAATATTTATTGTGAATCTGAAAGGATTTTTCTAGACAGTGTAGTGTAGAAGGCTGATAGAGGAAAATATCTATATAAATAAAGTGATGCAGACACACTGAGGTGGCCTTTTTAATGGAAATGACACCAATTCTCTCATGTACACTTGTGCAAAGGTACTTGGCAGCAAGGTGTTTCAGGCATCTTGGAGAAAAAAATGTAAACTGGAAGATTTAAACTGTCTCATTTGTTTCTGTTTGTGTAATCCCATGCTGGCTCTATGATGTTCAGATCAGGGCCCTGTGGGGGGCCTTTATGTGTGTTGCAGGACTCCTTGTTCATGTCACTAAAGATGTTTTGTCATGACTGGTTGTACGTTTGGGGATGTTTTGATGATGCTTTGAAACAGATCAGACACCTCCCTGATGGTCTTGTATGATTGCTAAGACTGAATGTTAGATGAGCCTGATGCGGGTGCACAGTACTTTATATGTTATACACTAATTTTCTTTCTTGTTACTTAATTTTGTGTCTGTTCTGCTGTTGCAGTGAAAACATGTGGGTCGAATCTCCAAGGACCCTCGGGGACTTTTACATCCCCTAACTTCCCCATCCAGTATGAGAGTAACTCCCAATGTGTGTGGATCATAACTGCCAGTGATCCAAACAAGGTAATACAGCAAAAGCTTTAACCTTTATATCAATCGTTCACTTTGTGGTGAGAATGTGCTGCTAATGTGGCCTTGTTAGGAGCAGAGGCCAATCATCAATTACCTCTGCCAAGGAGCGGAGGTTATGTTTTCAGGAGAGTTTGTCTGTTTGTCAGTGAAAAAGTTACGGAACAATTTTCATGAATTTTCAAGAAAGTTTTGAAGTGGGAAAAGGAACAAATGATTAAGTTTTGAAGGTAATCTGGATTCCCGTCTAGATCCAGGAATGTTTAAAAGGATTCTTTATCATTGCGAGATGAGGCCATTTTCGGCCAATCTAATGTGGGAAAAATAATAAACTTGGTGAGGTTTGCATTCAACAAGTGCTTTTCTGGTTTAAATGTGCATTTATATGTGCATCAAAGTTTTCTGAAGTACATGTACAATGTACTTTTAACTTTAGGTGATTGATGCTATATTTAGTATACTATAATGGATCATATTTCAGCTCATAACCGCAAACCAGTTTGTTTATCAGTGTTCTCTTCATTAAGCTGACATAACACAAATTCTGAGAAATATTAACCTAATAAAACATATTTTCCACAAACAAAAGATAACAGATTTCATCCTACTGTTTTTAAATGGGCCACTTTGTGTTCTTTCATTTTAGCCAAATACACAAGGGTGTTAACTAACTGCTTCTCACTAATAGATATTTACTAACCAACTAACACTCATCCACAATTCACGAGTACTGGGAAGTGCCATACCATTGTGCCACTCTGCAATCTCTAAGGCAAACAAGCCTTAGACTTGGCAGTGAAAGTTGCTCCATTAGTGTTGTTATGGTAATTATGCCTATGTGTGTTTGTTGTAATGAAGCTGTTATACATGGATGCTGTTCTGACATTGTCCTCCCTCCAGCTATAAAAAGGGAGGGGGGTGGGTAAGAATGAGCAAGCGGCCATCATGTGTTTGTCAACAACAGATGTGACAAGAGTGTCATAACCACAAACTTCCTGTCATCCCTAATCCTGGAAAAGTGCAAGTTTATGTGGTTCATTGTGTAATATCTTTGCAGTAGACCTTTTTTATAGGATTGTTATTAGAGCAAGCAGCAGTTGCCAGTTCGATCATGAAATATGTCATCTATTGTTATGTTATTTACATGAGCTAAACAGCTAGAAATACCAGTGACAGCCAACAAAGATATCTCAAGGGTAAATGCAGCCAAAAAACTAATAATTTGGGTATCTGAAATTTATTTTGATTTTGATTTGTGCTGTACAGTAATATAACGTGATGCTTGTGGAGGATGTTTTTGGTCTTGAGCACTTTGTGTCAAAACTCTATTTTATAAATATTCTAATTTATGAACATAGTTTAGTTCTGTATCTGTTTTTTATTATCTTTTGTAGCTTTCTTGATTTAGGGTAAGATGTAGCTGTTGCATAATTCATAGTAATATGAGTCATGAGCCAGTACAATGTCTTGTGCTTTTGCAGCCCTGCTTGATCAAACATTTTGCCGCCTGCCTTTGCAAATGTATGTGACATTTTAGTTTAGTTATCACCTTAAAGAATTTCTTAAAAGGCAAGTTATGTAAATGAGCAGCTATAGTTATAGATTTCATACAAGGGAAGGATGGACAGAATTATTAACTTTTAAATATCATTTATGTGAATTACTGTACAAACGACCTTTTTTTTTGTTTAAAGGATTTTTAAGGCTTGATCATCCTTGTATTTCTTTATACACTGCCGGGCTAACAAAGTTACTAATTATATTACACTAATCAAATGTGGATGAGCTTATTATGGAATGGATAATTATCCTTAAGCCAACCACATGTTATTTAACCCCAAATAATACAGTGAATAGCTTCTCACTTCTGAAACAACTATGCCAGAAGACATATGGTTGTAGAAAAGCTGTTAGAATGTTTAAGAAAGGTCAAGTCATTGACATGACCAAGCAGGGAAAAAAAGAGTTTGCAGAAACTAACAAAAGTTTTGTTTTACAAAACTTGTACTTGTAAACTTTGTAACAAAACTGTCCAACCCAAGAAACCTGATTAGAAAAAATCCTAAAAGATGGTCTGTAACTGTATAAATATTTGTTTTTTAAAAAAAAAAGCAGGGTTATGCTTAACATCGAAAGTAAGAGCTTTTTCACACGCACACAAGTTCCGATTACATGAACCATAAATATTCTGATTGAGCATCCAAATAAAAATGCTTCAAATGAAGCTGAGCTGATAAACTGTTTCAGAGGGGTAGTTTAAACCTTTTCACAGTTAGGATCAGCGGGCAGATATAACTAAGGGTGAATAAACTCAATCCGATTGGTTTGTGGGTTTTTTTCTGCACATACTTATACCACATGGGAATTACATGGTTTAATGAGTTTTGTGGGAAGACTCAATGGCAGGAAAAGGATTGTTGAGCATTTCTACCATCAAATGAATTAAATGACAAAAAAAACCTTACTTTTCCACGAAAGTTGGAATCCTGTTTGTCAAAAGCATTTCTGTTGTCATTAAAATAAATATAACTAATTGGACTGTCATATGACTAGCTTACATTTCAGCTGGAATCACTGATCAGATAGAATAAAACATTTGTTAATGTAAACAAAGCTAAAACCTTGAGGAGCTGAGCAGCTGTTAAGCCACAAAAAACATGTGAGACTAGAGAAAAATGATTTACTTTTCTAAGGAGCATTAATGTTTCACTCTGGAGCAATGGAAGAAGATCATGTGGTCTGATGATGTGGTCCATGGCCCATACTAAGTGAGCAGGTTATATCATCAGTGAAGGTTTTTTGTTACTAGATGGCACAGAAGTATTCCAAGATGGCAATATCAGTTTTCATCAAGCTCAAAGAGGATAAGATATATTATTCACAGATTAACTGGCCACCACAGAGTTCAGGCCATTGCTCCATAATCTATCTGATCCAGATGTTCTGGTGATGACTTTGCTTGAAATCTTTTCTTTTTTTCCTTCGCTTTTTTAATGATTTAAAATATAGTGAAAGTGCATCTAATATTGCACCTCACTGAGATATGCCAATATATTAGCTTGTGTTTCTTTGGAAACCACTTTGTTTGTGCAAAAATCTAAGTTTTACCTGCCAAACTGTTGTCAAATTGGAAATGACTTATTATGCAAATAAAAAAATAGAATCAAGTTATAACACATTGCTCTTAAAACTGTCTGAAGATGCTGTAAGTTGTTTGTTGTGTTTAAACAACAATGGCTTTGGGAAGAATTTTTTGTGCTTACATGATATCTGAACAGGCAACTACTGCATTCCTCGCACAAAGATCAAGTTCAGATAATTAAAAAGCAAAATTTGAATGAATGAGAGATTGCTAAAGACTTTCGCACAGTACTGAGAGTACAGAAACTGTCTCTAGTTTGTGGTGAAATGAACGCTTCAGTAGGACAATTCTCAAACCATCTGAATTGTTGTAAGAATTGCCTTAATGCTTTATTTGAAAATGATAAACAGTCAGAATGAATTATATTGTGCTGTGGGTAATTACAGGTTATTCAGATCAACTTTGAAGAGTTCGACTTAGAAATTGGGTATGATTCACTGACCATCGGAGACGGAGGAGAAGTAGGAGACTCTAAAACTATTATTCAAGTGTAAGTACATTTTTTACTGGATATACTTTTGTCAGCAAATATTACCGTATAATTGAAGATCTTTACTGTTATCAGCTTGAAGTTTTGCACCTTTAAAAAAAAAAAAAAGTTTGTAGTGACTTGTTTGTCCTTTTTTCAGGCTGACTGGGAGCTTTGTACCAGACCTGATTGTCAGTATGTCGCATCAGATGTGGCTCCATCTCCAGTCTGATGAGAGTGTTGGCTCAATAGGCTTCAAGATCAACTATAAAGGTAAAATGACTTAATTTGCAATATCATCTCTCTTGTGTTCACATGTAGCTGCATTTGCCATTTGGTTATGTAAAGCAGCAACTCTTCTTTCCTGTCTATTTCTATTTCTCTACCTACCTCTAAAATAAATTCCCCATCCAAAACTCAGACTCCTCTACTGGGCCTTTAGAGATAACGTTAAAAAGGGGAAAAAAGTTCTCTACAGTACTTGGGTTGACTTAATCCTCTGCTTTAACCCTTCCCCTCTACTTACTGATTCCCATTCATCCAATATTCCTCTGCTCCTCTTCTCACCTGCAGAAATTGACAAAGAGAGTTGTGGTGACCCCGGCACCCCTCTGTATGGCTACCAGGAGGGCAGTGGGTTTTTAAATGGAGATGTTCTTCGCTTTGAATGCCAGTTTGGATTTGAGCTCATCGGAGAGAGGATGATAACCTGCCAGAACAACAATCAGTGGTCAGCGAATATCCCCATCTGCATATGTGAGTCAAACACAATTTTTTTGTTTATTCATTTATTGACTTTTTCCATGAAGCAATTATTTTCCTTCTTGGAAAAGATCATTATTGTATTGTAATTTGAATATGCAGCATGTTGTTTGCAAACAACTATGAGTTTACATAATGTAGAACAGGAAATTGCAGGCGTACGGTTGCCTTGCTGTTTTAGCCTGGTTTGTAAGAGGAGAAAGTGGGGTGTCTGTGGTCATGCTGTTTCACATACTCTTGAGAGGCAGCCTGCATTATACAGTTCATCTTCCCTTTTCCAGACAACTGTAATTCCTTTTTTTAGTTTTAACACACCTAACCCATATCCGTAACAAAAAATCCAGACCTGTGTTTTTCCACATTAACTGCACCCATTGGGACAGCATGCGGTACTCTGGTGAGTCTCTACTGCAATATGGCCATTCCCTATGCAGTTTTATGTTTCTCCAGCTACCCAGGGCTCATGGGAGTACTGCAGTCTCCTGATTGCTGAGCTACTTATGCAGTTGTGACATTGTTTTACACAAATCTTTTTGCCTGATTATCTTGTGGCACACTGCGAACTTCAGAAAATTATGTGCCCAGTGAAAGATGCTGTAAGACAAATTACTTGACTTTGGAAAATGGAATTTTAAAAAGCCATCTCTAATATGTCGTTCCCCCCCTTCTGTCGCACAGTTCCCTGTTTCTCCAACTTCACTGCACCCATGGGGACGGTGCTGTCTCCTGACTATCCTGAAGGCTATGGAAACAACCTCAACTGTGTGTGGCTGATTATCTCTGAGCCTGGCTCCAGGATTCATCTGGCCTTCAATGACTTTGACCTGGAGCCTCCCTATGACTTCCTTACAATCAAAGATGGGGATCAGTCAGGAGCTACAATCCTTGGGCGTTTCTCAGGGGCTGAAGTTCCATCCCATCTGACATCTAACAGCAACGTTCTGCAGCTGGAGTTTCAGGCTGATCATTCTATGTCTGGGAGAGGCTTCAACATCACCTACAGTAGTAAGGGAATGTTTGATCAAACAATTCTATCATTATTAAGTATTTATGGACAAAGAAGAACATCCACCTTGTTTTGTACATGGCTTGGGATTATTGGGATTATTATTACTCAGCATTGTGAAGATTGTCTCTCTGAGCTCATAAATGTGTTTACTTTTGGAAGCAGTTCATTGTATTTTATACTTTGTTTATTATAAACTTTCAACTTCATTACCTTCAGTAATTCATCCATGTTTCCAAAATATTCTAGTGATATCTTTTCTTTGTTCTTCACTTAAATAACCACATTTTACTGGTGAAAGTCTTCCAGTTTCTATGAGTTTTGCCAGGATCTCATTACCAGTGGAGAGAAGCATATACAAATTCTTTTCAAGCTCAGATCAGACTGGAAATGGTGCCTATCCTTGCATGTCAGGAACTCATTTTGTAGATTACACCCTCCTCCCAAATAATCTGTGGACATTGCCTGATTGAGAAGACTGTAGTTAAGCCATAGATATTTTAGTAATACTTCTCTGTGGGTGTCTTTAGTTGTTAATTTCTTTCTCCAGTATGGTTGATTTTAGTTTTATCAGGAAAAAGAGTCAAACAGAGAACAATTTCTCATCTAGCCTTTTTCATCTTGAGCCATCTGAATGGTTTGCACCTGCTTGTGAACTCTCTTTCATTTGATGTCTTCTTTTCTTGGTAGACTTGTTTCAGGATGTGACTACCTTCTGCAGCATATTCATCACTTGGCTGAACAATAAAAACCTCTGTCTTTTCCTTTGTACGGGATCCTGGGATCATCCACCCATAGACATTCAACCTTTTTATATTGCCAATCTCACCAGTGTGGTTTTCTTTTTCTCAGAATGATACACACTGTTGATTTAGCTAGAGTGGGGTACACTACAAACAAGCTGAATTGCAAATGCTACTCAGAACCTTTTAACTACTGAGATTAAGAATTAATGAAATAGTAGCTGTAAAATACATGAGAACTATTCTGCCTTGGCAAAAGTTAAACCAATAGTGTATTAAGAAACAAACCGCCCCATTTGAGACCGTCAGTGACAGGCTTTACTTCTGTGTTGTGATGTCAATAAAATGTGTTTGTAGTTTTTCTTTTGAGGCCAACTTGCAACAAGCTTTAAAGACAAAGGCTATCATCCACTATAGATGTAAAGCAAAACCCACAGATTTTCTTTCTCTCTCATAGTCAGCGTCATCCATTTCCCTTATCTCTCTCAAAGCCCCCATTTCTCATGCTTGCACATGTATTTGACACTAGTTCTTGTTCTCTCACTTCTCATTACAAGCTTTTGGGCATAATGAATGTCCTGACCCTGGCATACCTTTGAATGGTCGGCGCTTTGGGGACAGTTTCCAGTTAGAAAGCACCATCTCTGTGGTTTGTGAGGAGGGCTTCATCAAGACACAGGGGGCTGACACCATCACTTGCCATCTAGAGGAGGGGAAGGTGATGTGGAGCGGGCTCATTCCCAGATGTGAAGGTAATAAAATGGAATATAGGGGTCATATGTGGATTTTGGAACATACTGAATAAGGTTGACTACAGCAAGGATGAGAACAAAGGAACAAAAAAAAAAAAATGTGTGTGGGTTATGAAGAGCTCACAGCTCAGTCCACCCAGAGCTGAAAACATTTATTTTAAGGCATCTGACTCATCCTATATATTATGTTTAGTGTTATTTTCATATGGGTACAATATTTTCCCATTTGTTTAAAGCATTAATTCTTTTTTTCCTCTCCTCCTCTTCCCGTGTTCCCCATCACTCATAAACATTCCCACTTCTCTGCTCCTCCAGCGCCCTGTGGAGGGCACTACTCAGGGCCGTCTGGTGTCATCCTCTCCCCTGGGTGGCCAGGCTACTACAAAGACTCTCTGAGCTGTGAGTGGGTCATTGAGGCCGAGATGGGACGCTCCATCAAGATTAGCTTTGACAGGTCTGTATGACAGTGCTGAGCCAACTCAGCTGTAGAATCAAAATCACATACTCACATAAGATACAAAGAAACAAAGATCACACACTGTGTTAGTTCTACAATGCATGAAAACACAATTCATAAGATGAATAAATGCACATCCAGTTTTTTATACCCGTACTGTACACAAAAAGCTGTATTTTACACTGAAAGTTTGAATTTACATGTGTAAGAACACATTTGTCTGTTTTCCCAAAGTGTTGAAGGCCTTGAGTAACTCTTCTTTGCTGTCTAGTTTTGCTTCCTTCCTTTGAGAACATAAAAAATCTTACTTTCAGATATTTTTTCTTTATATTAAGAAGCACAACTTAAAAAAATTGTATCACATAATGGCAACTTTTTTTGGTAGTCAGCCCTCTCTCAAGAAACTCCCAGCTACTTTCACTTGTGTTCATGTTTCCTTCTGCTCAGTTTGAGTGATTTTTAATGATGCTTGGGGAATACACACATTTTATCATATTAATAGGATAATTTTGCACAGATTTAATTGTACAAATGTCTGAACAATTTTCCCCAACAAATTGATTGGTTATGATGAAGCTCTACTCTGCTTGCTGTTGTTTGATGTGTGATGATGAGCATGGCCACAGATTCATATCATGTCATATTTTCAAGAAGCGCATTGATCTTACACTAGTACAATAATTGTATTGATTCCTACGCAAGTTACATCTTATCATCTTTTACAAATTAGTATGTTTTCTGTCTCGCAAACTAGCAGTCACTGTTTGAATACAAACTATTCTTTTTCATACTGTCACCCTTTTCTCTCCTTTTTTAACCTCTAAGGTTTCAAACTGAGCTCAGTTATGACTTTCTGGAAGTACATGATGGCCCCAACTTGCTTTCTCCTCTGATTGGCTCGTTCAACGGAACCCAGGTGCCTCAGTTCCTGTTTAGTAGCAGTAATTTCCTGTATCTGCTTTTCACCACGGATAACAGTCGATCAAATAGCGGCTTCAAAATCTTCTACGAAGGTGAGAACATGCTGCAGTTAAGTGCATTTACAGCACATTCAGGTAAATGATTCATGTTTTATGAATTCAATAATGCAACAGTGGCTAGAAAGATAATATAACGTTAAAAAAAAGACTTGGATTTAGATTGGATGTCTTTTAAACAATTTAAACTCACCTTAAATTAGATTTAAAATAATTCATTTTTCATTACACTGAATGCCATATCAAATATTCAAAGACAGAAACCAGTGATTGGTTTTTCTTGTTTCATTTTTATGAAGCGGTTTGTGTCAGTTCTAAATTGGAGATGTGTTACATGAGAAGAGCATTAGTAATAACATGGGAACCTGGCCAAGCAGAAACTAAATGTGTTCACTGTTGGTAGAAGAGATAATAAATGAAGAACCATCTTTATTTCAAACACAGCTATTCGGTATTCTAGGAAGGGCGACCTGCCAAGGTCAACACTGCTATTGTGAATCTTATCGTAATCTGTCGACTGCTAATAATTCTTCACCAATCATAAATGCTTCAGGCTTATCAGTAATGGCAGTTTAAAGGTATTTTGTATAAAAGAATAAGAAACAGCTGGCAATTTAAATAAAAGCAGAACTTTTTGACAAAGTCAGCTGCACATAATGATGTCAGAAGCTTATTGAAGGAAAAAAAACTTGCAAAAATGTTCTCATCAGGGATGTGGATGTGCTGTATATAGTTACTGCTTATGCTACTGGCTTAGCTTAATTACTCAAGTCTCGTCTTCAGAGCTGTGAGTACATTGTGTTATTTCTAAATCGATTCACTGCAATCCTAGTTGAATGTGCAGAAATTAAAGACGTACCTTGATTCTGTGAGATTTCATCTGGTTTTCTGCTAAACAGTGTTCTCATAATGTAAAAACTCTAAAACAATTCAAATTGACATGCAATATGTTTTTATTACAAGGCTTCTCGGTAAAGTACTGTAAAGTGTGATGTTAATTAGGGATGTGTGTTGGAGTTATTTTGTTTACACGTGTACTTTTTTTTTTCCTGAAGTAAAACTGTTCTCATCTTCCCTCTCTGGGTGTCCTGTTTCCAGAGCTATTACCATACATCCGTACAGCAATAGAATCATGTAAATCTCCCCTGTCTATTGAGTAAAAGAGTCAAACTTCATTTGGTGACTGAGTTCTCTAAGAGGAGCTTTGTTGCAGTCGAAACAAATTATCCTGCTGGAGCAGGTGGAAAACCCATCACTTGTGGTTGAATTACACATTTAAAGATAAATAAGAGGAACTAGAATAGAAAAGTGTGTATTTGTGAACCTTTTGTCAGTTAAAGATTTGATCAGACTTTAAGTGTGCTGACTGCCAAAGAAAAGCCACAGGTTTTAAAGTAGCAAGAAAAATCTCATTGCTCAAATTGTATGATTGGAGGTGACTTTGTGCTGTTAGGTGCTTGTGGAAAAGAGACATAATAAGCTCTACCCTGTTTCAGGCAAAACCACACAACCTGGTTTCAATAGTTTCTATCACAACTGAGGTGCCCTCAGTATGGGTGGAATTGTTGGTAGGCAGCTGTTCAGTTTTGTGAAGTCATTTGTTTGCAACATAGAGCACAACACACAGCACAAAGAGGTCATGCTGCAGTCTATAGGTTGTAATCGGGAAACGATTCCATGAACAGAGTCACAGAAGGCTTAGCTGAAAAGCTACGGTGCTGCTGCCTTCAGATACAACCCAAACTTATCAAGAGTCGCTCTAATGACTCATCTTGTGACACCAGATTCTGGCTAATAGTGGTCTGCAAACCGTACACGCCACACATTAAGCATAACTTTGCATTCTGAGAACTTCAACAAAGTGGGTTCTGAAAATAAATCCCATTGGCTCTGAAAGAAAAGCTTAAAAACCAAGAGGAGTGTGTTGGACTTGGTTTGGTAGGTGTTAGTGGAAAAGGTCCATATGTTTCTCCCCTTTTTCCATCATGCTTAGAGTTGTAACTTTAAAAAAAATCTTGGGAAAAAAACCTTTGCATGCAAAGTGCAATCTACTTTCACAACTGTTTTCAGCAGCACCATTTCCCCTTGACACTGATTTGATTCATAAGTCAGAGTTTGTTATTATGCCTGTATTATTGACTGAAAGCAGGATACACATGCCCTTGTCTTATTATGTTTAGCTCTCAAGTGCATTTCTCTTTTGTGGATGAGACTATTAAAAAGCCATGACTAAAATCATATTAGTATCATCTATTGTCCACTTAGGAAATATCTAACAGCAGAAATACTTTGGAGAAAACCTGTACTAATTCATTTGTAAAATTATCCATACCAAGTTGGGTTATTCTGTTAATGAACAGAGTTATAGATACACTGTGGTATCACTTCATTGTAAAAAAAAAAAAAAACAACCTTTAACTGTTGTATCTGAAGAAAAAAAAATAGTTTAGGATTATATGAAGACATTAATACCCAAAGTCATTACACGCTAAATCCACTTTCACATGTATTTGCTGGACTCTATGTTGTACAGAGGTCATTATTTTCTTCCAAATTTCTGCACCCTCGAGGCCAGCTCCAGCAGTGAGCAATGGATGCTCTACTTCTTCGACACATTATGGCAGGATTCATGGTTTCATTACTATAAATATCTAGTCTTACAGAGGTGAAGTTTTCTTCTGAAGCTTAGAAGTGCAAAAGAAGGACACAGTTAACCGAAAAGACTAAAAAAAGCATCTGATGATTCATTGAATTAATATGTTATTAATAGCAATATATAACTTAGTAAGATAGTTATTGAATTCTACGTCTTATCTATTTAGTCACCAGGGTCATGCCAAGCAGCTTTACATATCGTCTGCCAGCCATAGAATAAAACTGCTTCTCATGGGTGTTATCTGCTCTATGATTATCTTTTCAGATCAACCATTATTTATTTTACAAGCCGAGAATAAGCCTGTTGTGTTTGTTACATGGCTTATGTAATTTTACATGTATGAGCTGTAACTTTAGATACATATCATGCTGGGATCAGTATGTATAAATCAAGAACTATGTTTGTAATCTTATCAAAATCATGCTGAGGAGAGATTAAAAACTTTTTACATGACACAGAATGACGAGCTCTAAAAAGTAGACTGCTTTATTCTACAAACTATTTTGAAAAAAAAGAAAATAAATAATTTGATCAAATTAATTAAATAAAACTTTAAAAAGTGGGATTAGAATTTGTGAAAATGTATAGACAGCAAAATAAATATGGTATCTTGTTAACTTTCTTCTCAATTTGAAAGCACACACTGACGGGATTTTCTTTATTATTCCTTACTACTTTAGTTTGGGAATGGCGGACTGGAAAACAACTGCTAAATCTTCAAAGGTCTTCATCAAAATGGCAGTTACCAAATTCTACCACTTTACCACCAGCATCATTAGTTAGAGGGATACCTGCAACACACCTGTCAACCTTCTTTCTTTTTCCTAATAAAATAAAATACTTTTTCAAAACGTAATAGGTTGCTAGATTAAATGCACAAGCTAAAAATAAAAGTTCTATAAATGATTACTTAGAATAGTCCACCCCCCATGAACTGACAACTGCTTAAACAACTGTTGCCAGTCATTGCTTAAAATCAGCATATATTTAGTCCATCAAAAGCTACCCTATTTGGAAGCAATCCAAAAGGAAATCACGAGGAAAAATGGGTCACCCCTCCTGAAAGCTTGCATCACTGAAAATTTAGAGGGAGCTGTGAAACCAGCTCAATTTATGAGTAAAACAAATTGTCAAATTAATTGACAAAGCTGAAAGAGGTGACCCAACATTTTTTTAAACACATTTCTACAATCTCTACAAGGTGATACCCTCAATACATGTTTATTGTGAAACACCTGTTCTTTTCTCTACTAAACACATGGACTGTCTACTGTTGTTGTTCTGTCAGTGGGGCACCCTGCTGATTTACCAATACTGCCTCAGTACACACACACACATATATTATATTATATTATATTATATTATATTATATTATATTA
>JBAMIG010000006.1:18670469-18682565 GCA_037177335.1 Kiunga ballochi | reverse complement strand
GTGTGTGTGTGTGTGTTTGTGTATATACTCTTTTTACTAAAGACTTTTGACTGGGTTGCATGTAACTTGAACATTTATGCCCACACTTTCTGACTTTGGCAGGAGTTGATGTGATAAAGAAATCGGTGAAATAAGGTCATTAAATTATCTCCTTTCTTTTGTTACTTTTATTTGCATCTGCAACATAATTTGACAAAATCTAATAGGATACAGATCAAAATGTATAAATTGTCACTTCCAGGCTTATATTTCATTGAATGCATTAATGCTTGAGCACCGAACACAATAAAACCAGGTGCAGTCAGATTGCTTTTTTTCCCTGTGAAGTGGACTGCATGGGGTGCTCAGCCATGTTGGTAAGATCCCACACCACAGGCAGCAAAACTGTTCTGTTCAAAGGGGAAATGTGAGCTATTTAGCAAAGAAACTGAACAATGGTTCATCACTTCTCATTAGTTGTGTTCAATTCCAGAGTGCATAATAACACCACTGCCCACTCTCCAGTCACTGTTCAGATAAAGCTAACAGCTAAATTCAGCGGTTTAAAACACTGCCACATCACTACTGCAGACAGTGCTGTGCCCAAGTATTACACTCATCAATCCATCATTTGTCATAGTTTCTGCTGTGGTAAAATAATAGAATAATGTTTTATTTTCTTTAGTGGTCACATTGGACACGTACTCTTGTATGGATCCTGGAATTCCAGTGAATGGCAGACGGTTAAGCCATGACCTGTCCATTGGCTCAACGGTGTCCTTCCAGTGTGACCCAGGATACCGACTGAGCCACGAGGAACCATTAGTTTGTGAGAAGAACCACTTTTGGAGCCACTCACTGCCGACATGTGATGGTATGTGTATAAGACTAATTACTGAGTGTTTGTGCTGAGAGTTCCATCTGAAGGAAATATCTAGTTTCTATTTTATTATGTAACAGCAGCTAATAAGGATATGAGAATGAACAATACTCAAATAAACAAATGGAAAAACCTTATCCAACTTTCACCTTCACAATATATACACACTGTTAACCTTTCAGTCACAAATACTTGTGAGATGCCTGCAGTAGGAAGGAAGAGATGCACTCTCATCAAATTGATTTTTATTTAGTCAATACACCAGGCTTGTGAGAACAACACAATGGGTATTAGGAAACATGAAAGAGCGAAGACAGAGAATCCTTTTGCTTCATAGCTCGACGTCAAGATTTCACAGTGTATTTCACATTATTGTTCATTCTCTGGCCTGTCTTTGTACAACTCATCCATTGTCAAGAAACACTGAGACAAATGTTTCACAAACTTCCCGACCAGGAATAAATAACCAATAAACTTCATCCATGAACAGGCACAAAGAGTAATGTATGTTAGATGTATTGCCTTGTTTATATGCTGCTCTGAAAACTTATTTTATATCTTGGAACATTTTCTTGCCTAGGTGTGTGCCAGGTTGCTGCCAAACACCTTGGCTTTCTGCCTGTGGTGTCTCAGAAGTGATCATTTCCCAAGCATGCTCATCCACTTTTAATGACTTTATGTAATTTTGGCTCATAAATAAAATATTTGATGTAATTTTGTTGGTGGGTACGGATTCAGGCCTTGATGTGTTGTGTTCACTGGAATACCCCAAGGGTAGATGGGGAGAGGATAAGAGGAGGTGGGTGTATGCAGCTGTGGAGCCTGAGGCTTTCCATGCTCCAAAACATCAGCTGACATTCATTACTTTGAAAGTATACACATGCTTATGAGTTCTACTTCTAATGTTTGTTAATGATAGCTGTTTGGGGGAAGACATGGATGCATTTGTCTACAATGCTGCCTTCAAAGTATGTGAGCAAAATAATTCTTAAACATGGAAGAGAGAGAAACGGAAACCTCACTGAATTGCATGAAAGCTGTTTTTAACCAGCGCTGCTCTATATACAAAATGACCTTTTAACTAAAATCTAGTGAGGAGATGAAGAAATGTTTACAGATTTGAACAATATACAATTAAACCACTTAACCTTTAGGCTGATCAGGTATTCACCTCCCTGTGCCAATCAGCAGCAGAGGAGGAGACCTATCTACTAAACTTACTTTGATGAGATAAGAAGCTTTTTGGTGATGTGTCAAGCTAATAGTCAACTATTCATGAGAGTCATATACATGTGGTGACCTGACCATTGCTCCTTTAAGCAGCATTTCTAATCATCTTATCTGTACTGCTCCAAATTAAGTGGGTTTGGCATCTAACAAACCTGAATGAAGAGTAGTACAGTAATAGTCTGTTTGAAGGAACATTTAACATGACTTAAACGTGACAGTCGGTTAAAATCCAGATGCTTTAATGCAGTGAATTTGCTTGTCCATTCTTGTGTATTGTAGGCAAATTTAGTGGATAATCATGTTTTCTGACAATGTTTTTCAGTTTAAGATACTAAGAGAGTAGAAAACCTGGCCGGATTGCTGAATTAATGAATAATTTAGGTCCCTGTTAAGCGGTGGGGCCGGTTTGGAGAGAGAGAGAGGGGAAAAAACATTGTGTTGGCAGAATTACAGGTACTCATAAAAATAGCTGGACAGAATGTGATATGACTCAAATGCATTATTCATCCAAATCGTTTTCTTTGTCTTCAGGTGAAGGATTTATTGGTTCTTTTTTTCCTTTTCCTCGCAACAGTTATCATTCATTATCTTCCCTCTTTATTCAGCATCATGTGGTGGGGATATCAGGGGACCTGCAGGGATCATCCTATCACCTGGATATCCAGAGCTGTATCCAAACTCTCTAAACTGCACTTGGACTGTGGAAGTCAGCCATGGAAAAGGTAGGGATTTTTTGTTAAATTAAATATCATTCTGTGTTTATTTATGCATAATGTGCTTAGCAAAACAATGTTTTATCAGACTAAACCTTATGTAGTTGGAAACCTTAATTTTAATTATCATTGTATTGATAGAAGTAGTTTACTTTCTCCTAGATGATTCCACACATAACACATCATTAAGAGCACTCGTATTTATAGTCCTCATTATGGTAGTTCTAACTATGAGCAAATAATGCACATGTAAGGTTAAAATCTATGCTAATAGACTCCCTCAAAAAATTCAAAGAGCAGCAATATCTGTTTTGTTGTGGGGTGCTAAATGCTCAAATTTTACTATGTAAAAAAAATAAGGTTTTACACTGTTTTTTTTATCAATTGTTGTCCTGTTTAATATGAAGCTCATCCTTATTAGCAATAATGAAAAGCTTGTGAACCCTTGGATACCTTTGGTTCATAACTAAATGATTTACTATACCTTTTTAAAAGGTTTCTTTACAGCTTTTAGAACTTGTGGTGATATTTATGGTAATTTCTTGGTAAAAATGTAATTCAACACTTCACACTAACAGTTTGAAGAAATTATGTAGTTGACTTTTTACATTTTTAGTTTTGTCTGCTGGAGAGTGTGTGGCATCCCTGGGATAATGTTTTATACAGTCCTGCCCAATTAAATAATGAACAACCTATACATTAACTGGTCCCTGGTATATCAAGTTTATGTACAGATTTTTCATTGTTTTTTAATTTTTATTCTGTTAGTAAAACTCATAGTGTACGTTATTTAATCTGCAACCAGTTCTACCAAAGTTTATAATGTATTACTTCTTTAAAAGCAAGCTAAACTTATCCCAAGACCAATGCTTATTATACTCATATTTTACCCATGTTCTTTCTTATCCTTTTCCCCAGGGCTCATAAAAATGTAAAACTGCGTTTTTACAATACCAGCTGGTCATATGTTCAAATGCTAACTCCTGCTCTTTTTTGAAAGGGTTATGTTTTATTCTCATCTCACATTTTTTCTGCTGGCATTAAGTGTTTTTAAAATGTTATATTTTCTTAGATTGGTGTAGCGGCTGAGCACATGTTCAAACCCACTCAGCTCTTGATGGGAAGTTAATAGTATCTCTGTGCAGTAAATTAGGAGCTCACCCGTTGACATCACTAAATCCTTTCCTCCATAACAACCAACTGTGTGCTTTTTAATAACTGCACTTTCCCCATTTGTTGGACTTTAATTTCTTTGTGATCATTGCAACAAGACAATCTCCTGCAGCATTACTGTCTGCTCCACAAAAAGCAGGACTCAGAGCTTAAACAGTCAAAATGTTGAGTCAGCACATCATAACAGAGAGAAATGACTTTTTCTTTTACCTGTTGGGTGCATTTTTATTTATCTGACAAGGTTTTTATTACTAATGCTTTTATCTGCACAGCCTGTAACTCGGGCAACCTTTCCTTGCAGAAATGTTTTCTCTTTTCTGCTTAAAGAAATATATAAACTTGTGTTTTAAGAGAAATCAGATAAGTTTGTTTACATAACAGTGATTTCCAGTATTAGTTATGACTTTGAGTTAGTCAGAAAAAAAGTCATCTTTATAATTGACTGCATCTCATATTTACTGAATTATAATAAAGCTCCTCATATAGGTGACTCTTGTTTAATTGATCATTTGCCTTTGTGCCTTGTAATATAAGCATTGCCCTACAGAACCTGATCAATCCTTTAATTTGTCTTTAATTTTGGGGTCATTTGAGACTCTCTTTATCAAGTGAGCCAAATATTGTGGAGGACATTAGAGTCATATTGGAACGGGTTCAACAGATGGCACTGAAATGACGGCTCTGATTGTGCTGAAAAGCAGCCAACTGGCCATCATGGTGTTATTATTGGGCCTGAGCAACAGCGTGGTCAATTAGACACACACACATTTTATACACATACTCACTCTTTCCTTTCCTGCCTGGAAATTGAATTATTCTTGTTGGAAAAATAGTTCAATTTCAACCTATTTGAATATTTATTATGTGTTTTTGTTTGTTACCATAGCTCTTCTGTGTCCCCTCCTCGTGATTGACTGGCAGAGCGTTATAGTAGAAAAAATGTTAAAACAAGTTAAAAGAATATTTTTTTTCTTTCAATAATAGAAAATGAAATTGAAGATTAAGTTATAGCATCCAAATGTTTTTAAAAACAAACATTTTCTCCTCTTTCTGTATTTAGCTATTTCTATATCTTTCTTTCTTTTAACTGAACTTTTTTCACTACAATAATTTTGATGTTTTTAATTTTAGCATGCAGCTCCATGGTGCTGGATTTTAACTGGTATTGCTGGTTAGATTAAATCATATTTTGTATGTAGATTTTAAGCTAAACTCCAATGTATAAAAGGCTTTATCAAGATATAACTGGATTTAAAATCACATTTTTTATATAACAAATGTAAGACATGGGCATAAAAGCAATAGTTGTAGCTCAGAGATGTCAACACCGTCTGTCTTTGCCGGTAATTTCATTTTATGAAAATAATTAATGTTAATATTGTTGTTATTTGTCATTTATTCAGCATTTAACTTTGTTTGTTCTTCCAGGCGTCCAGTTCACTTTTCACTCCTTCCACCTGGAGGATCACCATGACTACCTCCTGATAACAGAAAATGGCAGCTTTGCACAGCCTCTGGCTCGCCTCACTGGCTCAGAGAGGCCTGCACCAGTTAATGCTGGACTGTATGGGAACTTCAAGGCTCAGCTACGCTTCATATCAGACTTCTCCATATCGCTACAGGGATTCAACATCTCCTTCTCAGGTATGGAGGCATGTGTGTGTTCTGTCTGCAGGAGAAATGGAAGATGTTGATAAGTATGTGTAAAAGGTAGCAACGAGAAAATCTGTGATGGGCAGTTAGAGAGGGATCGCCCCCAAGGGGGAGATCAAAAGCATTAAGCATCTATAAAGCGTACATTAAATAATGTGAGAGGTAAGTTCTTGGTCAAAAGTGCAGAGTTTGCCTCAGGCTTGTAATGGTCAGATGAGTATAATTAAAACACAAAGAAATCATGTAGGTAGTGGGTGTCTGACAATAACGTAAGTGCTCATCAAAGCATGTGTCCTGAGGTCTCCGAGAGACTGCTAATGTTATGTACAGAAAATGTAGAAATCCACTGGCTACAGAGATGTAGAGGGGCTGAGACAGATGGCACTGCTGTGTGAGCAAGGTTGATTGCGAGGGTGAAGTGAGAGTAGGAGTGAAGGGATGTGACAGGGAAAGATGTAGTAAAGAAGAAAGAGAGGAGGTCTGCTTCATGTGCATTCTAGCTATGTATTTACCTGCTGTTTGCTGAAGTGAAGCAACACTTATGCAGCTATAAATATTCATGATACAATTTTTGATTGTCTGTGTGTGTCAGTGCATGCTGGTGTTGTCCTTGCAATCTCTATAATTAGCATCTATGGATTCCTTGATTAGAATTCATTTTTTGACCTTTTACAACCTTTGATGAAAGTCTGTCGACACACTCAGGCCACATCCTACAGAAGAATGCGGCTGGAATGTTTTGCTTGGCCCAAATCAATAAGACCTATATTTTACCATACTGTCACATAGAGAGTATGAGAAAAATGCTGATTGCATTAAGATCTAACTTTTTATGCAGCTTGAGATCCATTTTTCAATTTCTAAGGCGACCAAATGTGCAAAAGGATTTGCAGAGTGTGGCCTAGTTTTTAAAGCATCCCATCCCTCATCTAGACACCTGAAGCTTTTGGGCACCTGATGATGTGTCCTTGAGAAAGACAGTTTATCCCTACAAGATACAACATTTCCTTGTCTGACTGAACATGCAGTTTTTTTTACAAGAAGCAACACATTGATTTATGTTTTTAAAATTTAATTAAGATAATCAGGACGCCGTTCTTTGCCTTATACGCGTTTCCATTCCAAATGATTGATCACTGTTTTTATTTGGTGTCATGTTCTTTTCAGAGTACAATCTCGAACCGTGTCAGGATCCTGGAGTGCCTCGGTTCGGTTGGCACACAGGCTCCAAGTTTGGCATCGGTGACTCGCTGTTGTTCTACTGCAACACAGGTTATCGTCTGCAGGGGGCAAAGGAGGTTGTGTGCTTGGGAGGTGGCCGTCGAATGTGGAGTGCCCCTCTGCCAAGGTGTGTGGGTACGTGCTCAGCTGTTTTTACTTTCTTGTTTCTATTTGCATGTCTCTACAATTCAAACTATCAGTCAGCATCAACTAATATTGTTTTGCACAGATGATAATAAATATACTTGACCTCCAAGAAATGAGTGAACTGGATTTATTTAAAAGGTCTAATGTGATTACATTAAATGATGTGAGCTGAAATAGATGTAACCTTCATTACTCTGGTCTTTTTAGTGACAGATTAGATTGACTGATTAGATAACTAATCAGTTTGCATATTTTTCAAATGTATCTTTTGTCAAATAAAAAACCAGAAATAATCTGTATATAAATAATGTGAACAAAACTTCAAAGCGGTTTCTCTATCACATTTTACCTGTCATAACACTTATTTCTATAAAGCAGTCCTGCTCCATCTTGACTTGCAGGGGAGCCACTAAAGTTTTTACAATGATCATTGAATGGTTACTCACTGTTTCATAATGTGTCACTCCTCGTTGATGAGGGTTTTTATGATGCTAAAGTAATAAAATTGATGCAAACTTGCTCATTCGAGAAATGTATTTGAATTGCACCTCTATCTCTTAAGTTAATGTAGCTGATATA
Organism: Kiunga ballochi; assembly: GCA_037177335.1. Classification (NCBI taxonomy): domain Eukaryota; kingdom Metazoa; phylum Chordata; class Actinopteri; order Atheriniformes; family Pseudomugilidae; genus Kiunga; species Kiunga ballochi. Next base: position 18,674,990 of record JBAMIG010000006.1, on the reverse strand, counting down.
AAACAGTCTGCAACATCCCATATTTGAATTTGTAGTGCCTGTTATTTGGCTGATTATGTCTGTTTGTATGTTTATTTACTTGCAGCGGAGTGTGGATCCACAGTCTCCAACAACGAGGGAGTTCTTTTGTCACCAAACTATCCAAAAGACTATGAAAATCGACATGAATGTGTGTACAGCATTCAGGTCCAAACAGGAAAAGGCATCAACATCACTGCCATCACTTTTCAGCTTGCACAGGGAGACATTCTTAAGGTAGGTGATACGGTCACTTCTTTCTATTAACAGAAAACAAACAGAAAAACACCACATCATAAGTGAATTGCAAACAGTTTTTTTTTACATGTAATTTAGGAGAGAGAGAGAGAGAGAATTCAAGATTACATTTATTATTGGGAAATTAGAACAAAGGTTAAACAACAGCATCAGTTTAGAAATGTGTCTTTCTCAAAGCCACAGCTTTTCTCACTTTACTTAAACGCATTGTATCAGTTTTGGTTAACACCACAGATGGGGTATAAATGACTAGATTGTTCACACTTTATAGCAGGAATGCAGTCTTTTGGGATGCAGATGTCTTGCCTAATGCTCCAATTAACAGCATTGTAGCCTATTATTGGGATTTCTAGTAATCCCCTTTGCTTAAGCATTTTGTGAAGATCTGAAATGTGGAAAGACATGCTTAAAGAGTGAAATTGCACTGAAGAAAAACAAAGCAGTGCCTCTCTGGTATTTCAAAAGAAGTTCCCAAAGCATTTCCTTTCATTTCTTGTCATTGCACAGATGTCATTCAGGAAACTATAAATACATAGCTGTAAACATGCTTGGGGGCTTGAAAGGGATGTTTTGCAACCAATATTATCTAGCAGTTTCCTATAAAGCTAACAGTAACAAAGTATTTCTACCATAATATAATTAAGGACGAAAGAACCTTTTTAGGTTCTGTTTACACCAAAATGAGAAAGTAAAATGCAAATGTTTAGCTGGTTTTGGTGTCATGTTTACACTGTAACTAAGTTTTGGGAAGATGAAACCACAAACATTTGACAGTGAAGAGTTTTTTATGGTAATTAATTTTTAGTTTATTTTGTGTTGAATTCGTTGGGACAAATTTCATCATCCTGCACTTTAAAGTCAGAAATACTTTGCCAAAAAGCACAGCAGTCCCAGACCTCCATGTTTGTACTGCTGCATCGTTTTAACCCTTTAAAAGCTGCTATAGAAACAGTCCATCTGTGCCCACACAGATATTTTATGAGCATAGTGGTGTCATTTCTCTGTGTTTCCACAAGAGTTTTATCACATTCGACCAGTGTCCAACCATACCAGGTGCTTAGAAAACACACTCTCATGCTTGATGCGTCAACGGTTTGGTCATGTTCTCTTACTGTCACTAGACGACTTATTAGGCTCCCGTTTTTCATCAGATCTAAACGGTTTGAATAACTCAACAAATTAACAAGTCTTACAAAGTCTCCATTGCACTGATTTGAATGTTATCATCCAACCAAATGGACATTTTTACTAATTTACCAGCCCATTTGTATAGCTCAGAAGGGTCCTAATGTGCGTTCCAATAGGTTGTTATAATCAATTCCCTTCCTGATCAGCATTGCTACAGTAACAAATGATATGGTTGATATTCCAGATATTTTTATTGATACTGTTGTATTTTAAGATAGATAATGCATTTATGCAAATTAACTGTAGTACACAGTAAGAGTTTAACCCACCAATAATGTTTTTCTGTTAAAAGTCATCTGAAACATCCATTTTTTTCCACTTTTCCTGGCCGGGTCTGGTGGATGTATCAGACGACAAGAACTTCCAGAAAATGTCCATTCTGTTTTTAAAGGGTTCATTTATTCGGTCTGTTAAATGAAAGCCCGTTTTGGGTGGAGCATTCATGTTGTCTGAGAAAACACTGACGTTACACGGGCCATATTAACCAGCAGTTAATACGCAATACTGCAATTGTGGTGTGATTCCAGGTCTTATGAGGAAACGGTGCCCAGAGGCCTGGAATGTACCCTACATACTTTTGATCCTATTTTGATTTTTCTGCAAGGAGATAGAAGCTATTTTTCTGCTGTCTAAATGCTTTTTTTGGCAAGTTTGCATAGAAAATGGTTTTACCATTTGCATGGATTGCGTTTTGTAAACAAAGCCTAATTTTACAAACGCTTACACAAAAACTTGGATCAAAATTACAGTTTGACTCGTGTTCAACTTTAATTTGAATGATTTTGTGCAAAGTTTTATCTCTATGTGCAAAACGGTTTTACCTGTCTTTCTGATTAGGTATACGATGGTAAAGATGGTACTGCCCCCCTCCTTGGCACCTACACGGGCACCGTGATGCAAGGCCTGTCCCTCACCAGCACCTCCAACTATCTGTGGCTTGAATTCTTCTCAGACCATGAATCCACAGCAGTGGGGTTTCGCCTCATATACCACAGTAAGGCACATTTAATTTCCATAGGGGAAGGAGTGCCCTAAAGCTTATCCAAACGAGTGAATTTAGCCTCATTTTTTAAACTTGGCATTTCAAGTAACAGAATTTAAACAAGACTTTAATTGACCCTCACCCTGCTTCACCATGTCTTTCACTGTCAGGGTATCTATTAAACACAGCGTGGTGTTTCTACCCCTCTGCAGCAGGAAAATGAGCCATTTTCTTTCTGTACTTTCTCTCCCCCTGCCTCTCTGTGTGAACCCTGTTCTTTCTTTTCTTCTGCTCTCAACTCCTGCAATTAGCATTCAAGTCTTCCTAAGTGCACCTTGTTAAAACAGGTGAATTATTGTTGGAACTATTCAACATCACTGTGTGTGTGTGTGTGTGTTTGTTTTTTTGTGTGTGCTAATATGTTTGGTGTGTGTGAATCTATGTGTCTGCTGAAAGTTGTGGTCATTGTTTTAAATAGGTCAGTAATAGATGGATAGAGTCAAGTTTCTCCTTTAATTGGCTTTCTGGCTATGTGTTGTTGCTAAGTATGTCTAATTTATTACTGTGGTAAGTGGATGCACTGGTGAGACTGTCTTTTTCTCCCCAATTGAAGGTGTTTTTAAGTTTCACCTGTAAATGAGCCTTCTCATTTCTTTTTGTCTACCTGTGTGCTCTCTCAGACAACACTAAACAGACAGTAGATAGTAAGAGCCTCTAACTCACAGATAGCAGGTCTATAGTTTTCATTGTGTGATAATAACGCTTAACATGACAGGTACTTCCAATAATATAAACAGGTGGATCCTGAAAGACCAGGAAATATGATGAGAAAACTCATGTTAAAAAGGATTTTGTGCTCTTTGCAAAAACTAAATATATTAGTATTCACATCTAAATCCAAATGTAATTAGCTGAGAAGTAAGAGCTTAATATCATGGTGTCTTTGAGTTGCAGACAAAAATCATGACTTAGAATCCCATTAAGTAATCAGTTTTTATGGATTTCTTGGACCTGATCAAAAAGTAAAATAGACAGTTCAGGCATGCACCACTCTTTTAAAATGCAGCTACCAAGACCTTTTCATTCAGAATGAATAGCCCTGGTAAACTTTGGGACCACTGACTGATGTTTAAATAACAATGTTTCAAAGAGAAGGTGGGATATGATCATTTAAAAGTGGTCTAATAGCAAATTTTTATCATACTTTTGTGACTTTTCTACACAAAGGTCTGAAATAATTTCCCAAAATGTGAGGATTGATTGCTTAGAATTTATTTTAGGCATGACACTTAAAATGTTACCATTACATTTGATATAATATGAATCCCACTCTGAGAAGTACCCATCAATCAGCACTAGTGGGTTTATGTGCTGCTGCTCATGCTGCATGGCTGAATACTTACATTTTATGACTGAGAGAGAGGATCACATATAAAAACCATGGTCACATTCAGACAAGGTGAGTTAAGGAGTTATTACTGCATTCTCTCGCTTGTTATTGTTTAAAGCCTGCTGTAATATCTGTGTTCAAGAAGACAGGGTGTTTCTCAATCGCAGTAAATGTCCACACTCAATTAAACTTCTAATTGTGAATGTCTGATTGTGCTCTCTGTGTTAAAGGAATTATTTAATGCCAAGTCAAATAATGAACAACTTAATATCTGCTTAGCTGCAAATTAATTCTCAAAGCTTTGTCAATAACTCTTTACAGTACAGATGAATGGAAATATTGGGCTGGCATGCAGTGGGCTTCACTAAAGGATCAAATGTAGGCAAGGCAAGCACCTTTCATGTACAGTACTATTCAAAGTGCTTTACATGGAAACAGTAAAGGTTTTACAGATATAAAGAAGAATTAAAAACAGCAGAAATCACAATAACATAAATTTAAAAAAAGTTATGAAAGTCATTATTAGATAAAGTTACCGTGCAGATGTCAATCATAGGCGCATGAAAAAAGAAATGTTTTTAACCTGGATTTAAACGTGTTTACAGTCGTGAACGTGTTTAATCTCTACTGGCAGTTTGTTCCACATGTTTGCAGCATAACAGCTAAATGCTACTTCTCCATGCTT
>JBAMIG010000006.1:18613853-18629285 GCA_037177335.1 Kiunga ballochi | reverse complement strand
ATATCTACATGTTTGTGTTTGTGATCAGCAATTTAACGCTGTATCTTTGAGTGAGGGCAAATTTTTAATCCATAGGAAACAACAACAAATATTTGGTCTGACTACATTCTGTGTAAGTTTTCAGTAAATACTATGGTTTTACACAAACTATATGCTTCACGTACTGCAGAACTGCTGCTGTTGCTGTGCTTCCGTCATAGATTACGTATTACTTGTTCAACTCTGTTTTACTCATAATGTATTTTGTTTTATCACACCAATTCAAGTTTTTTTTCTTTTCCTGGAGGTGTGCATGGATGAAAGTACCAACTTTTGTTGCATGAACTGGAAATCAAACTTCCTTTGGACCTTGGCAGGAAATTCGAGAAACTGATGATCCAGAAGATCTAATATAGCAGCTGCACCTGACGGGTGTATGTAAAGTGAAAAACACACTTAGGGGATGAAGGATCTCTCTTTACACGGGGTGTTGGCAACACTTTGAGCTCTTTATGCATAAAGGTATCTGCATACAGATGCACAGACACATTTTTCTCTATGTTTGCACATACTGATGTGCATTTGGGAAGACTTGCACTCAGTCAGCCACATGCCTACTTAGCAAGGATGCAGAGGAATGGATGAAGAAAGGCAAAACCTTTGAAATAGGACCTTGTGCCAGCTAGGAAATAGTTCAAGATAGTGAGTGGAGAAGATTTCAGTTAAGGGTTCATCTCAGTTCCCTGCCAAGTGATAAGGGAATAGCAGTAGCACGCGCAGTTCCATTTTAAACACAGGGATTTTTTTATTTTGAGATTGAATCTGGCTGCAGCATCTCCCTCAGTGTGTGTTTGCTCAGAATAATGGATAAAGTTTTATGGAGGCTTTAGGAAAAAACGGTATGCTCATTTACTCAAGCACTCTTCATTGGATATGACAGCTTCATACACTTCAGAAGATGGATTTCCATTTCCTTTTCCTGCTGAGATTGACCCAACTCATCATCCAACACTTGTTTAGCTTTAAATCTTACAAAAACAAAGCTGTTGAGTTTGCCTTGCAGGTGAACTCTTCACCATTTTGTCCTTATTAAACAAACTTCACATGACCGGTCGTACTGAATTTAAGTAAACAGTGGATTTGTTGGAGAGCTTAAAGAATATCAACGCATTTGTTCACTGTATCAGTTCCAATGAGGGGGGAAAAAAAGAAAAAACACACATACACCACTGCCTGTTATTATATAAGCTCACAGATTGCTATGATTCATACTCTGTAAGCCCACACTGTGGAATTCACAGTTGGCTCAAACACTTGTTCGAAGGTGTCAACAAGTAAATAGTGTCGCACAGTGCTTGTTTTTAAAATGGGGATTCTTGGTTAGAAAGAGCCTCCCAAGACCAATTAAAGTGTTTTAGTCTGGGGGAGTGTGGTAAGGCCAAGTCAGAGAGTTGTTCTGTAGGTCTTGTGTTTAAAAGCTTGCTAAAATATTTTGGAATGAAAGTATAAATAATGTCCACCCAAACTGTGGTTGAGCTAAATTTTGTCTGTTTTTTCCCCCACCAATAAAGCAACTATCTGTGTTCTTGTCCAGCATATATAACGTAAGCTATTCTGCGTTACAACTAAAACTACTGCATATAAAAGTTATTTCATTATGTATGTGCTAGTATCTGTTACCAGGAAACCAAGGAGTTTCAGCTCGGAGGTAGCTTGTTTTACAGTCATAAACCAAATCCAGCTGCCTGCCAACTCGCTGCTTTTTTGTAACTTAGGTTAGTTTAAAAAGTAGAAAAGTATTTTCCTGGATGGGATAAAAAAAAAAAATCCAAGTGATGCAAGTTTCAGTAATTTCAATCACTGTCTCTACTGACAAGAGCCCTGGACTCCTGCTGAGCAGCTGCTTCATGCTGCATCTGAAAATTAAAACAAATTATGCCAATAAAGCTCGAGGAGTGGCTTAGAAGATAGATATCTCTCTGTATAGCTGTTGTCTTAGTGCTTAAAGTAAATTAAAACAGAGAAAACAGTTGGTTTTTTTTGTTTTATTTATTTTTCATCTGGCATTGATAAAGTGTATTTTCATTGCATTTTCATTTGATTTAAAATTAATATTTGACAAAAAAAAAGGATGGAATTCAATTAAGTACAACACACATCATATCCCAAGTGTTTGTCCTTGACTTCAAACAACAAAGATTTTTTTAAAAACGCGATGACGTTTAAAGTGAGTCATGAGCAGAGATGGTGGAGATTTATTCTCTGCCATGAAAATCCAACTGCACTGTGGATACAGATGTTCCAAATTATTCCTCATAACACATGGCAAGTTGTTTGATTAATACATATCAGAAGCTCAGTATTATTCAATATTAAATATTTGTTGTCAGGTTTGGTAGCATCTTATCACCTACACTAGTGAGTCTTGCCATTTGACTATTATAAATGTTGGGATTTTCACTTTTCCTTTTTAGTAGATCCCAAGATACCAGATTTAAACCAGTAGAATTTATTCATCCTAGATAACAGAAGAACTTTTACTGAAAGAAACACTTTGGAATTTATTGGACCAGAACTTTCTTACCCATTGCAAACCTTTCATTGGAATAATTAATGACCTGTGAGCTCTTGAAATAAACTACCTTGTCTTCAAACCAGGGACCTTGAGATAAAAACCCTTTTAGATAAAAACCCCTATTCATTATCTCACAGTTTCAAAAGATAAGCATGACAAAACAGAGGGGGTCTGGTTTTAACATCAACATTTTACAACTTACAAGTGTGAGCTCATGTTAAATTGAAACTAACATTTGGTTTTACAATCTCACAGCTACTTGCAGGGCTTACAATTTTGACAAAATCACATGGTGACATTTTTAAAAAATATATTTGTTTATTCCTTTAATAACTTTCTTATCCTTACAGTGTTTTCACTTATTTCTGGTATGTTTAATTGAACGATTTTATTTATGCTTGATGTCAATAAGTGTTCACTTTTAAAGTTTAGTAGTTTATAACTTACATTTAAGAAGTTAATTCTGCCTCTGCATAAAACACAGACCTCTGATATGAAAATAGAACCTGAGTTGTTGGGCAACACACAAGATTGCCTCTTGGTTTTATGAAGACAAATCGGCCTTCTTAGGAGGACCTGTGTTTTCTGAACTGCAAAAAGACACACTTAGTTACAGTTGGAGTTGCAGAATGACGGAGACATCAAATGCAGTCGAGACAGCAGGCCTGAAACAGAGGCCTAACCATACTGGAACTTTGTAGAGTGCATGGCAAGAGGCTGTGGTTCCATCTGATAAAGCCAATAATTACATTTTGTTTGGTCTTTACTGAAATCAAGTTTTGAGCCTAAAAAGTAAAGTTTTCATTTTATATTTTCACATCTTAAGCCTTTCAGCTTAGCATGCAAATCTTTTATCTTGCACAGATTCAGAGAAGTTTCTTTTATCATTTTTTTATTATAGATTTTGATCTTTTTAATCATTACGGTAACACCTTTGGGCTTGAACTTTTTATACCTTATCATCACCATGACTCCATTACTGAGCCAACCAATAAGAGAGTAACGCTTCGATTCTAACTTATGAACCTCCTATGATTGACGCCTTTTCCAGACCTTTTGGTGCCGTAACAGCTCATCCACCATTTTCAGAGCTCCACAAAGGATCCCAGACCAGTTCAGTCCACAGGTTGTAAATAACTCTCATGGTGATGGTTTCGCATGTCATAATCTTTGTCTCTTTCAGACCCTAGCTAAATGATCCAATTCAGTCTAACAAATGCAAAAATCTTATTTTTAATTTTATTAGACATTAAATAATAAGCATCACAGTTTGATGTACTTTATGTTTAAATTATGTTCCGGGGTGATTATATTTAATGTTAATATTTCATAATTATATGAATAAATCATGCTAAACATCCCTACATCTTATAAAGGACATATATGCTGTTAAAAACAACAACAAAACAAACACTCGGTATCTGGATTCATCATGGGTTGGCCTTTTTGGCTTCTGGCATGGTGCATATTTTAGCAGGATTATATGGATAATATGGATATGTATTGAAAGGTGGGAACAGTCAAAGTATTCTAGAGAGGCTGCAGGAAATTACTGCACGGATCAGAAACAGTGGTTACTGACATCAGCAGCCTGGTCACTTGCCATGTTATTGATTGCACATCTCTTCATACCTCTAAGAAGCCTTCACGTAATGTCTGCAGGATTTGACTTTTTAGCACACGCTCTTATTTATGTCATTGATCTGTATCACCGCAGAACAATTACACAAGTCGGTATGTTTCGGCTACAGTTTTTTTTTTAGTTAATCAACTTCAGAACTGAAATCTCAAAACGTGACATTCCTTCGAAGAAGTTAATACGGCGGGGATGATATGAAAGTGTGATTCCTCTTCCATGATTGCTTTGAGAAGCAGAACAGAAGTAATTTCTCTAATGTGTCACTCAGAAGGAGAAAGACCAAAGCAGTGACTGTGGCATCATCCTATGTCTGTGGGAAAGAAGGTATCATTTGGGAATATTAATGTTTATATTCAGTAAAAATATCTGATGGAAAAAGATTTGATGACTAAAACTCTGTTTTTATTTCCCTTTGTAAAAAAAAAAAAAGATCCCTCTGCCCCCATGTCTCTTCTTGTTTTTTTTTTTTATCTTGAATCCACTAGTGGTTGATGATATCTCCGTTATCACTGACCTGAACAGGGTCAACGCTTGTCCTTGACAAATAGCATCTGTTTTTGACTCTGAGAACACCTTTCACTGCACTGCTGAAGTTGCCTTCGAGCAATATCTGTGCAGAAGATCCAACATTGTAGGAAAACGTAATAAAAAACAGTAGTATTGGGCAATAATTCTCTGTTATTATGTACTTTGAAAAAGGAAAACTTGACACTATATTGTGTGAAATGGGAGAAAATAAACAACTGTTTTTGGGACATGCACTAAAATATAGCCTTTATACTTTTTATTCCATGCTATATCTGTCATTTTGGTTGAAGTGGAGGTCATGGCATAAGGGATATCTTTGTTGCAGCTGATGTCAGCTGAACAATAGTTGTCAACAAAGCATGGATAATAAAAAGAAGTGTGTCTGCAATAATCAGCAGAACTGCTGTATATATTTTAGCATAAGGCAGATGGGATTCTGCTCCATATTTGGTTGTGCATAATAAATGTACATTGCTGATGAGCATAAAACTAAGCTCAAATTCTGGTCCGGAACACAAAGACAATTAGTTCCTGTCTGAAAAGCAGGGAAGAAATTGCAGCTGTTCCACCCAATCTTTCATGATTCAGTTCTAGATGTGTCACAATGCCCAACAATGTCAGTACAACCTGGGGAAGAACTTCAGTTTGCATTTATCTGAGGGTACAAAGACTTGATAAAAACTCTTTCGGCTCTGGTTCAGATGGAGATAGTATGATAAAAAGTTTAGGAATTAAAAATTGTCATCTTTTTTCTCAGAACATTGATGTATTAAGATTTAATTGTTCATTTCTACGGAGAAATGAGCTAAGTGATGGCTTCCACCAACATGGTTCACTAAGTATTAAATTATAATATAGTTGTAATTTATATAAGTAGAACATGTCTTTTTAGTTGCTGCAATATCAAAGCACTCCAATTTTTCTGTCAAATCAGTTGTGTTACATCACTTAAAGTGTTTCGAATCTGTTTTACTGGTGGACATTAATGGAGGGTTGATATGTTCTTACAACTGACAGTTTGCTTTTACAGTCTCCGTAGTCTGAAACCACCCTACTTCCAAATGTCTGTGACTTCATTTAGCCTGAACTTTGTCAAGACTGTCTCTTCTTTACTTTTCTTTCTTTCCAAATATGTGGTTCTTTGTCTAGTTTCCTGTGGTGGAGTGTTAACTGACCGCAAAGGGACCATCCTTTCTCCTGGATATCCTGAACCCTATGCCCATTATCTGAACTGCGCTTGGAGAATCTCTGTTCCTGAGGGAGCTGGCATACAAGTAATAAAAAACAGATCCAGATTTTTACCTTTTATAATGTGGATTCACAATTTGTAAATGGTCAAGTCGTCACATCAAGTTGTTTTAGAACTTCATTGTTTATTTTACTTTCAGATTCAAGTTGTAACCTTTGCCACAGAACACAACTGGGATTCACTGGACTTTTTTGATGGAGTCGACGGCAATGCTCCAAGGCTCGGAAGCTACTCTGGTAAATCTGATATAACCAAATTTTACTTGTCAGCTTGTCACAATTTTGGTCAGATGTTACAGTGCTCCAGCAGCAGACTAGATGTAGAAATGAAACTTATAAGATCTGGTCTATACTTTGAGAAAGCTGCATAAAACAATTTAAGACATTAAAGGGACAATGTGTAACTGTTTGGACTTTTTCTTAGCAAAAGGCAAGTTTTGCTTTCATAAATACATGTTTCGCCATTGCCATCACCATCTTTTAATACGAAAGCCAGAAGAGGACAAACTTTTTAACCCTTCGCTATCCAGCTGTGAATCCGCGTGTGTTTTCAGAGAGGGGTGGAGTGAGCCGAATGAGGAGAAACTAGCGTATACAGCCGTGACATTTATTCAGCTTACGGGTTACCATCGAAACGCAGGACCATGAATACTGTCTGCTGCAGGACAGGGAGGAAAAATTAGTCTAACTAATCACATCTATATATATATTCACACAAGAACCTATTAGTCATACTGAAATGTATTGTAGTGGCCGTATTTCCAATGAGAGGTAAAGCTTTACAGCAGTCACTGAAATAGAAAATGAACAAAATATAATTTTAGAATTTTTTTTATTTTTTATTTAATTGAATAAAATAAATAAAACAGAATCAGTTTAGGATTAAATGAAAGCAGTTTATTGCAAAAAACAGTGGGAATAATAACCATTCAGCAGGTACAGAAGTCTGACTTGAGTTACAGAAAACACCAGATTGCAGTGATTATTGTTCAACAACATACTAGTTTTATGAGTATTGTAACTTTATTTTATCATATTTGTTTGCCTGTTTTATTTAAATATCTATAGAATGAAAACAATGTCAGGCCTTTTCACTCATTTTGTTTAAATTCTTTTTGGGAATTTTAACCTATTTTACCAACAGCTGTCGTCTTTGGAGGTCTAGCAGTGCTCCTCACTCTCACAGCAAGCCGTTGCAGCACAGTATTGGTGACGTGACACTTGAAATTGAGCAAGATGTTGGGATTTTTACATTTCTGACTCTACGGGGGTTCGGTAGTGGTAACTATGCCCTTAAAGAGAAAGGCGCCAACCAACAATTCTTGGTTGTTTGTAATTCATTAGTGCACCACTAGATGCGGGTAAATCTTACACACTATCCCTATTAAAGAAGAAAAAAAGTACCCTCTTCTCCAAGTGTTCATGTCTTTGTAGATATTTTCATTATGGAAGCCCCATTTCAATCCAAAATTTTACAAATGTAACATTGCTGTAAGGCTCACATTAATGGAAATATGAAAACTAAGCTGTTCTGAAAGCATCCAAAATCCATCATTTTGGATGCTCATTCCTGGAATAAAGAAGCCTGATTCTGTATAAAGACTCAAGCTGAGAAATAATTTTTTATGAGACAAGCTGTCCTATTTCTCAAGTGGTGTATATCTCAGTCTACAGTCAAACTATTTAGAGAAAAAACTCCCCGCACAGCTGGAGCTGCGCTTGTGCTTTGCTGGACACAGGCTGGGCACGAGGAGGTTCAATCATTTCAAATGGTTTTACATGTATTTCAGCTCGGAATCAAATGATGAAAATGAATATTGATTTGCTGAAAGTGAAATATCCCTGAAAATTTTCAAAGTTACAAAGAGAAAATTTTTTCTGACCACAACTCAGACCAGATAAAATAATTTACAGGGGACTAAGACTGTAGCTCACGATCCATTCTTGGGTTTGATTTAATGGATCTAAAAGACGTATGCCTAACATAATTTCCACAGTGACAGTATTGCCATTTATTTGCTACAATTCTTACTGTTAATATGTTTAAATTTTATACAGAAAAAGTAAGAAATAGAGTGAAATGTTTGCATTTTCAGTCTCTATTTACTAAAACATAAAGATTTCAGATATATGATGTTACAATTTCTTAAAAAGTCTACAACAAATGTACATTTGTTGTTACTGTTAAATAATTTGGGCAATGTATGTTTAAATGTGTTTAGTTTAACACATATTATGATTTGTCTTCATTTTTAATAGGTTTAAATCTGGAAAACAGAGCATAAGTGAGCATAACTGCATACTTTGTGTTATATGCAGGAACAACAATTCCCCAACTGCTTAACAGCACATCCAACAACCTGTACTTGACCTTCCAGTCTGACATCAGTGTGTCAGCTGCTGGCTTCCACTTGGAATACACAGGTATGAGGAGAGACGGTGTGTATATCTGCCTGTCACTTTGTCTGTTGTCACTTTATCTCTGTGTCTGTCTGCCAGCGGTTTGCAGCTGCTGCATTGGGGTAAAAGAAGTAAGTGTGACAGCTGGTCCAGGTAGCACAGCTGGACTTTATTAGATGTTGTGTGAGAAGTAGAGTTTGTAGGCAAAGTTTTATTTTTCCTCTTTACATAGTGTAATTTCAAATCTTTGTGTCTATATCTCTGGTACTCCAGCTTTGTTGCTCCCCTGTGTTTTTGCTTCTTATATTTTCACATAGCTCCAAGTTACTGGACCATTTTCATTTAAGACCTGAATTTCCTCATCCCTCAGTGGGCTATTCACTCAGGGGCTTATTTGTTAAGGAGCATGCTTAACATTTATTGTGCACTTCCATCGACAAATGTGGCTGGCCCCAGTGGAGGGACATATTTCCTAAGTGCTTCAAGACAAAATTGTGCAAATAAAAATGAGCCTGTTTTTAATTTAAGAAGTCCGCTGTTGTCAAAGTATGAAGCATTCATGTCAGGTTTTAAAAAAACATATGGTTATTGGGAGTTTGGCAGATTTGAGTTTAATGATAGTTTGATAAAATGAGAAGACAATTCATAACTTCCATTAACACAGCTCTGCTAATTCAACATTACATGTTGGCTCAAGTTAACAGTCCAGAGATTTTTTTATATAAATTTACCACAAATATGAAGAATAACATTTTTTGCTGAATCTGTTGTTCTGCTGTCCATGTGAGTGTGGAGGTGTTGTACCACTGGGGAAAGCATCTTTTCAGTCATGTCTCTCAGTGTGTGCTTTGTTTCTTTTGCTTGGACCCACAATGTTGCCTTTATCTTTCAATCCCCCTCCAACGACCTTCACCAACTGCTGGGAATCTTTCCAATCTTTAATTTTTTTTATCTTAGATTTTCCAACTTCTGCCTGAAATACACATTAGGTGTTTCTTTAATCCTTGAGTTTAGAAGACTGCACTTTTTCATTTGCCACCAGTAATAATAATTTTAACATCTACTTCTTTACAAAAACAGCTGTTAGTGTAATGAAGCCACTTTCTCTCCATTTGTAAAATACTCAGTAGGTATTTTTGTTTCTGTCATTTTAAATTTGTTGGTTGAAGTGTTCTAGCCTACAGCAAATATAAACTTCACTTTCAGATCTTTTTGGTCCAAATATTGCATGCCTCAAAAATTACCTTTAATGTGTTGCAATTTTGTATTTTTTTTCTGTTCAGGTTTACTTGAAAAATCCATTTCTGTTTTAAAATATCTTTCTGGCTGGCATGTAATTCTGAACACAGAACTGCAACATCGGCTGGCTTAAACCCAACCAACCAACCATCTGTCTTAAAATATCTCTTCTGGGTGATTGTTGAAGTCCACTGAGACTCGTCAGAGAAATTCTGTCTACATCCCATCGCCACAGCATCTTAAGAGCCAAGCATTTAACTAGCTTCTCTGAAGCAAACAGTATGTTGTAACTGTAAAACTGGCATTTTCTCTCAAGCAACATGGCAGTTATGTCCCAAATAAAGCCCCACAGTGGGCTTCTGTCACTGCAGTGTTCAGTGGCCTAAATTATTTCCACATGATCAACTATGATAACAAACAGAGTCAAATGCTGACAGCTTATAAAGACTTTTGCCCTCTGCATCTTTCTGAAAATATTTCAAGCTCACAGTCACACAGCTTAGCTCAGAGGGAAATGACACTTACTTTTAGGAATGTGCAAGGCACTAATTTACCAAGCAAGTTGGAAGCAGGTGATTTGAGCATTTGAGTTAAAACAATTCAAATCTGTTGAAATCACAGAGTAAGTTGGATTTGTTTAGATGCTCTGAATGATTTGTAGATGCTCATTTGAGTTGAAGGAATGCCATGTCTTATTTCAAAAGCTGGTTGACTTCAAAAGTCACTTATAGCTTAATTTCCTTTAAATCTGTTGACTGCAATGGAACATTACTGAGTGATCGGTCATGACACAAAGTGTTTTGTTAGGAGGATAATTGAAGAGACAGTGAGACTAGTTTAGATTCTTGCAAAGACAAGGTTGTCTTGTGGGAACAATTTGTACAAATTGCATGTTATCTGCATAACAGTGATATGAAAAGTAATACTAGCAAAATCCAGGGACTAATGAGGTGTATTTCAAAAAAACTATGACACAATAAAACTATTCAAACTTCCCTTGTAAACAGAATTGGCACATTAAAAATATTACCACAGTGCTATTTCTTACTTAAATGGTGGAGTTCTTGCGCTGTGTGTAGTAGAACGGAGGAATTCATTCCTGATGTTTTTGTTTAGCATTAGGTTTTATATATGTGTCATTTCTCTGGAGTGATGAGATTATAACCCTGTTTGGCTTCTAGTTCCCCCATGCATGTGCTATTTGCATTATATCATAAAGCATTTGAGAGTCTACTTTTGTTTGTTTTTCATTATTTTTAAGTGCTATATTATATTAGAGTGAAAAAAAATCTTGTTAGATTTAATTGGACACTTCAAAAAACTAATGTGCAGTAGGTATATTTGTGTGAATGTCAACTTTTTTTTTTTTTACTGACATTCTTTACAGATCACCACTATTATCCAACTATTACAAGGTTAATATGTTCAAAAGACTGAAAATGTTAGATCACTACATCATTATTAGTACTATAACAATTCATTAAGTTTCAGAATCGTGCTCTTGGGAAGTAATGTTTGCAGTTAATACACATTATTTTGCTGGGCTGCCAGAGTGCCGCAGATGTATGTAATTCTCCCTTTTCTAGTATTTACCTCAGAAAGAATATTTCCTCCGCTTACAAATGTCTTTATTTGCACTATTTTGCATTGTAATTCTCAATATCAGCTCTCAGTAAGTAGAGAGGAGGGTTTTGGGTGAACATATGTTTATCCACATTAAAGTATGGTAAATTTCTGTGTTCTTTTTATCAGGAAAAAAATTGCTGGGGTTTATGTCTCCTCAGACCACACTCTTTACATTACTGCCATGGCTGTTAATTTTATGTTTAATCTATAACTGAATTAAATACAAACTCAAGTATAATTTCCACATGTTGCATGGGAGTCAGTACTGGTTAGTAATTGTGCACCAGCCAAAGCTGATTACAGAATAAAATAGAAAGTTACATCTATCTCATTTAATCTATTTAATATGTGTGCTCCAGCCTAAGATTATTTCCTAGAACATGTTTTATATAATTGTGTGCAGGCTCAGAAATATGTGGTTCTTATTGTACCTGAACCGGAGCTGCATCAGATAAATATGACTCATAGCTAGCTTCACACTTATTTCTGTGTCTTTACACGCCCAACCTGTGAGCTTAGGGCACAGCAGGTGTCCTCAGGATACATACTGACTGAGTCAGAGATATTGCTCCTCCTGAGCCACTGAGGATCAGTCAAGAAGCTCAATAAAGGCTGCTGAGTCCCTGTTTGGCTCTGTGTAAAGCATTTCAATAAACTACAATAACAATACATGTACTAATACAAAGAAGCAGAGTTTAGTAAAATTGTACAAGCAAATAAAAAGGATAGAAATTTACATTTACTCATTTTTACATTTTTTCCTCAGTCATAAATCTTTCCTTCTACATTTTGATCATCCTACTGAAAAGACACTTTTACTATGGCTTCAAGAAAATTGTGTCAGATCAAGTGAATTTCTCACACATAAATGTGACATAATAGTATAATAATTAAAAAGGCACAGATTTTAGGTTTTTTAGTTAATGGTTCAGATCATCTGATGGTGAAAGTGATTAAGAGTGATTGGATTATAGTTATAAGAAGCCATACTTATAAATATTGGTTGGTTAAAGATAAACATAATAAAATCTATATTAGAAAAAAAATAATAAGATCATAATGTGACTAACTGATATTTCCATTCTAATTTTATACTTGCAGAGATAATGACAGAGATTACACTTGTGTGTTAATCTACTCCATCTGACGCTCCCCCTTGCATTTGCATTTCCCACTACCTCCTCAAAGGGGCTCCTAATTATCTAAATGCCTTAGTTGCCAATGCAGTGGTTGGTGTTTTACTATACTATTATGCTTGATGCAAATGAACCTTCTTTTTGACACAACAATTGCAAACACCTCTTCCAAAAACCAGAAACGTTTATTTGTTGTGTAATCTGTATTTTGCTTCTCCATCTGCCAGGTAGCTTTTAAATCCACAATCAGCCACACCTAATCCTCTTGGCTACAGTACACGCTTGATCACAGCAATAAAGTTATGACACAAACTACTCAAAGTCCATTGTCTAGTTTCAGTCAGAAAGGTATCATGTTTAAAACATTAAGCATGTTTGATAAAACGGGACTTGTTCCAGGCGCGATTGCAAATGCAGGAACAGGTGTTGAACTTCTGACAGCGGGATTACAACGGTACCTGCCATCTTGAGCACAACAGGAACTATTGCCATATGTTAATGTTCACATGCTCTTCCCCTGACTAAAGGTCTTTTCGCCTGTTTTATGCTAAATTAGCATGTGCTTCAGTGCTGAAACAAGGTTTGGTTAAAGGCCTCCTAAGACTGTTACAGTCCCTGCTATTTGTTTAGTTTGTATTCTTTCTCCAATATTGTCATGGTACAGACTGTATGGTATAGACTGCTATTGAAATGGAAAAAATAAATAAAATGCACTGATTTAGGTTTAAAGTAAGGTTGATTTTTTTTTTTTTTGTGTAATCACACATGATCATTTCACACAATTGTTATTTTTAGGGCTCCATAATTCTTTCATGTCAGACTTGCCTCCTGGGAGATTCATAGTATGGCAGTATCTGCACTGTTTCCAATAGTTTCTCTCAACCAAATCTCCTAAAAATCAATTTAAAATGATCAAGTATAAAATTCCTATTTTAATCCACGTATGGCGAAACTTCCCAACTTGAAAGAACCCACCCACACGGCTGTTAGAGTAGCTTCTCTATAGCTGAATTGCTGCACCCTTGGCTGATTTCACTCTGCCTCCTGTTTTGAGCCTCTTTGGGTTACCATCATCTCCCACTCAAATATCCTCTCTAACGTTCCCTAGGTGTTGAGTAGAGTGACCACTGCTGCTACTCCGCACTCTGATGAGTTGCCTTTATAATGTTCTGATATTGTATTGCCACGTATGCTGCCATGTTTACACTCACCCACCCACCTGCCTGTTTAGACTTGTTAACTCTTTGAGTGGGCTTGAATGTGGGCACTCACACAAATATGTGTATTTGTCTTACAGTGAAAAATATTTCTGTTATTTATTCCTGCACACAGATCAAGAGGGCCTTTCTTGTGTTAGTTTTCTTGTATACAATGCTTCCCATTATTTCTCAGCCAAAAGTTACCTCTCCAAAAACATGCACAAACCTTTGTTTTTCGCTTTTCACAGTTGTTACAGAAATAACTCCAGCAGCCTTTTAAATTAAATAT
Organism: Kiunga ballochi; assembly: GCA_037177335.1. NCBI lineage: Eukaryota > Metazoa > Chordata > Actinopteri > Atheriniformes > Pseudomugilidae > Kiunga > Kiunga ballochi. Next base: position 18,615,427 of record JBAMIG010000006.1, on the reverse strand, counting down.
TATGCAAAACCTCCCTTTTTTGTACTTAAAAACTAAAATGTCTATTAATAACAGGAAAAATGTGTTGCTCTAGTCCTTTTCTAAAACAGAATTGAGACCTGACAATATTTATGCCATTATTTTTTTCAAAGTAAATGTAGCTTTAATGTACACAAAATGTCCCTGATAAATAAAACCCCAAGCATTATCACAGCTTTTAAGCCATTAGAGCATCAGTATCAGCCTTTTAAGTACCTAGTAAGTGACACTGTAATAATTTTCTTTCAATAGAGATCACTGCATCTGTCAAGTAAATCTTCAGTGGTTGCTTTGTAATTTCACAGTGATTGCTTCGGATCACATTCAGACAGATTTTACGATTATAACCACAAGGAAAAGAGCTTCATGGCTTATTCCAATTTCTAGATATATTATGGATAAATAAATAACTAAAATACTTTGACGTGTCTGCAATATTATAACCATAACAGGGGACAATGTAACGGTGCATTTTAAAACATTGGATTTTTACTTTATTTAATTTTATGGACAGATACTATCTGATTAGATAGATATTTTATGACATGTTTGAAAAAGCTGTTTTTGCTCTCCAGTTTTGCTGTGTTGTGTAGAAGAATGATTGCTGTCCACACTTGTGTGTTGTGACTCTGTCCTAAGCAATAGGTTTGGATTCGTGTCCAGAGCCGCTGCCTCCCATTAACGGCAAAAAGGTGGGGGATCGCTACACTGTGGGTGACATGGTTTCCTTCCAGTGTGATCAGGGCTTTTCATTGCAGGTAGGTAAAATAGAAATACAGTGCACATTTTCAGCTCTTTTATGGCTATGATAATGAATCATATCCACTTTCCTGGAGTACCCAAGAGGATGAGTCAGTCAAGTCAGTGTTACTAATGACAGTCTTGTGTTTGTGTGTGTGAAAGAGTGGAAAAGTGGCTAGAAAGAGGTATGTGAATCCACAAGTAACTGTCCATTTACTTATGCTGGCAAGCTTATATTTAATGGTGTGTGTGCTTTGCTTTCAAGTTCCACTTCTTGGATGTCTGAGTAAGCCTGTAACTGTGTGTCTGTTACAAAGCAGCTTTAACTTCCTTCAATCCTCCTTGAGCAGATACTGTAGCAGAGCTGCACAACCCTCCGAGGCCACAGGCTATGAATTCTCTTAACAGTCACCTGAATAATCCCACACTGACTTTTTTTTCTGGCTGGGACAATCACTTCTTTTCAACTTCTCCTTGGACCTAGTAGCAACTCCTTACTCACGTCTCTAGGCAGAATGTCTGAACTAGGATTCGACTTGAGGCTGTTGTTGAAACAGAAGCAGTTCTTTAGATGTGACTTTGAGTTCATTTGTGTGTATGTGTTAGTGTAGGTGTTCATATGTGTAAAGTAAAACAATATATAGATGGTAGTGATTTGGTGAAATGTCATTGTTTATTTATTTATTATTTTGCATATGATGAATTACACAAACATTGGCTGGTAGCGTATACTAGATGGATAGATAGATAGATAGATAGATAGATAGATAGATAGATAGATAGATAGATAAAACCTGCTAGCCACTTTTAAGACG
>JBAMIG010000006.1:18593403-18603674 GCA_037177335.1 Kiunga ballochi | reverse complement strand
GTTAATTAGACGATTCAAGTGATTAGTTGAGTAGCCTACTAGTATACTTTTTCATGATATTCTAATATTTTGAGATATGATTTTTGAGTTTTCTTAAGCTGTAGGCCATAATCAGCGATATTGAAACAATAAAAGGCTAGCAATATTTCAGTTGATTTGTAATGAATCCAGAATGTATGACATTTCATGTTTTTTATTTGCATTACAGGAAATAAAGAACTTTTTCACAATATTCTAATTTTCTGAGACAGTCCTTTATGTATATATATATATATATATATATGTGTGTGTATATATATATAATCAAAGAGTTTCAAAAGCTGTTTAGAAATTACATTTTTTTTCTAAATGATTCAATTTTCATCCCTTTTCCTTCCTTTTCCATTAATCCCCCCCCCCCCTCTTTTGACTCTGTGTAACAGGGATGGACCTGATCAGTCCTCACCTCAAATCGGCCAGTTCAGTGGCAGCTCCGTACAGGAGGGTGTGTCCACCACTGCCAATCAAGTCCTCATCAAGTTTCACAGTGATTTTAGCACCAGTGGCTTCTTTGAACTTCACTATTACGGTAACCCCCACCCCATTTCAGCATGTACCTTCTCTCTGCTGTTGCCATGTCCAAATTCCCTCATTTCCTCGCAGTAAAGAAACGTCTTTCATTTCCCCTTTTCACTGTTTTTAAAATGACTTTCTGTTCATTATATGTAACATTTTGAAATAATAAATGTCTTTTTTTAGACATTTTTTTCTTTCCTTCTTTGTCAATACCAGGGGTGCCTAAGTAAGTCCCCTAGGGTCACTGTTCTGCAGGTTTTGAATGTATAATTGTTTCAACAAATTAGCTGCAAACTAATGTATTTATAGCAGGAACACATTGAAAACCTGCTGGATTTGGCCCTTGAGGACAAGTGTTGAACGCCTCTACACTATAAACACCCCATGAAGCGCGTTCAATTAATCTCCTCTGTTAGTCATTGATTTTTGCATTTTTTGATGGTGATGAACAGTGATAGGCAGCAATTCATAATCGAATTAAGTTCTAATGTGATTTTAGATCTCATATTACTCCAGCTATATATAAAATGTTTGTGTACGTGTGTATCTCTGTCACTATCTGTTTTCTGATGCACTTATACACTCACACTTACACCCAGTGTTTGTCGTCTTTCCAACAGCTTACCAGCTGAGAACTTGTGAGCCACCCCCTCCTGTTGCCAATGCCACTATCCTAACTGATGATGGCGAGTTTGAAATAGGTTTGTCTCATTTTATTTTGCTTGTCTACAGAAATGAGGCAGTGTATAACAAAATCAGTGTTCAATACACATACGTTTATTTGCTTGGACAGCCGTGAATGGACAAAAAGCAACCATATCAAATGACAAGAGTCACATATTTATTCATTCATTTATTCATTGCCCCGTTTCTTGAATGTTTCATTTTGCCATTGGTTTTATCATTTTGGACTATTGATAAAGTTACCCATGATGTAATGGACTGGTTTTGTCCTATGTACATTTTTATTTGATCACACATATTGTTTTATAATATTGTTCCAGCACGGATGTGGGCTGCCACGTTTACATCTCATTACACCTTCAATGTCTATTTCTTACTCTGTGCTGATCCTTTCAAGTGTGCCCATCTATTCAGGCTTTGCACATTAATAGTTTGATGGTTGGGCTAATGAGGTGTACTTATATGCTGTTTGTATTTTCACAGCTCAAAAGTAATTACCCAAGTGAAGTGGAAGTCATGTGGCTAGTAGCTGCCTCTCTTTGTGCCTTTGAAATAGTGTGTAATTTTGACTTTGTGTGTATTTGTGTACAAGTTTAAAGCTATAATTTAATGAAGTACCTTCAACACTAAGGGATGTCAGTCTTCATTAGAAAATGTGTTGTTGATTACTGGTTCAAGAGCTGATGCTGAGGAGTCTTACTGACAAAGCTTGTTTGTGTTTGTGATTGGACGGAAATGTTTTTCATGTCCATATTTTTCTGTGTGTGTGTGTTTGTGTGAATTCTTGTGTAAATGACCTCACAGGGGACATTATTCGGTACTCGTGCCTGCCAGGCTTCACCTTGGTGGGCAGTGAAATTCTGACCTGCAGACTTGGGGAGAGACTACAGATGGATGGAGCACCACCAGTCTGTCAAGGTTAGTTTTGTTGGGTGTGAGTATTAGTCTTTCTTTGTTTTTCTTTTTCTGTTTGTTTTGTTTTTTCTCATTTGTGGCTTTTAAATTTTTTTGTGTTTGCATGTGTAATCTCTCTTCTCACTGCTTGCACACATACCGGCACATTCATTTGCATGCATAATCACATTTAGTTATGAGTGTGCTTGACACCACTCTGCCAAGATTGGTTGCAGTGAGCAGCACTCACTGTTGATGCATCATTTAACAGAGACTGCCAGCAGGCCTCCCTCCAGCAGTCTCCCGGTGGCAAACAGCATCTCTGTTCTATTTCATCAAGACTCAGGTGCTTGGAATACAACTGAACTAAGCTCATAGACCCGCTCTGCCTCAGAATCAACATTTGATCTATTTGAGACCATTTATGGTTCAACAAGTCCCATTAACTAATATTTTCTATTCCACAGTCTTTCCTTTTATTCTAGAAAGCAAACAGAAGTTAAAAAACACTGCAACTTTACAAGATAAAATGTTCTTTAAAGGTAAAGAAAACTTTATGTAGCACCATTAAGATAAAAAATTACTTAGTGCTTTTAAGAGCCAATATGCTATAAAACAAGAAAGTTTAATCGAAATCATGTGATGTTATAAAAGCAACCACAGAATTCAAAGCTCAGTGGATAAGAGAGTTCTAGTAACTAGCTGCCACTGAACAAGAGACTGTGATGGGGATGGATGACATCAACCCACATTTATCCATCTATCAACAGTTTACAACTGGTCTGTTGCAACTCTTTAGATTCATATGTATAACTTACCAACAGGCTGAACAGACAGGGTGGAATTCTCAATCTTAAAACCAGCTGTGTATCATGCATTCATGAACTCGATCTGTAACAGGTAATGTGTAAATTATAGCATTATTGTGGAATACCGTACATGATAATGACAAATTAACATTATGTATATTTACAGTATACAGTATATATATGTGTACAGTTCGTCTCTGTGTGTTAGCCCTGCGATGGACTGGCGTCCCGCTCAGGGTGTACCCGCTCGCCCGTTGGCTGCTGGGATAGGCTCCAGCCCACCCGCGACCCCATTAGGGACAAAGCGGTAGATAATGGATGGATGTATATGTACAATGTAAAAACAATTTGTGACAGTGCAACTCAGCTGTAAAGTTATGTTAGACTTTTGAACTTTATAGCAAAGCCATTCAGAAGGTAGTCCCCCCAGTTATATTTATAAAAGTCCTGATGAGAACCATTTCTTTCTATGGAGTCGCACTAAAAATATTAAAGTTCAGATTTTTAATATTGTGGTAATGTTAAAAATTTACAAATAAGAATGGATACATGTTAGGTTGTTGTACAACTTAGAAATTACTGCCATAAAAGCAGATTTTGCTAGTTCACCTGTGTGTTCTCATGATGGATATGAATTTTTTGGGTGACACAAGAGAAGCACATATATTCTGGCTGCTCAATGGAGTGCAGATGTGTCCATCTTCACCTGTGTTTTTCCTCTTTTAAAATGCTGAAAATGTCAGACTTTTTGCAGGTTGTTGTGTTTTCTGAAGTAAGCTCTCTGTCCACTGGCAGAAGTGTGCTGACATCTGTGTGTGTGTGTGTGTCTATGTAAGTAACATCAAGCCGGACACAGTGACACAAAGGGCCGCTATCTCATGCCTTCATTTATATGAGAAAAATACCATCAGATGGTTTAGTTTTCAATAAAAGCATTTTCTTTGCATGTTCTAGAAGAAAGAGAGCTTCAAATGATTTTTGTTGTAACCTGGCACTGTATAGAAAACCAGATAAAAATAGTGAGTGTGATGGGTCCTCCCACACTATAAATAGGAAACACTGGATTTCATCAGTCTGTATCTTGTCCCTATAAGTGACATCTGTAGAAAACTCCTAAACCTTCAGTCCTCAGTGAAAAGGCATCTTTTGAAGTACACTGAAGTCCTTAGTCTACAAGTCTTGAGTTAATGAGCACCTCTACCTTTTCATTTCTGGGAACTGAGAGTAAAAGCATTTGACTTCAAATCACAGCATGACAGATACATGCACTTGACAAACCCAGGCCTGCCTTCATAAAGGACTTTTGAAGAAAGTTGGATTTTAAAACCTATTTGCTGATCCCAAGCTGCTAATATTTGATGTCTTGGTTTTCTCCCCTGTAGTTATTTTTCATCTAGCTTTTTCAAGAAAGATTTTCCATCAAGCAAAGAAATGCATAAAAACAGGGAAGCAAACATCCTGTTTTTTTTCTCTTACATTTGAGCTGAAAAGGCTCTACCAGTTCTTTGTCTAACATTGTTATGATATTATATGTTTCATTTGTAAGCTTTATTTCTGGTGAATAATTTTGAATGTGGAACTCACAGTGGTGCACTCTTGTCAATGACACCCTTCACTTCAACTGAGGGTGTATCTTCAGCCCTAGACCTACTGCTTGGTGCAGCAGAGGGCTCCAGACAATCAGACAAAACAGCACTTGGCCCCAGAGGCTCAACTTCAGCCATGTGTAACAAGGTTTAAGAGCTGTAACTCCATCTTCTTCACCACCAAAGCCTTCAGTTCTTTTATGACCAATTGCTTTGGATACAAAAGTGCAAAATGGGCTGCCACCCAGCTTTGCGCCAACCATCCAGCTGCTCCATAGATAGCTTTTCCAAAAACTGCTTTGAATCAACAGTGCTGGAAGCTATCAGTCACCAGGATATACCTGTATATTGCCACTTCTCGGCAACATACATAAATGTGCACAACACAATGCAAAAAACAACTATCTCAGGTGACAGCGTTGGGTTAAATTATCCTGGACAAGCCCCCATAGAAAATTGTCCATGGGGCGAATAGGTGGCAAATTGTATCCTTTTTTTGTTTTTCAATTGGAATTTGGAAATTTTAGATACCTACTTGGTTCTAAACACATTATCCACATCCTTGGAATCAGCCAAACCCACAATTACCATAATAACATTGCCCAAACAACAGTTCTTATCCTCTAAAGCATTAGACAAATAGAAGAGTGGAGGGAAGTAGAAGCTTTTAGGTTACTCAGCACATGTGCAACAAGGAAATTATAACCAGATTATATTTTTTCCCATCTTTCTGCTGGTTGACCTGTCGAGGTGACATATCAATCTGTGGCGCTGAGCAAACACAATGTGCTATTTTAATGCACCACAAAAGATTGTTAACCCTGAAAGAGCGATCATCACACAGGCTGGGACCAAACTGCAGATGAAGGAAATGTCCGTGTTATTTCTTAAATTTCCACTCAGCCAGCTTTATCAGGTTGCTGTGTGAACAATCCAATGACACTAGTAAGTTCTTTCATTTGAAGATAGGGACCATCAAGGAATACATGGTGTAACATCTTTGTACAATGCTGCACACTAATCTTTTATTAGATACACCCAGCAACAGAGAGGGATCGATCTGTAAATTAGTTCCCTTCAACTGAAACTGGCTTCCATTACCAGTGCTGTAAAAATAGTGTTGTATACCTATGTTCATTTTACAAAGCATGTTATCCATAATTCATTAAGGTGTATAAAAAATTGTCAGCTTGTGAGCCAAGGGAAAGTGCCTTAAATTTGAGGTCAATGAACCTACATTATGTTGCTTGTTGGGACTATTGTAGTAGAACACAATGAAGTAATTAGTTCTTGACATGTTTAAGGTCTTTGTTTCACAGCACAGTTTGTCATTTTTTATGATGAACTAAATTTGAAATTTTCTGTTGTGAAATGTCCAGACAGTGATTCAGGTATGGAGAACATGGCAAAACAGATACTCCTCGTTTCACAAAAAAGGCTTATATGGAAGGGGAAAGACAAATAAATACATTGCTCTTCATAAACACCATACTTCAAATGAACACATAAAGTGCTCTTGCAGTAAAGTCTACATTTAAATGGGAGCTGTAAGTCACACATATTCTTAATGTCTGTTAATTTAACTTATAATCTTATTCGAACAGCTCCTTAAATCCTGCCTCCAGCATCACATTGGTGTAGTTGGGACAATTTTAGGGTTGGTAATTTGTTACTTGACATTTCCAAGGATCACCTCATTTTTACAGTCATGAATTCATTACATTTCCTTGTGTTGGATATGTTATGTCCTCGGCACCTCTAGCATAAAACTAATTGCTCTCCTTGGGACATGTAAAGTTGAACTTAATTTGAGTTGACCTGTTATTCACATCCAAGAGACTGCTACTGTAAGCTTGCAACAAGTGCTGTTTCCTGTCGGCAGCTTGCTGATAGGGCAGGAAAGAGAATTCTCCTGTGCTCCCTTATTCTGCTTTTGTTTGCTGTCAACCCTTCTGTTAATTGTCATCTTATGCCTTTGAGATGACATGGTAAAGTCCTTACGTGTCTATTTAAGTTCACCCCCATATATACGGGGTTTTAATACATTTCCCCAGGCTCTATCTTTATGAAAGCCTATAAGGAAGGTTATGTAGTAGCTTTGATCACCGACAGAGCCACAGTCAGATTGACTACTGTGTTGGGAAAACCATCTGGCATCACAAGGCTCAGTTTTACTGGATTGTAACACATTTTAGAAACTCTAATCTTAGTTTCTGTTTTGTCCTTTGAAAAAGATAAAAAAAAAAAAAAAAGGAAAACATTTCATAGATCTTCATGGGACCGGTATATAAATCTGTGTGTATTTGGGTACATAGGCCAGCGAGACTTGGCTACTTTGCATTTGTGTTCCACTTCCCCTGAGAGGGCTCTTTTTGTGTCAACCCAAATGTCCTCAGGACTACATTGTAATTTGTCTGCTTTTGGGGTACCTTCTCATCCCTATCAAAGTTCTTTGTAAACAATCTTTAAAAGTAGCAGTATTTGAAGGGGGGGTTTGAAAATTTTTTAACATTTTAAGCCTCTCATGATTAATTTATTTAAATCCCTGCAGCAAAAGTTACATTCAAAGCACTTTAAGCCCCAACTGTGCTCCCTAGATAGGTTTCTGCTTGTTGCCTGGCAACATTAGTTTATTAAACAATTTTTTGGAAGCTCAAACATGGCAAGCATATACCAGCTGGATGACTATTCATAATATATTGGTCTTTTACATGTTTTCTTTTTCTCTGTGTTCATCTCATAGTCACACAGAAGGAGTTATTAAAGTGACTGGAAATCTGTGGATGATGCTCATAGACAAATAGACCCTAAAAAGATGTGATTCAATTATAACTAAACAGTGTGAAAAAGTAAAACATGTAAAACCTTCATAAAAATATATTTGGTGCAGACTTGTTGGAACTGGATTGCATCAGGCCCATAACTGATGTGTACAGGTATTGCACAGGGGTGCAAAATGACCATTAAACCTTGAACTCAACACAAAACAGATTCTTCCTATTTGCAATGAGTTTGTGGGCATGCCCAGACTTGGACTATGTAAGAGAAACATAAGAACAGACAGTTATATAAAAAAATAAACTAATGTGATGAAGTTGTTCTAACTCTAATGCTTTCACTTTGGTAGATTTTTGCAGTGAGTTCTCTCTGACAATGATTCATTCAGCATCATTTGGTGTTGTTCATGTATCTCCAATCAGTAACAGTCAATGTGATGTTGACATTTGACTTATTTTCTAATCTGTCTTTTTTCTCTGTTTCTTTTCCTTTTTTTGCACTAATAATGCCTTCCTGTGTTTGTTTGATGAACCTCTCAAGGTACATCTTCAAATCGGCTGGTACGATGTAGAGTTGCTGCTGTGCATAAAGCCTGCACTGTTTACTCAGCTTTACTCAGAAGTAAAGTGAAGCACTGTCCCAGAAAAAAACATTGAATGAAGCAGTTTGTCGTAAATGTCACTGTGCGATCAAAACATGTCAGAAGCATGTTTTAAGGTCAGAAAATTACATAATGCTACTTGAAAATATGAAGTATTCAACAAAGAAGGAATACAGAATTATGAATAACTCTGAACCAAACATTGGTTTCTTGTGAAAATATTTGAGAGAATTTTTAATTAAAGTTTTTTTATTAGACATGTTTAAGTTTAACTTTGATCAGTGCACAATAATCAGCAGCAGCTCTCATGTTTCAAGTTACCCATACTGTTTTGTGGTGTTCAAATTCAAACCCAGTGGTGAAGGGTTTTGTTTGGAGAGCAACATTCGATTTAAAAAAAAAAAAGAAAGGGAAAGTAATATATAATATTTTTTTAAAAAACTGGAAAGGTCAACTGAGCGAGCATAAAAAGAAAGATCCTCACTGGGTAACAATGCACTCAGAATAACAATGACAAAATGCATTTGTTTCCTATTAAAGTGATCAAAACTGAAACAAGCTAAAAATGACAGATTAAGAGATTGAAAGGATCTGTTGTGGGGTTTTATTTATTATTTATTTGGTTGGTTGGTTGAGTTTGACTACAATTGCTGTTGTATGTAGATTTTCATTTGTGTTCACTGGTTCATAAATGCATCTAAATTCATTAGAAATGTTGTACACAAATAAGAGAGTGGCAAAGAAAAAATCTGGGGATTTTATGATATTTTGAGCATTTTCAGCTGATATTGAGCTGGCTGCATGCAAATTTTGTTCAGTTCTCATAGCAATTTGTTTGAATATTTCCATAATAATAGTGTTGTTTAAGTAGTTTAAAGCATTTTCTTGACACCGTGGAAGAAAGGCAGTTCTTCTTTCTTTCTTTCTTCTTTCATTTGTTTTTGTTTTTTATCATTATTTCCTTAAAGTTTTAGAGGCAATATCTTCCTGTTATCCTTTAGCTCCTGAATTTTTAATAATGCACCAGCAGAAATATTTACACACATTTGTGCGGATTTTTTTTTTCCACTTTTTTTTATATATATCAAAATTTTCCTCTGACCTTTTTAGCTGGACCACTTGTTCACATTAACCTTTTACATATATCATACTTCTTCACTAGTGGCCTGAAGAGAAACTTGTGTCACCTGCAGAGAAAGAAAAGAACCGGACTGCTGTTATTTCACACAATGCCAACGTACGGGAAATGAAAGCTTCTCTCACATCCCACACACAGACATACACACACACGCAAACATGTGTCTCTACACACTCTTTTTCCATACAAAGTAAGCTGTCTCATCTGCAGACTATCATACGGTAGATGAAGATCACAGGAGCTTGTTGGCAGCATTGGACTCACCAGCTTAGGGCTTTAGGTGCAATATGAGTCTGGCTGAAATGTAATTGTGTCAGAACTTGTTATTTTTCCAAAGTAATTTCTGTCATCACAATAGAGCATTCCTCTGCTTTTTCTCATATGTTTTTCTTCAGTCTCTGTCTTCAATCCACCCTCATCCCTTTCTCTCTTCACATCTTCCCATTTTCTATTCTGTCTTTTACCATGTCATCTTGACTTTTATTTTTCTTCTGTTTTTAGTGCAATGCCCTGCCCATGAGGTGCGTTTTGACTCTACTGGAGTAATCTTAAGTCCTGGCTATCCGGAAAACTATCCCAATCTTCAGATGTGCTCCTGGCTGATCAATGTTGAGAAGGGCTACAACATCACCCTGCACTTTGAGCTCTTTCAGACAGAAAAAGAGTTTGACATTTTGGAAATATTTGATGGTGGGTGATGTTGTTTTTGTACTGTCTAGTAAAATGAGACAGTGGAAGTTGTCTCTTCTTAAAGCTCATCTTAAATTCCTGTAATTCTTTACATTTAGGTCCTAACATCTATAGTCAGAGCCTTTCAACACTCAGTGGTGACATAGAAACACCTTTCAATCTGACCACCACAGGCCATCAGCTACTGCTGCGCTGGTCCTCTGACCATGGAACCAACCGCCGGGGTTTCCACATCAGATATGTGGGTGAGTATCAAAGTATGTATCCATCTTATAATCATATTCTCTTTTTTATCAATGCTACATTTGAAAATGTCTTGGTTTCTAAGCTGCAGACATATGATAAAACTCATGGTTTTCCATTTAAGGACAATGTACTGCCACTTCAACTGAACATGCGATGCCACAACATAAATAGATTGATATTTAGACTTAAAGCTTTATTGGCTTCATGAAATTCATTATAAAAAAATGGACGTTTCTACATAAATGTCAGTATTTTAATAGGTTTATTGAACTTGCAAATGTCATTAGTTT
>JBAMIG010000006.1:18578327-18593303 GCA_037177335.1 Kiunga ballochi | reverse complement strand
ATTATAAAAAAATGGACGTTTCTACATAAATGTCAGTATTTTAATAGGTTTATTGAACTTGCAAATGTCATTAGTTTTTTTTTATTACTTTCTAAAGCAGCAGCAAGACTAAAGTTTTGGAAGACTCATAAAAGTTTGTCCAGCTTTCTGTTCACTGCATAAATAGAGTCTTACATATTTTTTAAGTCAACATATTACTGAAACCTCTCAGATACGCTTCTGCAACATGATCCAACAAACCCATGAATTCTATCATAGTCTGCTGTGATTGCTTGTGAATGTTCTTTATTCAGTTTTCTGTTATTCAGCTTTTTAAAGGTGGTTTCCACATATATTTGGATCACAATAGATGATTACTTTATGTACAAAGAGCAAGAAAAAAAGACAGTTTGATTGCATGCTGTTTTGTACCCCTTATCTTCAGGCGGTTTAAATTTGTAATTGACTCTTTAATAAAACAAGTGTTGCCAAACAAAAGTAACATAGGCATCTTCTTCCATTTGAAATGCATCAATAATCAGACCAAAAAAGAACTAAGGTTATTAATTATTCATGTTGTCTCTCCATTATATTAAATACACAAGAGTGTTCTTGTGAAAGCAAGTCAGTGGGATGAATTTTGTAAAGAGATCTCCTTTTTGACTTGATTGACTTTAACAGGAACTGATTTAAACACCACTGTGTCTTTTCCTCTTAAAGCTTTCTCTGAGTCACATTGATTTGTGGGAATGGTTGACAGCTATTGGAACACATACAGCTCTCCCTTGGATTTTTTGTCCCACTGGCCATTTTCTCGTAATGTTCTTGAAATCAAATATGCCTGTTTTTTGGATGTGGACGGGCTGTATGATGGAGAGCAGTCTTGAAACGAGTAATGCACCAGTATTCCACGTGGAAAAGCAAACTGAGTATGTGCATGCCCATAGGCCAAAGTGGAGTAATAGTAATGTGATTTTAGGATTCCTTTGCTACAGTGCTACCAAAGAAAGGTTGATAGATGCAACCCTCCTCAGGCATTTCCCCTCATTAGGGTTTGCATTAAGAGTAGAGCTTTACTGTAACATTGAATGAAAAAACAAATAAATTTCCCCTCATGATTTTCTCAAGAGAGATGGCTCTCATCATTTTATTTGCCTTATTTAACTTTCTCTTTCTTAATGCCAACTTTTCTATTCTTTTTCCTTGACCTCATTCTCACCCGCTGTCTTGCTTTGCATTTTTCTCACCTGCTTACTGCTGTGCCTTTATTCCATCACCTATTGTAGCGATGTACTGCAGTACCCCAGACTCCCCTCAGCATGGCTTTGTAATGAGCCAGACTGGGGGTCATCTTAACAGCATGGTGCGCTGGGCCTGCGACAGGGGGTACAAGCTCATCGGAAAAGACACAGCTGTGTGCAAGAAGAACACCTATGGCTACTACGCCTGGGATGCACCAGTTCCTGCTTGTCAAGGTGAGTTCATCTGCTCTGGCAATCATTTATTTCTAACTTTATCCTCTCTCTTCAGCTACTCTTCTGGTCACTGCATCCACGGAAACTACTCTACAAGCACAACAAAACAGGCATATTAGGCACCCACGCGCTCCCAGCTAAAATTTTGGTCTTGTGTTATTATCTGCTACACTGAATTCAACCTGACAGAGAGCCAGTTTCCTGTAAAGTGGAAATGAAACAAGAACCAATCCTCTCTTCTTCTGTCAGTCTCTACTTCTTTAAATTACTTTGGCTAACTTGCCATTAGCATGCTGTGTCTGTCAAGTTTCACTCAACTAATTGGGTTTTTTGATGTGTTTGTGGGAAGTGTGTGTGCTTATGTGCACAGAGTTGCATGCAGTTGCACGCATATTATGACAGCAACAAACATCAACAGACGGTGCGTGCAATTGCATTTTATGCCGATGCAGTGAAATCCAAATGTGTATGTCGTGCTTTTGATGATATGAAAACATTTCTCACCTGTGATTGATTCCATCAGCTTGGTAATTGGGCATAGCTTTTCTGAAGCACATAAACCCAGTCGTTCCTGCAGATGAACTGATATATTCATACGGATGCTGCCCATCTGTTATCTGTTACATAGGAAAGATTATACTTTACTGATCTCAGAAAGGATGCACTTCAAACATCAACATTTTCCATCATTAATGTAGAAACTGTTTAGTGCTTTCTTATGGGTTAATTTGTCAGAAAGAGTCATGCATATGAAAAAAAACAACCACCACAAGCTTTCTGTGAGTCGTAGCTCTGAGGCCACAGTAACCCAAATTGTGTGTGTGTGGTTGCTGTGTGCTATTTTTCTGAGGCACACACCTCCTACTTCTGAACATTTGGAAGACTTGGTGTTAAAACTGCTTGCATAATTAATTTTACTTGTCATTTTCATGAGCATATGTCATTGATGTATTTTAAGATCACCTGCTGACTGACCATGAAAGTACCCCAAAAAAAGTAGGAAATATGACACTTGTTATATTTGTGTTTTCTTTGCAGTTGGTTGAAAAATTGCATTTGATGTATTGGATATTTGGTTTTTGATTAAATTATTATAGCTCATAAAATTGCTTTAATTTTGATTAATTCAACCCTGATGCACTTTTTTTATTTCTCTACTTCATGAAATTTTAAACGCAGATTTTTGGAGTCAGAGTTTTAATATATGTTTAGCATAATTTAGTGACTTAAGTGTTCAGGCTGCATATTTCTGTCTTATGATTAGAAATAAATGTGGCAGGCATGAAAACTGTGTTGCCGTCTTGGAAATATGGGTTCCTTTCTGGTCCTGTAAGAGACTTTGTGACAGCTGCAACTGATTTTGCTTATAATGAGTTGGCTTTATGAGTGCTTCAGTAAGCCGTTCCATTGAGGGAGGAAGCACAATATCGAGATTTTGGCACTGGCTCAATTAACTGGATTGTGGATGTTTTTAATGCTGCTAATTGCTCATAAGCTTTCTCTGCTGTGATATCTGCTGTGAAATAGGTATGCAGGTGCATCTAAACTGGTCTACAAATAAATTGAGTTTTAACTTGTAATGTAATCACTCAATCAGAGTGATAGAAAATAAGTGAATGTCTACAATATGTGATTTACTAGTGCATTTATTTAGAATAGTAGGTACCTTGTGTTCTGCCTAAACATGCTGACAGTGGTCCTGTTGCTGCCCATAGCCGTGTCGTGCGGTGCGCCCAATGCACCAGTGAATGGAGGTGTGCTTGCTGCTGATTATTCTGTCGGCACAAGGGTGACCTACTTCTGCAACAGCGGCTACCGGCTTTCTTCCAAAGAACTGACGACCACAGTCTGCCAGCCAGACGGCACCTGGAGCAATCACAACAAGATACCCCGATGCATCGGTGAGTGGAGGATGCTGCAGGGAGAATGGAGGGTAAAATACAGGGGGTGGGGGGTGGGGGGGTGGTAATTGCATGGGTAATCATGGCTTAACAAGGACAGGCTGAGAGTTGACAAACTTATTCTTTATATTAAAAAAATTAGTCTAAGTTTTAAGTTTGATTAAGAGCTGTAATCTTGATAAATTACATTACACAGACAGAAAGGTTTGTAGTTTGAATTGATCATAATACAAGTGGGTTTGAATGTGTATTTAGTATGAAAATGTTAACTTGTCATATTCTGGTTGTATGAATGAAAATAAGGGAGGAATAATAATTTAGAAGAAAACTATGCTTTAGCCTCAGGTTAGCATTTTCTTCTTCACTTCATTGAATTTAGAAATTGGTATAAAAGTCAGTGAGAATATTCTTTTCTGATGTTTGTCTGTTTTGCTTTTTTCCCTGCCTTTGTATGTGACACAGTGCTAAAATGGGTAGCAGACTTTTTAACACTCTTTGGTAATTGAAAGCACCATTTTCTATGTAACTGCAACTCAATGATCAAATTATTACACTTCTTCCAAAATGCTTCTTTACAGCTGTATTTTGTCCACATGACTGTCCCAGGCTTTGGTTTGGGAATTTGCTTAAACAAATATATAAAAAATATATAATGAAGAGAGAAGTCAGCCCGTTTATATCATTAAAAAATAACAGCATCCCCTGATCAATAAATAATTCAGTCTGATTTTAAGTTTGTTTGGTTGATTTTTCTTTTTTTTTCCCCCAGTGATGATGTGCCCCAGTCTTAGCTCTTTCTCTTTGGACCATGGGAGATGGCGTATTGTTAATGGTTCACACTATGAGTACCGAACTAAAATAATTTTCACCTGCAACCCTGGATACTACCGTATTGGCCCCACTCACATCCAGTGCCTGGCCAATGGAATGTGGAGCTGGAGAAACGAGAGACCTCAGTGCAGAAGTAAGTGAATTTGGGTGTTGCAGCACATAAACTCACAAACTTGAGTCTACTAATGTTCCCATTAAGAAAGATTGAACATGGTGGTTTTTTAAATTAACCCTGATTTCTGGTTTATTTTCAGTTAGCATACATAAATGAGCAGCAGGGAGTACTAACATGTAGCACTGAATGTGTACGGATGTGTACGAATGATGGTACAAGCTGTCTTTTTATAAGCAACTCCCTGATGTACTTTCTTGCTATTCACCCACTCCCCCCTGAACATGATTTAGGTATTGTTTAATGTGGGTATCTGACAAAAAAATAAGAAAAATATCTTTGCTGCCTTGGAAACAGGTTTTTTTTTAAGAAGCAAGAAGCTGAACAGTCTGTAATGGTAGATGTGAGCTACTGTGATGAAACATGTTTGGACAAAAGAAAACACCATCATTATCCGCCCCATGAAATGGTTCTGCTCACCTTTTATCCCATTAGGTCAGTGAGATGGGTGTAAATGACTCTGCTCTCATATAGACTCTGAGGATGTAAGCCAACTTCCAGCTCATTCTTCTTTGTCTCGTTACTCACTCTGCTGGTGCCTCCTTCAGGACTTTCCTCTTCTTAAACTTCACGTTGCCTTTTTGCAGTCATCTCCTGTGGCGATCTTCCGACTCCTCCTAATGGAAAGAAAACCGGGACTCAAACTACCTTCGGAGCTTCTGCCATTTTCAGTTGCAATCCTGGCTATGTCTTAACTGGATCTACAGTTAGAGAGTGTCTCCTGTCTGGCCTTTGGAGTGGGATGGAGACTCACTGCCTGGGTAAGCATGGTCTAAATGTTCTTGACCTAGGTCAAAAACTGTTGGCCACCTACTCAGATTGAGTATTAGCTTTGTTGCTTGGGCCAAGATGCCCAGAATAGAACCAGATGGGGAAGCAGTAGGTGGCTATGATTGTCTCTGTTGCTATGTGTGAGTGTGAGAATGTGTGTGTGGTCAGTGGTTGTATAACATTTGGAAGATGTAAAGTTTTTCTATCTGTGATGGACTGACGACCTGTCCAGGGTGCACCCCGCTTCTCGCCCGTTGACAGCTGGGATGTGCTCTAGCCCCTACCTGTGACCCCGTTTGGGAATAAGCGGTAGAAAATGGATGGATTGCATATAGGTTGCACAAAATGATGCCACAGATATCTGATGTCAGCCTATTCCAGACCATACTGAAATCACAATGTTTGTTTTTGCAGATTTGCACACACCTGTTAATGATTGGAGCACAGTTCTTTATGCTAAGCACTGAAAGTGAATGTAATCAGTTCTGTTAAATGTCAAATATGATGTGTTGATGATTAAAAATAAATCCACGAGAGACTGTAGGGGCTGCATCACCATCATTTGAGCTACTGTTTGGCTGTAAAACCGCGAAAATAAGCAGCAGCTCAGCTTAACACAGCTCATCACAGCTTTCTCTAATAAAAGAGAATGAGATGTGTGTAATTAGTTCAACTGTATTCAAATCCACACTGCGGCAGAATATGAAGGTGTTCCTGCCAGGTGGATTAGTCATATATCAAATGGGTAGCATCAGCATTTCAGGCTCCAAATTCACCCAATTGTTTAAAATATACAAGGCCGCCACCTTTCTCTTGGTTTGTAGGATGACAGACATGGTTAACGTAGTCAGGACCTGCTTCTCCGCTATCTTCACAGAATCTGTCTGCTCTCAACTGGAGTGTGATAATAAAATGCTTGGTTGAGTTTCTGGGTGCAGGAGCAAATTAGGGAAATCAGATTCCCAGTCAGTGGCAATTTCCCAGGTTTTAAGTGGTGGCAGAAATCTCAGCAAGATCTGTCTTATGAAAGGGATTTATTGTAGGTAAAAGTACCATGATTGTGTGCATGAGTATTTTTGCATGCGTTACACATTTGTCTCTGGTTAAGTTGTCCTCCACATGTGAGGCTGATGCCAGAATGCATTTAGGTGTAAATAGTGAAAATGAGCTCAAACATGAGCTCATCAAACAATGAGCTCAGATCTAATGTTTCAGCAACCTTTTAACAACCCTTTAATTTTTTTTTTTTTTTTTTTTTTACAAATTCTATCATTTCTAAAGCTATTAAACATGTATAATTTATTAAAAATATAGTTTTATGTGAGAATACAACTGAAATAGTGTTTCTATTGCTGATGTTACACTAAGGCATTTGCAGCACACTTATTATTCTTCCCCACCTTGCAGCTGGTCACTGTGGCATTCCTGAGCAGATTGTGAATGGACAGGTGATCGGAGAGAACTTTGGCTACAGAGACACAGTGGTTTACCAATGCAACCCAGGGTTCAGGCTCATTGGCTCCTCTGTGCGGATCTGTCAGCAGGATCACAACTGGTCTGGACACCTCCCAGTTTGTGTCTGTAAGTACTTTCATGGTGCCTTGGGACTTGTATTTGGCGGAAAATAGGATCAGATAGTGTCTACTTATGGCTATTTGTTTGATTGGGAGGTGGGGAGATTAAATAGGACTAAGAAAACATGTATAAATATGAAAATAAATATTTTTTTTGTTTTTGCTTTTTTTCACGCTACTTATGAAAAAATGAAAATGAATGCAATTGAGTGCAGAATGAAATTTAATGGACATCTCAGACATCTAAATGGCATTGATATGAATTAACAAAATAGTAATTTCTTCAGATTATAGAAAAGAAAAAATAAGATGTATTTAGAGTGTGAAAAGATACAACATGGTTTTAAAGGTTTTTGAAATTTTCAATGCATCCTCTTGCTGTTTGACAGTCGCTCACATTTGTAGTTAGTGCATAAACTTAGTGTGCTTCTCAATCTCTTTTTCACCTTTTAAGTAATTGAAATGTGGCATTTAGCCTTTCCAGAGCATGCTCATGTCTTGAATCCTTATTTGTGTATTACCTTCTGAGATTAATTATATGGTAATACAGTGACAGCTATCACCGTGAGTGACCTCTATCTTTGTTATTAACTTTTCCCTGGATGTTTTTCACCTATCTCCTTTGTCACCTTTCCTCCTGTGCCCTCTCTCCTTTCCAAATATACATATGGGATGTGTGTCAACTTAGCTGTAACATGCGGCCACCCCGGTAGTCCTATCTATGGCCGCACCACAGGCGATGGCTTCAACTACAATGATGTTGTGCGCTTCTCCTGCAACAAAGGCTACACCCTGGAGGGGCCCTTCACAGCACAGTGCCAGGCCAACCGTCAGTGGAGCCAGCAGCCTCCAACATGCAGAGGTAGGGTCCAGCTAAGGAGAGCCTGCAGATTGTGTAAGTGACTGCCAACCTGAGTGAATTTTGGTATCAGAGGGACACAGATGCATCATGACAGATGAAGTCTCTTGCTTCTACCTTATTTGCTGTTGCTAAAGCTGGAAAAAAATTTAAATATGGGTCTTAAACATTAATACAGACACTTTTCTGAAGAAACACTTAGATTTATGCACACCAAATTTAAATAACCATTTAAAATGTATAATGCTTATAATAAAATATTGCTTTACCTTGCTATAGCTGGCAGCTACCAGCACATGCAAATTTAAGGTCCAGACAAAATCTAGTGCAACATGAAAAAGTCTTGCACTGAGAATATTTATTTTTCTTAAGCTGAGATGGCCCAAATAATTCAGCATCCAGCAGATCTGTGATGATGATTAAGGAATCAGCAGACGGCAAGAACCAGCCTGCTACAGCTCAGCAAACAAGCAAAATACTGTTTGTTTTTATTGTGCAGTGGAAAAGAACATCTGAAGACATGACCTCAGAATATTGGAAGTGTGGCGGTAATAGGATGGCAGAAGGATGTAAAGAAAGGGTATCGTAAATGGGAAGTTGCTTTCTCAATCCAGCAACCAGTTTTTTTGGGGTTTTTTTTTGCCAAAAGTGTGGCTGAAATGGGTCCATTTGAAGGCAGAAAAGCTCAGAATGCACTCAGTGGAAGACATCTTAGCGATCCTGTCAGGTAATGACAGGGTTATTTTTCTTTCGTTTCTTTTAAACTGTGTTCTATTGTGAGCTGATGTAGTTTGCACCCGAATGTTTGGAAAATATTCTTCCAAATTCCAATTTAAACAGAGAAATCCCTTTAAGCTTTGGCATGAAATGTATTTGATAAATGTAAATAAAGTCTGCTTTGTGTAATCTGGTTTAAACATGGTTTAAAGACAGATGATAGATTATTAAACTACCAATTAAAAATTAAATTAAATAAAATAAATGTAAACGATAGGCTGTGATATAATTAATCTGCTGCTTCTGGATCCAGTGCACCAGAGCTATATTTGGCAGACATAAAAAAAAAGAAAAATTCTTTATGGTTTGAATTTTGTTGTCAGTAAGATATTAAGAGATACATTTTCTATTTCTGTGAATAGTCTCACTGAGACAGACCAGAGGAATGATCAGTAGTGTGGGATCATACTAAACTGTCATCACTCCCCTTGTAAAAATACACCCATCTGTTCATGTGAACATTTTCTCACATTAAAACAAGCCTTGTCATGAATATGTGTTATTGGTTCAATATGATGTTGCTGTGACCTTACTTTCCCCCCCTCAAGTGATTTGAGTTGACTGAACCTCTTTGTCAGGTGTGAAGTTTTAGTAACTTTGGATGCTTTTAAAATGACTGCCTTCCTGACAGTAGACAATACATGTGCCTTTGGTTTTCCGGAGAAAGCACAAGGTGCTATTATTACCGACAGTGCTTAATATAGCCGGCGCTGGCTTTTCCTCTGTTTTGTAGAATAAAAGGAAAAATGCTTCTGTTTAGGTCATGTCAACAGTTCTAATTTTAACTCGGAGGCGAACATGCTGGCAGATGACATTTATGCAAATTATGTTCAGAGCATAGAAAGACTCACAATGCTTCTACCCTCAGTGATGCAATTGTGTGGACTAAATTATGCAGATTTGATGAACAACTATCATTGATTTACCCCATGACATGTTTAAATAAAATAGTTCCTAACAGTTCACTGATAGATGCCAGGGAATCGGACTACGTATTATGTTACAAAACAGAAATGGGTAAAGTGATTAAGAAACTCATCTCTTTATCCAAAATAATATGAAGAAAAAAAACATTTAAAGTGCTTCAAAAATGTATTATGTGTGTATTTTAAGTCTAATTAGAAGTGGTTGTTTGTTAAATTGGCTTGATGATGTAAACTATATGCATCCTGAAGCCATAGCATCAGCATCAATCAGACCCTACATTTTATCAGATTAGTTTGGAAATGCTGCCAAGAAGGGAATATTCACATTGGCTCTTGCTGCTGTCCTGTGCTTTACATCAATAACTCATTTACATTATCTTTGAAAACCACAACACATGGATGTTTATGAAAATATGCCAGGAACAGTTCTGCTAACATTTTAATAGAATATTACAGCACAGTCATGATTAAAGAATTTGAGATTAAAAAATGAATGTATAGGTTAACTTAGGGTAAGGCAGTGATGGTAAAGGGGAAAGGGCTTTTTCTCTTTTTTTTCCAGCATTTAGTCCAACATGTCCTCATGCAAAGTTCTATAGTAATTTGTCTGAACTTAGCTTGGGTGAAATATCCTTGCGGTAATAAAAATGTAATTGCATTTCTATCTGTATTCTTCTGTGTCTGCTCTACTGCACAAGGAATTAATGATGGTGAAACTGTTTTTCTTTCTCTTTTCACACAGTGGTGAACTGCACAGATCCAGGTATCCCCCCCAACTCTATCCGAGAAAGCAAGATCGAACATGGGAACTTCACATTTGGGAGTGTTGTCTTTTACGATTGTAACCCAGGATATGATCTGTTCGGCTCATCTGTGCTCACCTGCCAGCCAGAGGGGCATTGGGATAAGCCTCTTCCAGAATGCATTGGTACAGTGACAACATCTACTTTTATTCAATCAGTGCAATGGCACATTATATAATTATTCATGTTCAAATGTCCTTTTTGTGTATACCCTCTTACTTCCACATTTCAAAGGTGCAAGTTGCTAAATTCAGGGACTGGGACCATCTGTGCAATGTGGAGCCATCCAGTGGCTTGTGGTTATTGTTCATTGTGCTTATCTAAAAAATAGGGCATCTGCCCCGGTTTAGGCTACAGCAAATGCTCCTTTACAACAAACTCTTAGATTATAACAGCCATGTGTGAACTGCAGGGGTTATATGAGGTTGCAATTCAAACAGCCGGTCTATGGTCTATTCTGTTACTAAAGTAATGACCTATTTCTAATTAAATAATGAAAAGTAAACTTTCACATTTTCACACAGGTTAAAAAAAGCACTTTATTTAATGACAGAGAGACCATTTAATTTAATAGCAATCAAAGAGATACACAGGAGTATGTCTCAAATGCTTCTTAACAGCTCCGGGCATCAATAACAGTTTGGTTTTAGCTTTGCAAAATTACAGAAACGGAATTTGCATTATGAGATTACACTGACTAAATG
The DNA here is from genome assembly GCA_037177335.1 of Kiunga ballochi. Classification (NCBI taxonomy): domain Eukaryota; kingdom Metazoa; phylum Chordata; class Actinopteri; order Atheriniformes; family Pseudomugilidae; genus Kiunga; species Kiunga ballochi. The sequence goes on along the minus strand of JBAMIG010000006.1, from coordinate 18,582,531 downwards.
ATAACCTCATTGAACATAACATGCATATAGATGGAAATAATGCATTTGTGCTTCCAAAAAGGTTAAACATTTAATAAAAAAAAAGGGTCAATATAAATGGTCTTTTTTATTGTTGATCCTATACTGTATGTGTTTTACAGGAATTTTTTTTAAAATGTTGAAACTAAAAGCTGATACTGTTTTGTGAAAATACTGAGCTCTTTTTTAATTAAGTGTTACTAACTTTCTAAGTTGATGTAAGTAATATTTACATCTTTATAAAATTACTTACCTTTGAAATGGTTCTTATAATTATATTTCTATTGGCATTCATTTCTATTCCAGAAGGCAAATGGATGTTTACAGATGAGGCAGGTTTATACTGCAAACAGAGGAGTTGTGCCTTGTTTGCATTAAGTCTTTCTATAACTCTTTCATGTTTCCTGTTTAAGTTTCTCCTGTAAGATTTTAGGCCTGAGAACCATCTTTAGTAGAAGAGCTTCAAAAATGATTTACATGAGACTGCACAGACTACACACTTACACACCCAGCATTATATGTTATTGTTCTGACTCAGCATTTCAGTGTGTTTACTTTAACTCTCAGATTAAAGATACCAGATTAAAATGAGCTTCTACTTTAACATCACTGTTTCTTAACAAACAAACAAAAAATTAGGTACAAAACTTTAACACACAAAGGTGTTCCAAAATTAAGTAGACACCGAGTTACACTTTTGTTGGGTAGCTGTATATTGTAACTATCTTGTTGGGCAAAGAGAATCTGAAGCTTAGCAGAATTACTAGTTCAATTTTTCCACACAAGCGGAAAATCATTAGCGTGCTCAGGTCAGGAATTTGAATAAAACGTGAACCTTTAAAAGTCCAATCTGTTGCTAATAAGTACTTTAGATGGATAAATTGATAGATAAAAGCAAAATAAATAAATAAAATGTTGTCCTGCTGTGACGATGTTTTTACTTGATACTGATGAAACAGAAATGAAACTGTAAGCTCTGACAGAAGCACCAGGGCAGCTGCAGAGAGATACAAGATAACACCCTTTCCAAAACCCACAAGATGAAATTTCATCATTCATGAACACTATGATCCAAAAAAAAAAAAAAAGAAAGCAAGCTGACAGCTTTTCAGGGTGAAAGCATTGACAGTCCAGCTGTCACCTGATTTCATTCTGACTGAATTCCTCATGTTGAAGAACAGACTGATGGTGAAAAGACCCAAAACATACAAAATCTTTTATGGAGACACAGTTATGTCCTTGAAGAAAATCCCCATTAGAGATTTGGTCTGTGGAGTTTAGGCCACATATTTTACACTAGTTTTAGTAAAAATTAATTTACTAAAAATGTCTAGTTGTTTATGTCTTTGCACACAGACTTCTTAAAAGTCTAAATTGACTGTTATAAAAGAGCTTTTTCCAACATGATTATCTCAGTTTTAAAGTTTAATAGTCAAATTAAAATTTAAATTTGACAATTTGATGACGTATCCATTATGTACTTTTGAATATATGACTATATTATGAATGAAGTAAAGTGCTTAAGGACTCATAATTCTTTAACTTGAAAAGTACTCGCAGTCTGTACTATTTATCAAATGGTCTTGATTATAATTTTTTTTTAATTCCCCTTTGGCATAAATATATTTTTTTACCATTTCTTAAATATTTCTTTCATATACATTATGATTTTTGCTACATACTTTTAAACTGTTTCTTCTAACTGTTGTGATGGGTAATGCAAGGTTGCTAACTGGCTAAATTGATGAGCTCTAGTTGCTAACTGGGTCTCAGAAAGAATACAGAGAGGTAACCAGCATTGCTGTCATCTTGGACATGTCACTTTTAAAGAGAAGATCTGCACAAGAGACACCAAAATGCTAGCTTTGCCAGGCTTCAAACACAACATTTATGGTGATCTCTTAAGATGACCTTCTCCTACGTGCCCATTGTTCAGCGACCCCCCAGTCATTGAAAAGACTCTTAAAACCTAGTCTGATGATGCTGAAGATGCTCTGAGAGGCTTCATACTTCGAGGCTACAGACTGGAACGTCCTCTGTGAACCTCATGGAGACAACATCAACACCCAGACTGTGTGTGACAGATTATATAAACATCTATGTGGACAGCATCATTTCAACAAGAACGATGAGTTCCCTTTCCCAGTAACAAACCCTGGATCACCAGTGACCTTAAAAAGCTGCTGTAAATTTAAAATTTTCCTCTAGGACTAATAAAGTATTTTTCATTTATTCTTTTTTTTATTTCATAAAGATCTCAAGTTTTTACCGGGTTCACTTGCTTAGTTTGCTGAATTTGACCAGGCTCCATTTAAATCTGGCAGCATTGTTTCATTTATACTGTCATGCTGGTGCATCCGTCTGGCGTATGGCCTGCTGTAATAATCTACCCATCCATTCCTTCTTGATAATCCTACCTCTCTTCTGTCGTTCCTGCAGAGGTAGATTGTGGCCACCCTGGTATACCACCCCATACATTGATGAGTGGGGAGAAGTTTACCTTTGGCTCCACAGTGCGTTACGCCTGCCTTGAAGACCGCCAGCTCATAGGAGACTCATCACTCACCTGCCAGCTGAATGGACACTGGAGTGGTCCACTGCCACATTGTTCAGGTATGCATGCACATTTAAAGTTCATCACACATGTGTTTTTTTTTTTGCACAGACAGCCTAAGTAGTTTGCATTGAGATGCAAGTGGTTAAATCTGCAAGTAAAAGCTAAAGTTCAAATTGATTTCAGTACAGTCCTACAGTCTACAGTATATCAAAAAGGAGAGGGTTTCCCCATACATCTCACAGGAACAAAATATTATAAAAAAGTTCAATGTAATATTCTTCATCAGTCATTTTCAGAATGTGAAAATCATATATCATATAGATTCATTAAACATAGAGTAAAACACTTTAGCCATTCATTCCTTGAAATATTGATAATTGACAATTGTGGCCTTTAGATGATGAAAACCAAAAAAGCAGTGTCTCAGAAAAGTAGAATATTGTGTAAAACTTAATCTTTGAAAGCCATGGTGTTCTATGCTAATCAAATAAGTAACTCAAAATACCCGCAAAGGTATCCTGAGCCTTTAAATGATCTGTCCGGGTCAGATGGTTACACAATCATGGGGAATACTGCTGACTCGATGGATGTTCAGAAACCAGAAAACAATCATTGACACCCTGCACAAGGGGGAATGCCACAAAAGGCCATTGCTGAAGAAGCTGGTTGTACATAGAGTGCTTTATCCCAGCACGTTATTGGAAGGTTAAGTGGGAGGCAAAAGTCTTGTAGGAAAAGATGCACCAGTGAGGATTGCCAAGCAACATCTATTCAAGAATTTGGAGGAGCTTCACAAGGAGTGGACTTAAGATGGACTTAGTGCATCAAGAGCCAGTACACGCAGACAAATCCTAGACATTAGCTACAAATGTTACATTCCTCATGTCAAACAACTCCTGACCCAGAGACATGAGAAGCTCTTACCTGGGCTAAAGAGAAAAGGGACTAAACTGTTGCTCAGTGGTCCTAAAGTTCTCTCTTCAGATGAAATTAGCATTTCATTTAGATATTAACCCAGAGACTGGAGGAAGGGTGGAGAGGCACAGAATCTATGGTGCTTAAAGTTCAGTGTGAAGTTTTCACAGTGATGATTTGGGGAGCCTGGTCATCTATCAAAGCAACTTGACTTCCATTACACCTGAGCAATGTCACATGCTGATTGCTTCCATGCCACGCCCCTTTGATGCAAAAGAAGGCTCAACCAGGTTTTGAGTGCATGGAAATGAAAATGCTTTTTAGAAGTCTAACATTTCTGTTTAAAATATCCTTTTAGTTTATTTTAATCTTATGTAATATTCTACTTTTCTGAGACACTGCATTTTAGGTTTTCATTATCTATAAGCCACAATTATAGATATTCAAAGAAATCAGTGGTGGAAATGTTTTACTCTGTGTAATGAATTTATATGCAATATGGGTTTCACATTCTGAAATGACTGGCAAAGAATATTAAACTATTTCATAATATTATATCTTGATTATTGGGATGTCTTAGGTTGTGTTTCATTGTAGATTTGATAATGTGTTAGGGATCATTGTCCAGGTAGATGACCCAACCTTTAGTTGTCCGATAGACAATCAATCAGTGTAAGGTGTTCAGGTCCTCTGGTAACAAAAAAGACCACATTA
>JBAMIG010000006.1:18534294-18574261 GCA_037177335.1 Kiunga ballochi | reverse complement strand
ACACACACACATAAAACCAACTACAGTTATACAGAAATTTACCCTCTTTTGATGTGAGTCCTTGACCTGACAAAAGCAGTTTGTTCACATACGAGCAGTGGGATGTGTAGAGGATGTGAGCGTTCTGTTTGGGCTGCAAGTCGTTGTCAACAACTCCAGTACTACAGCAACTTGTCGATGGTTTGTACACAATGAGCAGCAGCAAACACACAAGGAGGGTGCATGAGGGTTTGTGTGCAGCTCAAAGAACAGGATCCTAAAGCCAGCACAGCAGAAATACCTCACAGACTGCCCTACTTAATATCTATTTGAATATTTCTGACTCAGTATATCAGAAACTCTCTGTCTGTGATACCATTTTTCTCTTCTGAAACATTTTTCTTCCTTTTCCTCCACTTGTTTCATTTCTGAGGGAACAGAACTAGCAGCAGCCGCAGTAGTGAAAGTACTGCTTGGCAGTATCTGTTACTGCGTGAAAATTTTTTTTTTCCTTTGCTCCATGGATGTCCCTAGTGAATTCAGCCCCCATTCCATAAGCTCCATCTTGACTAACAAACCACTCAGCTTGGCTGGCTCATCATCAAATCATAAAATCTGCAGCAGTGATAATACCACCTTGATTCCATACCTTTCGTCTCCTTTTTCATTTCCAGTGTCTTAGATACAGAGCAGGTCCTTTTTCTTCCACCCAGGAAGTAACACGCCTAATGTGACCATGAGAAAAATGTACAAGTGGTGCAGTGTGTTTTTTTTCCTGTTTTTTTTCTAATTGAATTCATATTCAAACACGGTAGGTGGCGCTGGGTGGTGACACTAAGAATGCTGTGAGATCCTTCACAGAATAAAAGACAGAAGGTATAACTCATGATAATGAAAATGCATTTACCCATGGCTTTAGAGGTCAAACTTTATTCATAATTTCTCACATCCATAGGCGGATGCTTTTTAAAGCTGCCCCTGCTGATTTTATAGACAAAAAGCACTCGTGTCAAACCTGTGAGACGTATGTGTCCGCCAGGTTGTTGGCATGGTGACAAATGGTAAATGTTCTGCATTTATATAGCCCTTTTAACCTAGGCAGTTATTTAAAAAAAAAAAAAAAGGTCTGTACCTGCTTATTGATGTATTTTATGTTTTACTACCCAGAACTCTCAAACGTTTCTGGTCCATGTATTCACTTTTTGTGTTTTTCATCTGCTTTACAGAAAGGAACACTGTATTATGAACCACTTCCACAGCAAATTAAAAGGATCCATCTGTCAACACACACACAAACAGATTAGGTGGGTGGTACCTTCAGTTCCTTGTTTTCATTACTCTGTGTTTGCTTATCTCCTGTTGCAGGCGACTTGACGGGCACCTGTGGGGATCCTGGCACACCTGCCCATGCCAGCAGGGAGGCGGGGAACTTCAAAGTGCGCAGCAAGGTGCGCTTCACCTGCGCAGTGGGACATACACTGTATGGATCAGCAGAGAGGATCTGCTTCCCCAATGGGACCTGGTCGGGCAAACAGCCTTTCTGCAAGCGTAAGAGGAATTTTTCAAATATCTGTTGGGTATTTTGTATGAACCAGTATGAGAGGAGCAGATAAGAGTCATGCAGAGATATTACACATATTTTATTCACACACAAGCATTAAAACTCCTATACTTTGCTTGAGGCCAGGCATTGAATATCAGTCCTTTCTATGAACTGATAGAAATATGCCTATAGCACTGAATGTAATCAGCTGTCTAGCACCTAAATCTGGCATCTTTTCAGAATCTGAATCAGAAATAATTTATTCTTCCCTTGAGAGAGATATTGTTGAAATTCTTAATATAGTTTATTATTATTATTATTATTATTATTATTATTATTAATATTATCTTTATTATTATTATCATTATTATTATTATTATTATTATTATTATTATTATTATTATTATTATTATTATTAATGATATTCAAAAGTTTAATGTTGAATTGCCTTATGTGAATGAATTCAGTTCTTGAGCAAAGTCTTAACAGATAAAGTGAGACTTTGTATGGTTTTATACAGCTGCTGAAATAAAAATATGATTTTTCTAAATGTTTCTTTAAGAGAATGTGCTGAAGCATTGAAGGATAGGCTGTTTTTAACTCAAAATACAGTAGCTTAGATCAGCTGCAGCTTGTAAAAATGTGAAAACAGAACCTAGATCTAGTATAAACACACAAACACTGCATGCAACATATTTACGGCATTTTGGCACATTCATAGATGATTGCAAAAACTCACAAAAGCAGTAATGTACCAGATGGATAAATGTCTCTCTGCAGTCTGGCAGTTTCTGCCAGCACATGGCGCTGTGACTTTCATCCAGATTGAAACCAAAAAGTTAATTAATTCCAGATACCTTAAGCCAAGTTCTTTTTGTGATTGTGATAAATGAATCATTGTGGATTTTGAAAATATTAGTTCACAGTGCACCAGTTTCACATCTTGCATAAATTGCCCCCAAGGGTCAACCGGATATTGAGGCAAATGTTTGACTGCTTCTGCTCTTTTTTACTGTGTGAGCTGGAAACAGAACCATTGTTCTTTTAAATATAACAGACCAGTATGCATTCCTAGTAAACTACCACCACTGTGTAACTGTTTCCCATTCTGTCATCTTTTGTTACTTCTCTGTCTTTTCCCTTTTCTTGATTCTATTATTTCTCTTTTCTTTCATCCTGCTGTCAGTCTGTGTCCACATCATGGCTTACTTCTCTATCTATCCATCTTCTATATTTCACTCTCTTTGTTGCTTAGTTTCCCTTTTCCTTAGCGGACATCTCTCTGCTGCTGGCTTTTTATCCCTCAATCTAAGATTGTTTTAACCATCTTTCCATCTCTGGAAGGAGGGGGCAGGAATCCACTGGAGCCTGAATGAATTTCATTGCTGCCTTTCTGTGATCTAAAGCCCTGTCTGGTGTTAAAGCCCACCCATCCATTATCCACAAACTTTCACAGACTACAGAAAACAGTCCCCGTGAATATTCAGCTTAATAACCATCTCTAGCTCCCATCAAAGTCTATTTTGTGTCGTCATGTCTGTCTTAAAATATTAAAAGGATTCCTAAGAGATTGCACTGCTTGACTATTAGTCAATGCATAGAGGGGCACATGAATGCTGTGCATACATATTACAATAAAATAATGGGAGTATGTTGGCATCCAGTATGGCAAGATACAGTGTGTGCCTGACTAATGCATTTTCACCCGAAGGAGATGCACACGTGGTAACTGAGAAATCACTGCCGCGCCAACAGCACATTTGTCTCCTACAAGAATCGCTATTTCAGATTTTCCAGGCAATTAGGTGATTGAGAGAGCAGATCAGTTTGGTAATTAGACATGATTTGGAGCAGAAGAAAGATGCACAAAACAAATCCCTTTCCCCATTTCTAGTGGATAGATTTTAGTGAAAATAGTTTGAAAAATAATGAATTGAAGCCCAACTTTATTTTACTAGGGTTTTTTTTTTACCCAAAGATTGTACAGATACCTATTGGGGGTATTGTCATTAAATGACCTCTCTGTCCTCACACGATGACTGTGAAATCAATCTTCCTTTTTTTTACAGTATTAAATGTAATTTCCAAGGATGTATGTTAATATTTTATTATAATACTAAGACTTATATACTTTCTTATATATTTATTTAATATTGAATCAATAACTCTGCATTAAGGTTTTGTCTTCCACGCAACCAACTCTTCATTAGCCTCTTTTAATAAAGCTGTGATGCTTCTATATATTAATGGTTGTTTACTGACTTCTAGCACCTCTGAAAGAAAGCTAGTACAACTTGAAGTCTCCAAATGTAAAGCTAATGCGCATAACACACACAGACCTCTCTATTGTGCCTACTGTTTACTCTCAGACTCTCCTACTTAATTTCATTTTGAGTATTTGTTTCTGTGAATCTACATTTCTGTGATGTTGTTTCTGTCTACTAAAATGCATTTTAATTTTTTCCCAAAAGTTAATGAACAAATAAATAATCAGATTCAAGCAAAGTTCAAATGATTCCATTCATGAATATTCAATCTTGTATAATATGAGATGAATATACAGTTTCAAAGTTTAATCACCTTCAAAGTCATCTAGCAGCACTTTGGGGACTTATAATGCTCAGATTGTGAATTACTGATATGGAAAACCCATTACTATTTTACACCTCTGACCTTCACATCCTTTCCTTTTCCTTTTCTATCTGCAGCGGTACATTGTGGAAACCCAGGGACCCCTGCTCATGGTCGCATTTCCCGTGTGGACGGCACAACTTTCTCCCACTCTATTGTGTATTCGTGCATTGAAGGATATTTTCTCACCGGCTCACCTACACGGCAGTGTCTGGCAAACGGCACATGGTCTGGCACACCTCCAAACTGCACAAGTGAGTTTTACGTTCACCGAAACAAAGTAGAAAAGTATAATTGCGTCTCTTAGTCCTGTTGATTTTACAAAAGAGGTCATTCTTTTCCACAGTGGTGGAGGAGAAAATCATTTAGCAAAACATGTGGAATGATTGGAGTCCAGCTGACAAGGGATGATCAGCCAGATTTGACCAGTGCTGTGAAAAGGCAAATAGCAAAGAAACATTCTCAGTTGTACTTTAGAGTTTATCCTGCCAGCTGCAGACATTTTTCATTCAGACAATGCAAAAAAGCAGAAAAAAACATGAGTGGCATGCCTTTTTAATAAATATTTGGATATTTTAGGCCTGGACAACCACTGTTCTCATTCATTATGTGATGCCGCACAATCAAATCAAATGTAAACAGAGAAAAATCTCTTGAAAGATGATGATGTCCTGTATTTCTACCAGAAATAGTGCTCTCTGATTGATCAACAGCACAGCTCAAAAATCATTAATTTCTTATGAAATTTTGTAATTGCAAAGCATCTTAACTATTATCCACACTATTATCACTAACCAAAATGTTATATTTCATTGTTTTGATGTTAGCAAATGAGCCTGTCAGTAATTAAAAACTGAGCCAATCTATATTCAATTTGCACCAGGATGATTATCAAAGAAAATGGCACATTGTTCCTCTCCCTGAAAATCATCTTATTCTTCTTTCCTTTTTCCTTTTTTTGCCTATTACTGACTCACAAGAAAAGATAAATGGTATGGGCATAATTTTCAATTTTTGAGTAAAATGGGTCTCAGGAGAGATATGCACAGGGAAGCAGGAAAAAGAGAGAGATTGAAAATTGGACTGAATAATAATGATCAGAGGTGCTTTCTTGCCTTTTTCTCTCACTTCTACAGCTTGCTAAAACTAAACCTTTTCTCTTTCTATACTATCGTTTCACGTTACGTTTAGTGGTCAATTCAGGGACACCAACACTTTAGTCGCTTTCATGGCTCATGTGCAATCGATCATGCAAGTTAGCAGATCAAAGTCATAACATTTTCAAGGAGAGGGACAAAAGTTAGGTTTTTTTCATACTCATACTCTTTCAAGTTGATAAATGACATTTATAGAGCATGTTAAAGAATTAGCAAATTAGTTGCAATGCTTGAGAAAATATAGTTTTTCAGTAAACTGCTAAATAAAGCCATAAAGCAGTTTATGTTATAAACACAATAAACATAGATTTTTCAAAAAGACTATTTGCAGTGTAATTCCCTGTGGCTCAGATGATTTATGTTCTGTTTGTCATTTCCTTCACTGCTCTTATACAAACTTTTATCCCATAGTTTTAAGTGGTATTAACTCCTTCAGCAGGATAAACAAATGTGAAGTAAACTTAAGATTAAAATCATGATTTGTGGATTCAGAGGCAGCAGGGTTCTGGGCTGATATCTGAAAGGACTTGATTGTTGTCAATGCAGTTCCTGTGTCCTAGATAACTACATTTAAAACCCAAATAAAACTGAAATGCAAAAAGTTCAGTCTTCAGGTGGCGCTTAAAGTAATCTGATGGAAAACGGTGATAAGAGAAAATTATGAACAAGCCTAAAACATTTCAATCTAATCTTAGCACCAGTTTCTGTTGTTTCAGTGGAAATGTAGTGTTTAATTGAAAAAGTTGTGGAGTTAAGGTAAGTTATTTAGGTTAAATTTCCACAGTTTTTGTGCAAAGCTCTGCATTGGCTTTGTTTTTCACTCCTTTTGCATAAACATGCATGTGTAAACATTTACATTTACATACACCTTGTTTGTGTTTTCATATTCTACTCTGCCACCAGCTCCACGTTTCTACTTCCTCACAAGATGGTTGTATTTGATATGTGCTGAAATTTGTATGAGATGTTTTGAATTCATGCCAGCTGCTTCTGGCTTGTTTAGAGACATATCATGCTTAATTCAGTATAATCACCTCAATGGACTTTGAATGGAAATGAACTGCTGCTTTTAAGATGAGAAAACAAAAACTGAAGGACTTGTACATTAAACTCCCCATACTATAAATCTGTGAAAAGCAGAAAGTAGAATAGGTCAGCTGACAAAGCATTTTAGGCTATCTGGTCACTAGGACATTTTCACATTTCTTGTGACAAACAGAATCTTATGTACTCAATAGATTTATGGTGGTCTGAGGTTTAGGGCTGTAATAAAATATTTATGCTCTAGCTATTGAGGGGACAATTTTTAAATCTGAGGCAGGTACTTCAAGGGCCAGATCTTTGTTTTATAAGGTCAGACATATGTAATCAGTTACCTCATGACTACATGCAAACACAAACACAGCTATATTAACATGCCTTCATTATTAGATCAAAGCAAAGTTCCTGTCAACTCTAATCCAAGCAGTTTATAGTGAAGTTACAATAAACAAACTGCTCATATTTGTTTAGCCAGTTACGTTTTCCGTTTTAAATATTCTAATCTGGCTTTCATTGACCTTTTTATTTGTTACATGTGTTTTTAAGATCAGGTTGGTTTAGTATTACTGTATTACTGTTACTATATTTCTTATCTTATTAGCAATTAGGAATTTCTCTATTATCCCATAATTAACTAATGAAATTATCTGATTAGATACTATCCTTCTTAGTTAACCTTCTCACTATTTAGAAAGCCATTAACATTTTTTTCCTGTCAATAAAAAAGAGGTACATTTCTGCATAGGTTTAGTGCACCACTACTTTTTTTTTTACTTCTACTCTTAACTATGATTTATTTTGCCTTTGAGCTTCATGGCCTTGTCTTTATTTTTTTCTTTCAACTAAGTGCTTGATACATAAAATTATTATTAGAGCTACTTTTAGTACTGCTCAGTGTTTTTATGCGTGTTTTTACATCATACACTGTATTCTAATTGTAATTCAAGAACTCATCAGTCAATAATATTTTCTTGTTTATTCCTAGAAAATATTCTTAGAATAATTTTTACTTGTTCTCACTTGTGCATTTGTGCATCAGTTGCATCAGCAATCTTTGCCATATTAGCTGCAGATTGGTTTTTATAATGCTCAATAAGCTCCCAAAGTCACACACAGCCAGGACACATGCAGAAATAAATGCCGACACTTCTCCAGCCCTATCTTTGCACCACATGTCTGCAGTGAATCGCTGTACTGATCCCTTTAATCAGAACACTGTAAATCTGGCCCTTTATCTTGTGGATTGTTTTTTAAGTATAGACATTACATGTGATTCCTCTTCAGTTTGCCTGTTATTGATTGGAACCAAAAAATGTTCTTCTGCATGAAAATAATCTCATAGAAATATTTCCATGACTGAAAGCTAAATGTGAAAGAGGCTGTTGGAAACACAGGTAAATAATGACTACCATACAAACAATAGCTGTACTTTCCAGGAAAATAAAATAATTATCACTTGACTTAACTCATTCTGTATTTGCATTCAATATGACAAAAATGAAGCAGTGAAATTCACATAACGTCCAGTGTTGAGTTTGGAATAAAATGAGAGTCATTAACATTAACCCTTTACACATAAATTGTATCTTAGTTGATATGACTCTGACATATCATAGCTGATAAATATTGCTTAGTGCTGACAGTACCTTTGCAGAAATTAAAAAAATATATAACTGCCAGGTTAGTTTCTGTCTGCTCTATAGCATATCAGAAATGACTGCATATTAAGTGTCAAATATTTGACAATTGCACCACAGAGTATTCTTCTGACACATTGGACTTGCAGTGCAGAACATTTCTATGTTAGCATTAAAATATTACCCGTAAATAAAAAATGTTAAAAAATTTCTACCATTAAGTTTGATTTTCTGCAATTTACTGGAATGTAATTGCATACCTGTTGTTGTGATTGATCATGTAAATGGTAAAAATGCATAAAAATCCATACATGTAGAATTAGATACAGCACTAGAAAGAAATAGCTTCTTGCTGTCCTTGCAAACCTACATTTAGTTGCACTTTTTGTCTGTATTACTCATCCTTTCTTGACACAAAATCAGTCCCAGTATTCATAAACAAGTCCAAGTGTTAGTGTCCTTGACAGCAAGTGAAAATAAACAAACAGAAATTGATATAAGGAAATAGGCATTGGCAGAGGGAGCCGTATCTTGCTGGCTTCTTGCATTGAGGGCAATAAGTCACAAAAGATTTGCCAATAAGTGTGTACAAATTAGAGTCTTTGAGATGAAATGGGGATGATGAAAATGCAATCAAAGACTGGAAAATGTAATTCCATCAGAGATTGCATGGGTTAAGACTATGACAGCATAGTCAGCCAACACTCAGCCATCTGTTTACTTTAGAGAAACTGACAAGTGGAGCCATTTGAAAAGCCAACACTAATATTCTGATTTCAACTGGTTCCTCTGTTTTAGATACATTAAATATCCCCGTTTATAAAGTCTGTGTGAAGTACACACACACACACACACGCACACACATATGGTTGCAATTGAAGTACTCAACCTATAAACCAAAAACGTAGGACGGTAGATGCCATGTGGGGATCTTCTGGTTGCTTTTTCTTTTTTTATTTTAAGGCCACAGTTAATAAATGACTTGGAGACTCATACATATCCTGCAAATCGTTTTTGTTTTACTTTACAGCCTTGCATGTGATCCCGATATGCACACAGATCTTCTAACATATAGACTTTTTACTGTCTTTATAACCAAAAAATTTATGTTAAAATTGTTTAATGAATTTAGGTTTAAGGGTCTCTGTCTCAACTTTAATGTCCTTATAATCACGTCCAGATTGGAGGAAATCATCCAAAATTACAGCTCTTTTAATATGTAGAACGATTCTTTCAGTAGCTCAAATGTAATCACACATAATTGTAATCAAATAAAATCATAATCATAAGTTTTATTGTTAATTCTTTAGTGGGAATCCTTCACAGGTCATAACCCCTTGAAGTGTGGAAAAACAATCAGTGAAGGACTTCCCGTTTTTTTTTTTTTTTTTTTTTTTTGCAACGTCTGCAACATCTCTTCACCTTTAGTTTTGTCCTAGTAAAAGCAGCATAGTCAAGATGAGATGATGTGATTGAACCTTTACAGAAAATATGTCTTTTTTTCTGTTTTTAAGGTTTTAAAGCCTGTTTTCTCTTATTTTTTATTTTCACAGAGAACTGATTTTCAATGTATTTCAGTTATTTCACCATTACTCTATTTTCACAAAAAAAAACTGATTTTAAATAAATAGATTTTAGCTTTTCTACATAAAATGGTGATGAACTGTGGGCAGTGACTGAAAGAACAGGCGTCTGAAATGAGTTTCCCCACACAGGGTGGCCGATGTTTCCCTTGGAGAGAGGGTGAGAATTGAAGTCATCCAGGAAATGCAGTGCAGTGTAGAGAAGCTGTTCCTCCACATTGAGAGGAGCCAGATGAAGTGGCTTGGGCATCTGGTTAGGAAGTTTCTAGGACACCTCCCTGGTCAGGCGTTCCGGGCACATCCCTGCAGGAGGACACCTCAGGAATATATCTCTCATCTGTTCTGGAAACGCCTCGGGATACCTTCTTGAAAAATAACTTATTTAATCTATCCGTCTTTGATGAGGAAGACACAGAATTTTATTATTAGGTGGGCTTAAGACGCTCTTGTGAGACATGAGAGATTAGGCAATGCTGAAGCCTGAAGGACACTGACGTTGTTGATAGTAGCAGCGTTAAACTGAAAAAAAAAAAACATTCCTATCTTTCTAAATATCTGTGCGCAGACTGGTGATTTTTATTGTCACATACTTGCATGTGTAAATTCTTGTTACATTTCCATCAATAACCTGACTTTTTAAATAATAGATTTAACATGCATTTATTCTATCCATTTAAATGGCCAGTGATGGTCTTAGAGGTATGTTTTTTCAATCTGGAAAAATACATTACTGGTGCAAATAACCCCTCTCAAACTTACAAACACAAAAGCCATGAAGCTGTTCAGAAAGCCTATGATAAAATATGCATATAAATCCAGGCTTTTTCACACTTTCAAATTAGCCCCAGTGTATGCAGAAGGATTATGTGTAATATAGTGATATATGCCAGGGTAGCAAACAGTTACCTACTCTCCAGACTAAGGAGAACTTTTCTATTGAGAGGCTCTATGGTCACATCCAATTGGTTTTATTTCCCTCCAGATAAAACACATTGGATTGTTCATCCAGTTTTTTCAGAAAAAGAGATCAAATTAGCTAAATTATCTGTGTAATCCATTTTTAACAATTTTTTTTAAAAGCATAAAAATACATACAAATGTACAAAGACAAATGTAAACTCTTCTTAAGAAGCTTGCATACCTAGATACATAAACAAGGTAACGTTATATCTGGACTTGCATGCAAACCCCTAATATAAAAAATATTTTAATGTTACCTTAATTACAAGGAATTAGCAGTTATTTCAGTATGTTAGCTAGTTAAAGCAGATTTGTGAAATAAATTAATCATACACAGTTTATATGGTTATACAATTAATATTCTTTAATCTAATATATATAGGAGAAATTTAGATTTCAAAATACTTTTTTTCTTTTAATGAGCATAACGGGAATTATTTGTTCTAAAAGTCGGTTTTGAATGATTTATTTATTAATTTCCCAGCCTTAGTGCACAGTGAAAACATTTCATACTAGGCGAAATATACATACATACATACATACATAGTAGTACATATGTTTGTAGATTCTGTTGAAATTTTAAATTGAAAGTTTTAACAAAGAAAGTAGTAAAAACCATGTTTTATTTCAGCATCGGTAATAGTCATTCAGAGAAAAGTACCACATGAGTCTCAATGAATTATCTTCTCTGTCCAACATCTAAAATATGACCTGTCAAATGTACATAAAAGACTTAGCTAAGTGTGTTTCTAACAGCTTGTTGAAAATAGCTGGAGATCTGCTAAATCAATTCAGAGTTTTTAATCGCTTCAATTTCAGACATACAACAAAAGAACAATGAGCAGTTACTAAAACATTGGTACATATTATCAGCCAATTTATTAGCAGAATCTCAAAGTTTTTTCCTTTTTTTACAGAGTTCAGTCATTAGCTATGATTAGCTATTAAATGCATGTTACGGTCCCTGAACAAATCACGGCTCAAAAAGGAACCATAACATATGAGAGAGAGAGACCACCGCCAACAGGGACGTTTAAAAATAAGTTTATTAAACACAAAGACCAAAAGGAGAAGGGAGCCCCGGCCAAAACAAACAAAAGAGAAGAACAGACACAGACCAGCCATGCAATGGGCCGTAGGATCCGGACTGCTCTTCAAACCAAAACCCCAGTAAATCAAGTAAAGCAAACCGATAACTGGACTGCCGGAGACTCCCAACTCAAACGACAACCAAAACCAAAATGCTGCGGTCGGCGGTCACTTCCCCCTGGCTCTGCTCACCCCGCCTTTTATCCTTCCGGGTGAAGTCCAGGGGTTTCACTCCGGCCAATCACTACAGGCTACGGAAATACAAAATAGAGACAGGTGAGGTACATACAAATGAGGTGTTAACCAGCTGGCGGAGGTCCACGCAACAATGCAATTACTGAGAAGACGTAGCATTATTTTACCCATCAATGTTTTATAGTGTTTACTGTTGTATCATTCACAACTCTTTGTATAGCACAGATGTTTCACACTTTTGAAACAAACACTGTATGTAGCGTAGAAGATAATTATTGAGATTAAAATGATTATTATCCATCACCACAAGCCCATCCTTTTTGCCTATAGGGTTGGAACAAACATAGCATGTTTGCTTTTGTCTCTTTGGCATGAAGGGACAAATGCAGGATCGGAAAACTACTAACACAGTTACAAAGCAGAGAGCTCAAAAGTAAAGTGCTGTGGGGAAAAGATAATGAGAGAAGTCTTTAGAACTTGTTGTCCTCAACATACATAAGTGTAAAAGATGCTAATCATAAACTTGTTCTACCAAATTATTTGGAAAAAATAAATAGTTCAATTAAAGGATTATTATCCATATTGTGTCAAAAAGACACAGCGTGTAACAATACCAACAATACAGCTCTGAAACAATACCAATGTAAAATACACGTTCATTTACTCTCACCATGTGCAATATATGTCATGTTTCACTTTACCATATTTGATTAATTTATCGCAATAAAACAAAAAATTCAAATGAAATGTTTTCTGACGCTGTTTTACACCTCTTACTCTTTTTGCAGTGATCACCTGTGGTGACCCTGGTATTCCAGCAAATGGACTTCGATTTGGTGACGACATCTCCGTAGGCCAAAACTCAACATTCATGTGCCAACCTGGGTACATGATGATAGGAGGAAACAATGGCGTAACAAGGATTTGTACCAACAATGGTACCTGGAGTGGAACAATGCCCGTGTGCCAGGGTAAGCACAGAATCCTCAGTATTACTCGACATCATATGTGCACTGCAGTAGAGTCGACCTTGATAACCATCATACTCTAGTGTAACAACCCTTGTGCACTAGCACAGTGTCACATACAATATGAGAACATGCTAACTCCTTGAGATCTAATGAGATTAGCTAAGAAGTTAAAACAGGACTTCCTGTGAGGTCGGATAGTGTCAAGGTATTTACTTAAAGCAAGTGACATTGACACAGTCTTGACATCTACAAGACAGAAAGCTTAACCTTTCTCATCATTCATGCATGTATAGACACCAAGTTTATTTCAAGAAGTACTATTAATTCTTTCTCTGATTTTTTCACATTCTAGCTAGTTAGAAACTTTATCTAGAGGATTAAGTTGTTGTGCACATTTCAGAATAGGATTTGTGATCTTTACATTGAGTGACAGATTAACATTTCAGCTGCTCCATAGATTAACATTTCAGTCTCCATAAAATAAATGTCATTGGGAAGACTAACTTGTGCAGCTAAGATTTTGCATGCACACTAGGGTAGGGAACCTAAAAGGCAAATAGCTGCTCATTGTTGCTAAGAAACTGTTTCCTGGCTGCTGTGTCAGTAACAGTGAATCAAGCTGTTATTGTGTTTGCCTCTTGAGAAACGACAAAAGACAAATTGAATTTGAGGAAGAAGGATGGTAAACTTTTGAGACGGACATACATGCATACAGTAAAACCACCTGTTGGAAAACATATACACAACCCAAAGCCAGAAGGACTACAAGAGGAGTGAAATGCAACACAAATATTTTTTTTGGAGTGGGATTGAGCCATGGAGAAAAACACGACCTCGTCCCATAAAAAGTATTTAAGCCATTTCAACTTACCTTGTGCAACCCTGTCATGATGTTTACAACATGTAGACAGGTTTTCATCATCCACAGTCTGTTACATTGTTAGGGTTAATGGCTGTCCAGACTTTACCCACTTAATTTTAGATACCAAGAGACTAAACTTGTATGTACATACAGTATACACAACCACAGCTAAATAACACAACCTAAATCCCCCTGACCTCCATGTTGAGTTCTTCACTGGTGCCTGTACTGCCTCACACTTTTTTTTTTTTATTCTTCATCATTATATTTAATTCTTCGTAGGGGTATTTAAGAGCAGTGAGCCTCAAGAATTTACACATCCTATCATAATTCATGTGACTGTCAATTATTGCAGTTTAATGTTAAGTCTTTCTCATTCCTTTCATATTCATAGAATCTCATAAATTTGCTCCCACTTGTGTTTTCTCCCACTGATGTAATCACCGCTTGAGTGCTATCAGCTTATGTTGACCTGTATACATTAATAACTGACCCACAGGGTCCTTCCTGCCTCCTCCCACACTCCTACTTCTCAGTAGCACTTACTTCTCTCAAGGGGTAAATGAATAAAAGAAAGGCAAGAGAGAGGAGTTTGATTGCTAAGTGGGCGCTGAACATTAATTTATCCTTTTCTCAGTGTCGATAGGGTATTATGACAGAATACAGATGTCCTGAGCTTTATTTCCACCTTGCCATGACTTTCTTCCCCTACTTTGGTTTCTTTCTGAGTCTATTTAGTACAAGCAATGGTAAAGGACTCTGTAAAACGTGGCTTTTTATCATCTCTCTCAGATGGCCCACACAGAAATACATACTATACAATAAAATACAGAGAAAATATGTTTCTTCCATATGAATTTGTAAGCTGCACCTATGGGGGAAAGATTGTTTGCCTTTTTATTTTGCAAGATTGGGTTTAAGTAGAAGGTTCAGCAGTTGGGACGGGCTGTTTAAATTCAACGTGAAGCAGGGCATCTGTCATCCTGTCACAGATTTGGATGATGTGCCACAGGGATACCAGCTGAGGGGAGGGGTAGGGAGATGAAGAAAGAGGTTAGATTAAAGGGAAGACAGACAGAAAGAGACAAATGAGGGCTAGAAGAGACAAAGAGTTTTTATATGCGCCAACTCTGTTCATACTTTTGTATATAATGTGTGAATTCCAGTTGTAGCCATGGTGTTCTTGTGCGATGCACATACACATACGCAGACAGATGACGCATCCTAAGCCTCACCCGGGAAGGATTCAGTTTGAATCCCAGGTTTGGCATGTTCAGCTAAGAGCCACTAATGCTGCTTAGAACTACTTAGGAAAATGGGGCCACTCTCCGTTTCTCATTCAATTCTGCCTGCCAACCGTGCCTGAAGTTTTTTTTTTTTTCTTTTTTGCAGACTTTTTTTCATGTATTCAAGTAATTTCTGTTTATGGGATTAGAAGGCCGACTTTTTTAATCAATGTAAATTGCCTACTTTGCACATGTGTGCTTGCACTTTATCTTCCTAACAACCTCAACCTGCAAATACACCACAGAGTAACTTGCATACATATCCTGACAAACTCTTTTTTGTACAGCGTCCATCCAGTTGGGAATTTTAGCAACATAAATGTTAAGTATCTGCTTTGCTTTGACTCACCAGCAACATTACGACTAACTCTACACTATAACTCATTAACTTTTAAGGGAAACTGTTAGACTCCTTTTTCCCTAGGATTCAAGAAAACAGATTACAATAACAGACAAGATAATACAAAACAGATTGTATTATCAGTGAGGTTTTTAACTTGTATCCATCTTGTCCTAAATATGTTTCCAAACTCTGCACACCTCTGTGCATATATACAGTATGCTGCTGCAAAATGTCCATATGGAAATTGTTTGGATTCACTGCCAACCAAGAACAAAAGATGGTTACTCCTTTGAGAAAATGTGGGAATATCCCACTGTGGCCTGTTCCATATTTATTGTAGCTCATTGTGTTGAAAAACAAACAAACAAACTTCGAAATGTGGCAGGAAAGTTGTCCGTCATGCGCCTGTTTTATTTTCACAGTCATTATGAAAACAGAGATAAGTGAAATTTAAATGTAAGGGACATTAAAAATGACTGAGTCTGAAAAAGTGACAAAAACCTTTCACATAAGTTTTACTTTCATAATCAGAGGTTGACGCGTTTTTTAACCAGATAGCAGTTGGTGACTCAGCTGATTTCTGCTACAGGATTGATCTGTGAAATCTCCCAATGAAAAGTGAACACAATTTGTAAACTAAATGTTTGAAAATCATTTACAGATTGTTTGAAGGAATGACTGAAGCTTAGCTTTAATTTATTGATGTATTTCAGACATACATGAACAAGTATGGCTAAAAGACAGAAGGATTTAGGGAAACAATGGCTGTTAAATACCTGCTATAATTTATTTATATCCCGACTGAATCCCCAATGGATTCCAAGTATTTTAGAATAAACTTTAAGCCCTATTATGGATTTATTTATTACATTTGTTGAACTGAGTGTTTATAATTTACACAGACACACACATATTATTCTGTATCCTCCCAATAACAGGAAAATCCTTCTCAGTCACAACACTTACAATTTGTCTGGGCCTAAGATCTAGTTTTAATTCTAAATCCATACTGTGCACACTGGTGATGGTGTTCCCTTTTGCTTTGTTCTCAGTATTTAGAGACAGTAATAATAGTTTGGTAGATGTTGCATGATCCCTATTCATACAAAATAAGTTTTCAGTTGTTTGTTTCAAATGAGAATTTAATAATACACTGAAGGGGGAGGCAAACCTTAAAGAACAAACTTTTTTTTTTATATTTTAGGAGCATTTAATTTTACCAATATCTGTAAAAAAAAAAGAAGAAAAGGATCAGGTACATATGAAAGGATTTTAACAGAAAAAAAACATATATTGCTAAGCCTTCACTTGCAACTATTTGTTTTATTTTACTCTCTTTGTTTTTGTTTTCCATTGAGGTCTATCTGTCTATCTATCTCTATTTCAATCAAGCTCTGTCTCTATCTCTATCTATTTATCTCTATCTATCTCTATCTATCTCTATCTCTGTCTCTATCTGTCTGTCTATATCTGTCTATCTCTGTCTATGTATCTCTATCTATCTTTATCTATCTTTATCTGTCTGTCTGTCTGTCTCTTTATCTCTATATATCTCTATTTACCTCTATCTAATTTAATCTATCTAATCTATCTATAGATAGATATCTTTATTTCCGTATTATAAACATAAACTGTCCTGGTTCTCAGATTAAGAGCCGTATGCAGTCTAAGTTAAACAAAAGAAGTGTAGCTTTATTCTTCACATGTCGGATATATGCTGACTATCAGTATGGCCGTATACAGCATGAGCAGTTCTATATTCATCTTTTGTGTTTTCAGCTCTGATTATGATCCATAAACGTTAATAGGGACTGCATTTGTAAAGTGTTTCTCCAGTCTGAAAAGACCACTTTGACATTACCTATTACATCCATTCACTCTCACACACATTCATGCAACACTGCTATGCCAAAGTGATGTTGAATATTAAAAGCGATTCAGAGGTACAGTGTCCATGCTCAAAGACACTTCAATATCTGGGGAAGCCAGGAACTGATCCACCAACCACTCCTAACCAGAAGGAAAAAGCTGACCAATAGATGTCTCAAATAACCTCATTTTCTGCTGGTGTTGTGTAAATGTTGTTGCATTTCTGTGTTTTTAATTCAGATACATCTGTTTTGTTTTTATGATAACTCCATGCTGATAAGTGCACTTTTGCTTTCTCCACAGTGGTGACGTGTCCAACACCCCCCTCCATCCCAAACGGCCTCCTAGAGGGCTCAGTCTTGGAATGGAGTGCAAGTGTGAGCTACCGCTGTCTACCCGGTTATGAGCTGTCCTTCCCTGCTGTGGTTACCTGCACAGGAAATGGGACTTGGAGTGGAGACATACCTCAATGCTTGCGTGAGTCAATATCTTAATTTACTTAAAAAATACTTCCAACCATTATAATGACCGCCCCAAAAATAATTCTGTCAAGACTACATTAATACATGTGATTTTTCTCCAACCCAATGAGTAGAATTGGGTTTGCTTCCTTGATGGGTTTAACATTATTAAGTATTCAAAATGCTGGACTGGTCCTGATCCTGCTGCTTTCCCTCTTTATCTATTGATCATAAATTCATATTATATCAGTGGGAAATAAAGATGAAATACTGAGTCTTGCCTCTTACATTTCACTGTGAAATCACCAGATTTTCCTCTGCATGACACTGAAAACATGCAGTAGTGACTGATAAGATAATCTACTCAGTCCAAGCCATTACCATTACCATTTTTCTTTTGGGAAGTGAAGTATAAAAGTAATATTTCACAGCTATTTCTCAAAGAAACTGTTTAACTGAGCTTGCTTCTTTCTTCATTTCCGTTGGGGTACTTTATGTGTTCATGTTCTTGCAAAGTTTTCAAATATTTTTGTTTAATTGAACAGAAAAAATTTGAATAAGAGATGGACATCCCCGGTTTATGATGAACAAAAATAAAAAATGTTTCCTTAACAAGAGAAATGGAAGCTATAATTTACAAGCTGATTGAAAGAAAAGTGAGTTGCCCTTTAGCCTGAGAGTCAAAGCTTTTGTGTTAATGATGATGGTGATGATCAGGGTCAGACTACTAATGAATTGTTCCTTGCTACTTACAGTATAACCATAAAATGTCCTCTGAATCAATGTAAGCTTACTGGTAGCATCAATAATGCATGACTGCTCAAACTGTGTCTCTCACTGTCATCTGAATCACTCTTGCATTATAATTGTCAGACAGAAATGAAATATTTAGCAGGGTAAAGTACTTACACATGTTTGCTTCTCTCTGAATGTTTCTTCGTACTAAGTACAATAAAACATGCCAGTTTAAACAACCATGCTAAACACTGCAAGTCCTAAAAGATGTTATTTTTTTATTATGTGAAGCATGATACCTTAATCTGGTTATTGTAAAGTTAATTTGTTGGTTAAGTTTACTACAACGCTCTTTATAATGAGTCTGCAACAAGTTATGGGTTTAATCTGCTACTTTCATTAATAAGGCTTGTTGTAACACTACATCACAACCTAAAGGAAAGAGTTATGAACTAGAGAGAAATGAGTTGCCTAAAAGTATCTAAGAAGCACTTTCTGAAAAACATCAAACCAAAAAGTCTCAGACTATGACAGAATTTGATGTATGTTGATGTGTTCAGTCAAGCAAACACATCCCAGTGAGGGTACATCTGCATCTGAGATGCAGATGCCTGCTTGCGCTGGTTACCATGCCGCTAGAAACACGGCACCTTGTGCTGCTGTTTCCTTCTGTAAATGCCCACATTGCAGTTGTTTCCTGTAATTCTGATTAGCAGCATGCCACGCTTCATAGTAGTCTGTGAAAACAGATATGATTTGTGCTCGAGGAGAGCTGTGTGGTTAGGTCTGTTTATTCTGAAGTGCCCTGCTATCTATGCTCTGGTTCTGTGAAGCTGTGATGGGTAAAAACCTACCAAATGGTCATAAAATGGAGAAGGTTCCACTTGGTAAATATCATGTCTACACACTGCCCCTGGCAATTTTGAAAAGCAGTGACATCCCTCAACACACTACAATCTTTATTTTTCTACATCAGCACCCTCAGAACAACCTCCTGCAGCAAGCAACCTTCACATTTCAAGATAATGTTTAGCGTGTGTATGCATGAAAGAGATTTTGACCCAGTAATAAAATTTGATTGCTCTATTACTTGTGATATGGGCCCATGTTTCAATGATTGTGCAAAACTGACATAACCTGAGAGCTGCATGCTATAAATATCAGTGTTTAAACTTCTGCCAAGTTCTCTGCAGAAAGTTGCTTACTTTCTGTAGAGAAGTTGGTACTCCACTGTCCGCATACTTAAAGTGGCAGCAAGACTATGATGAATCACTTAAGGTTTGCAGAGTGGAATGGAAACGGTGAACAAAGGAGAGAAAAATGCTGATCAGATTTGATGTAAAAAAATAGGCTATTATCTATGCATTAAAATGTCAGCATAGCATTATTTAAACCAGTCTCAGGTGGTAGTCATTATGAATATTGATGTAATTATTGTGAGGTAAATCTTTAGTAATCATAGAACACTACAGGCCAACACTGTTTGTAGTCTATTGCTTCATAAATACAAATGCTTGTGAAACAGCTGTAAATGCAAAGAGCAAAAATCATTTTTACATCTGATTCAAGGCCGAATAATCGGTATAAAATAGCAAATGAAGTCTATTGTCGTAAACTTGAGATTCTCCATATTTAACAACAAAATTAAGAAGACTAACAGAGTGAATATGCAGAAACCATCTGGCTATATTGCCGACAAAGGCTGCAAATTAAACCTGATGAGTTGTTAAATTTAGTTTAGTTCAAAATGACTCCACAGCTCTGCCGTTTATAGAATAAACAGTGAAACTGCAGCGCTGTATATTTCACAGACTATAACTGCTATTCATCTACAACTCGGCACTTTTTTTATTTAAATAGATATCAGCAAAACAGTCGGAGATGCAATAAGTCTGCAAAAGCTTCCTTAAAATCTATAATTTTTGTAAGCATTTGCAGTCAAACAGGATTAAGATGCATGTTCATGCTGCCTGTAACTCCACACAGGAAATGCCTAAATTCAATGCTCGTTTCACGTGTCTGCAGGGATAAGCCTGTGATCCCAACTTTGAATCTGGTCTCTGCATACTGATGACTTCAAAGCATTGATAATTCATCAAGGAAGGAGAGAGGCAGTGAGAAAAAGAAAAAAAAAAAAGTTTGACTTGTCTCGCTCTCATTCCTCCTACACACATACATACACATTCACACAGTGGCACATTAAATATGCTGAGCTTGGTTTGGCCTGGGGCCATTTCTCTTATATATCCATAAAACAGTACATTATTTCCCTGCGGCTTCAAGCTTATGACTGATGTGCTTGTCACCTGTTTGGCCTGTATTGTCAACCCTCCAAGAAATACCATCTGAATACTAAGTCCTACAGTGCCATTTGAAAAGTGACAAGAAACGTTCTCGGAACTGGCCGTGCATTTGCATTTTTATTTGTTGTCATACCAAACATCATGATTCTGGGGGACCCAGAGCACACATGCACTTTTAAAAGAAAACCAGTGGTGTAGACAAACACATTTTCTTGGAGAAGATAAAGCTCTGAAAACAAAGCTTTGTTTCCAAGCATTATTTGTGGTAATGGCTTTATTCAACCATTCTTGCATCAGCTAGATTCTAATCTCCTCCTTTACGACATATCTAAGATGTCAGGAACTGGTTATGTGAAGACCCCTGTTAGTTCATGACTTGTTAGAGGAGAGTAAGCGAGAACTTATCTCTGTCAGCAGACCTCCACGCAGCAGCACATGTCAGGTCTGGAGAAGCAGCTGCTTCATTATTGGCTTGATCCCACAGTGCTGTGGCTGTGTGACTGAATGTTATGACTCTCATCCTCGCATTTACTCTCACACACACCGAGCATTTCCGAATCGCCGACAGCTAACAAGTAGTTTTTACGGATCACTGCAGTCATAGTGGATTGATGGATGTAGTAAAAAATTAACAGGGAGACTGAAAGATGCTTAACTTCAATCATCATCAAACTCATTATCTCAAAGTTATTCCAGCTGGTTTGATTAGATTTCTCTAGGAAATAAATTGAAGGCGGGGTAATGACGATCCATCAGGTTTTATCTGCGAAGGTTGTGGTGAACCTATTTAAAAAAAAAGGAATGTCATTCAAGAGGCTTTGAAAATGGCACAAGTGAGTGGTTCCAGTAGAGTTAACATCAAGGCAAAAAAAACCCTTGCTAATTATTTTGATCTAAAATTGAGAGTCATGACCTCCCTTACTTCCTCTTTGTTGAAAAGATTATTATTCCTGTACCTGCTGTAACCACTCACCAGGAAGGTTGATTGTTAGAAACAAAAAAAAAATGATTAGGGGGAGCAATTCATCCCAAGAAAAGGATGTCAATGCATCAGCCCAAATGCAATGGAAAAGCCTGAAGCCTTTATTACAACAAATGGCAATGTCATTGCAATTTAAATAGATCACCCTTTGAAAACTGTCTAGATCATACAGAATAACAATCATTGCTCTGGTCAAATAAACTAAAGTACAAATCTATGAAGAACAACAAAGCTGTCTGTGGCAATGAGAGTTATTGTAGACATGTGTATGGGCACAATAGACACCCACACAGCCTATAAATTGAATGTGTACATTCATTTAAAAAATGTCAGTAATTGTGCCGTTAGGTTGTTTATGATTACATTATCAATTTCTTTGTTCTCAAAATGTCCCCATATCATTTACTTCTGCTTCTGCAGCAAAGTTCTGTGGAGATCCAGGTATGCCTCCTAAAGGACGGAGAGAGGGGCGGAGCTTCATCTTCAAGTCAGAGGTGACGTTTTCCTGCAATGCCCCCAATGTGCTGGTGGGATCAGCAACACGCATGTGCCAGGAGGACGGCACTTGGAGCGGATCTCAGCCTCGATGTATAGGTATCGAGTTGTTCTCTGACTGATTATTGAGCTCTAAAATGATAACTGTCATAATTATTTTTCCTTTATTTTTCCAGAAAACTTTTTTTTTTTTTTTTTATGAAATCTGTTAGAATAATATGATTATTGACATGTAATGTTTTCTCCACAAATGTCTCAGTCAAGACGGATAGAATAAATCAGTAATACAAACAAAGCTGATAACACAAATCCAGCTTATGCTGTATATCTATGTAGTATCTACATGTTGAATATCTATATTTATAATTTTCTGGTGAATGAAGAAAAATTCTCTTATAGTTTTAGAATATTGCAGAAAGTTTACGGAGCTGGAGTTTCATAAAAATACAGATTGTGATAAAATGTTTCTGTTCATTCTAAAATATTACTTCAATAGCAGTCCAGTGCTATATAGTTCTCAAAAGAGAAATATTATTTTCATAATCAATCATTTATCTTCTCTTTTATTTGCAGTTCTTTATTGCCTTAATAATTTCTTGTTTCAGAGCCAATGAGAACCACGTGTGAAAACCCGGGGACACCTGAGAATGGCTTCATGAATTACACAACAGGTTTTAAGGTACAATAAGTCAAAGACATGTTTTATAAAATAAAAAGATATCATTTTGCACCCCCATCCCCCGCCTGGAGTAAGCTAATGCAAACTTTTTTTTTCAAATAAAGCCAGAAAATTATGGTCACAGTTGGAGCTGCTCAAAGCTGAATTTGGAGGCAAACGGTTATACCCCTATCATTTGAATCCCAGCCCTTTCAAGACTACAGTGCATGCTGTTTGTTGCCTGGGTAATACAAAGTACACTTAAGCAAGCCACTGAACTCAAAGCAGGGGATCACCTTGAGTTCCGCCTGAGTTGGAGTGTGAGCTTTGTAAAACAAAGGGGAGATTAAACTGAGCTTTGTGGGTAGCATTTTAGTTACTAACGTTACAGTGGAAATCTCAGATTTAAAGGATTCTTACAGTTTCCACTGTTTCCTTTATACTACAGGTAGACATGACAACTGAAAGCATACTTAGGCAACTGAATATTATATTTTGGCTTGCCACATTTCCCCTGAAAGGGAGGGGATGGATAAGTATGAAAGCTTGGAAGTGCTCACTGAAAAACGGATCAGATGGGCAGTTTTCAATAGATTTCAAGTTATAATCAACATTTCTTTTGGTGTGTGTAAGGATGTTGGAATAAACCGTGTACATTTTCATATCGATCCCTGGTGATGACACAAAATACACAAAAAGTTTCTCTTTTCCCCTAAACATCTGTACAAAAAGATTGCATGTCCTGACCCATAGTTTAAAGGGGTTGGCAAACCAAGCAATGTAAAGTTGAGTCCCAGTCAAACTAATTGTTACCATTGAGTGTGCTCAGTAGCTGCCCTTTCATTCAGGCACTGATATTTTTTTCCTTCCCTGTTTCTTTTAGTATCACAATTGAAGAACAAGCTATTTCCTGGCGGTATTTAGCGTGATTACTTAAGCGAAATATGTCCTGATGAAAGAAAACTTAACTTATTAGATAAGTGTTGTAATGGTGTCTGAATTTCACATTTTTCTCACTTCTTTGAGCAACTTTACTAACATCTTGACCCCACAAAGTATAATAATAATTATTATAGTACTTTGTGTAACACACTTCACATTCATAACAAAAATCTCAAAGTGCTGCAAAAGAAGCATGAGCTAAAATAAATAATAAAAATGCATTTTCAAAAGGAAGGTGACAGGGATAACAACTGAAAAAAAAAAAACAATTCGACATAGGCCTAATTAGTAAACAACTGAGCCTCATCCTTTTTAATAGCAACTTACCGTGTTCCTTGTTAAATGTCAATTGACACCACACATTACAGATAATCGTTAAAAAAGGGAAAGGGAGCTACTTTACAAACTTCAAACTTTATTTATTTATAAAGCCCTTTTATTGTCACAGGCAACTCAAAGTGCTTTTCATTATAGAATCCATTAATTAATAACACACAAAAAAAGAAACAAAGCAATAATCCCCCCCCCACACACACACACACACACACACACACACAAACAACACAAACAAACACACAAGATGAACAATCCCATCCCCTCCTCTCACCCCCAATATGACTCCCTGACTTACGTCTCTTAACTGAAACTAGTAAAAATAAATAAATAAATAAATATAGACCAAAAGATAAGTAAAACATCTGGCTCCGAACTGATGTTGATGTGAGGAAACGATATTATTGCTGGGATTCATCAACACTAGGAGCTAGCACCCCCATGTCTATTGAGGCAGTCGGCACGGCAATCATTCAGCCCCCGGGTCAAGGCGGCCGGAGGCCATTGCCGCCATAAGACCCACTGCCACCCAAGTGGGGGCAACAACCATGCCACTTACCCCAGACATGAAGGCCGCCCCCCCCAGCATGGAGGATCCCCTTGAGGAGAACATTGGAGAATAAACTAAATTACTTACCATTAATAAGAACAAATGTGAGCACAAAAAAATAAAATACCTATACAGAACTTAAAAACAATGCTTAAAAATATATTAAATAAATAAATAGTTAGGCAAAAATAAATTACTCTTAAATCAATAAGATAATGTAATAAAATAATACAATTCAAGATACAATGAAAACAGCTAAAAGCTAAGCTAAAAAGGTGGGTCTTAAAGCTCTTTAAACCCCTCTATATTCAAAGCAATGAGCCCATTAGTATTTGCACAATTACACTGTGTATTGACTTCTCCACTTTGTGTGATGTTTGTTTGCGGCCAGGTGGGCAGCAGAATATACTTCCAATGCCAACAGGGACACCTACTGCAGGGCTCCACGACAAGAATCTGTTTGCCGGATCTCACCTGGACTGGCATTCAGCCTTCCTGCATCTGTGAGTGCTTTTCTCTTTATGCTTCACACTGTTTTTCTGTCTTTGTTTTTCTGTCTTTGTTTTTCACAAAACCCTTCATACTTTTTGTCACTCTTTATTCACACCGCTGCCCGCTCAGATCTCTTTGTCCTGAATGTCACATTTCTCAATCTTACTCTACCTCCATCATTTGCTCAATTTCCCCATAACCCTTGACCTCTGGGTAGATTGCTTCTTGTACCTCTATCAACCTGTCATCATTCTGTGTGAATGGTTGACTGTCATTACTATCTTTCTGTTTGAGCTATTTGAACTGTCAACTAACATCAAACCAGTACAGTGCCATTTATCCCATTTTAAGTTTCTCAACGTTGTGATGTTGAGTATTTAGGTAGAAGTTCTTTAATGTTTTGGAGAATATTTCTGTCAATTTCACCAAACGCTTCCTCAGATTAAGAAGATCACTGGGCTTTGTGGCGACATAAGGACTCAGAAGAAATGTTCGAATCCTGTTGACATTTCTGCTGAAGAAGCAAAAACATGTTTCTGGGTGTTGTAGTGGGAGAAGGGAAGGGGTTTGGGAATCGCACAATATGCACATTCACTCTTTCATTGTGTGTAAACTGAGCCAATAGTTTATCAGGTAGACCTGGATGGAGCAAAGCAGTCTAGAGTTATAGAGATACTGAATATTTTAATGAGAGTTAACATGTACAAGAGCTGTTAAACAGACACATAGATGTAACTTTATAGGGACTGCTGGAGCTATGTTTGAAATGCTGGTAAATTGATTAATGTTACACTTAATATGTTATGCTTAGAACATGTCATTCCTACCTCAGAACATTAGGTTAAAACATGTGATCAACTTTATACACATTCCATTTACACTAAACCAAGTTGTGCAGAAAATTCTTGGTGAAAAATAAATGCATACTCATGCTAACACAAACTCTTACAGTCATGTCTCTCTATCCTTTAGAAATATGGAGTGTTGTGCTTTTTCTTAAAATAAATATATGAGACACAAGAAACATATATATAAGTCCTCTCAATGCTACTCCAATAAAACTGTTGACACCTTGTAATGGACACTTTGCATCAAATGGTTAATTTTGTTCAAATTAAAACTGATATATTATACTGGCACAGACGTGTCAACACACTAGTAGAGCTGGCAGCACATTACAAAGGTTCCAGACAGCACACCTCCCGAGAGCACTAGAGCTTTAATAAATATGCTCAGTGAATGCTGTGTGAACTCATTTATTCAGAGCTGCATTACATCTGATGCTGCTTACTGTATCTATAGTAAGTTGGGGTTAATGTTGATACAGATGCAATGCCGTGGCCAATGAACTAAGTCCTTTGCACCCCACATGCATACTGTTGCATTGCTTGCAGGACCAATCCAACACGAGAATGGAAGTTTTACCCATAGACTGTATTTAACAATGTTAGCCTCTTAGCTGATAGCTGAGAGAAAATATAAATATTTTGTATGTGCCGTGTACGTACAGGATTACACATTGAGTTGAGAATAAATCTAAATAGATCAATTTATAAATTTGCACAGAATTAAAATAGTTTAAAAAAATAAATTTTATAATTTTGGGGCAGAGAAAGGTGCAAAATCCATACCTACCAATGTGCTTTGGAGGGCTCTCCGATTGTACTTTATATGGTAAAAGGTGACCACAGTAGAGTAAAATCACTTTACCTAAAGTTCCAGCAAATCAAAGCACATTGAAGGGCCCGTCAATGGAACCAAAATAACTAAATGAAAAGGTTCTGATACCATTTTCATGTGACCCAACTACCTTCCTGGAGGCAAGCGACAGTAATTACAGATTGCAGAATGATGTAATGCAGTCTGTCTGACGCCAGATTTAAAAGGAAAGGAAAATAAATAACAACACTCCTGTTCTTTGAGAGCAAAATAGAAAACTACTGAACAAGCTGTGAACTTTAAAGCTTTGAAACAGATTTTCTTAACATCACTTGTTGAACATCAGTTCTTGAGATTATTCTCTGAGGAAACCTAAAGCATATAACATGGCTTCCACTTTTGTGGAATTACAATTAAAGATACATTTGATGTAATTTTTAAACATGGTAATAAAAGGTGTTTTTAAAAGCAGAAGTTTCTTACTGATTGTGCCTCAAAAGATAAACAACAAGTTCGGGTAACATAGTAGGCTACTTATTCATTTTCTCTGCTTGTTAATTGAATACACATTAAAGGTTTGCTGTAGGATATCCTGAAAATAATATCTCAGCAGCTCAGGAGCCAGAATGATGTCACAAACTTTCTGTCTTCACCTACTGAGTTCAGTTTTACCACATATTCGGTATTTATTTTCTTGTTCACCCCATACAGTGTTATGCCTTGAAAAATGCATGTATTTCTACCTGTCCATGCTCTATCATTGTTATGACTAGAAATGCATAGAGAAAATATATTTGACTCTCATTAGATTGTTTTTCCGATGACCTTTTGAAATTACATACAATTTATATTTATTTATTTATTTTCTGAAAAATATTTCACTATTAAATTAAATTTGTGGGTAATTAAACAAAACAAAGTCTCTTTTAGATTAAGTTTATATGCCCATATTACTGTATGTATCATTTCATTGACTATCCCACATCCAGTCAATGACCCATGTCTTGCAGGTTTTAGATTTAGACTAATTTTCTCCAGTTTATGTTTTGCCCAGGTTTTTTTTATATTCCATTCATTTGAGTTGGGTTTGTTGAAGCAGAGAAATATCTAAAACATGCAGAACTGTAGCTGTACGTAGACACAGACTGAATCTGCCCATCACATCTATTTACAAGGTAAAATGAAATAAAGTCTGTATTTTTACCTGTCAATGAAGCCTTTGCAGTCTGTGTTCTTTTGTTATATTTAGCTATGTTAAAGGAACTAACAATGCACATTTGTTGGCCTTTAAGCTTGGCTCCCTCTTCTATTGAGAATAGCCTCAGTGTTTTATCTTTTCTGTGTACTTGGAGTCTAACTATGGACTGATGAACACCTGAACGCATTGATTATTCCATAACCCTCTACAAATAAAATGAGTATATAGTGTGTGTGTGTGTGTGTGTGTGTGTGTGTGTGTGTGTGCGTGTGAGTGTGAGTGTGAGTGTAGTTGTTCTTCTCTAGGCATAAGCTTTTTACAAAAAAAACAAAATGTGTTTTTTTTTTTTTTGCTTTCACTAGCTTTTAACCTACGCACCCTGGCCTATTCTGAAAAATACAGTCTGTTTTGTTAAATAAAGTCACCAGTCAACCTTTGTTGGTGTTATTAACTTTTTCACATTGTGAATGTACACATAATTGCAGATTTTGGATAATGACTTTTGTTATTATTTAATGGGTTATTTTTGTTTGCAATTGTACCTTCTAGTATTTGCACTATTTGGCACTAAGCACCACATTCATATTATACTTTCTCCTTGTGGTAATTAAGAAAGGAGTGAGCATAACTGTTACTTAATTGGGAATTAAGCAACATAAAGCAAAGGTTGCAAAATGCAGCTCAATCTACAAATGGATTTTCTTGCCACTGATAAGCAGTTAAATTTCTTTAAATATTTCTTCCTTCATACAGCCAGCATATAAGCAAACGGGCCAGCTGGGTTGTCTATAATATAAGGAAAAAATATGGCATGTGCATGCACTTGAGTGCCTTTTACATGGATTCAACACTATGTTCACCCTTAATCATAAATCCTGTAAAATACCTTTATCTATGAATAAATGAGCTCCTTTAACTTTTAAGTCACTTAGAGAGATTATAAAATAACATAGTAGTAAAATAGTAATATATGTAATATATCAGCATTTAGTATCACTTAATTTTTATCACATCTGAAGAGATTGATATGTTAGCATAAAGATACAACTTAACTCGAAATATCTTTGAAGAATGCTTTTGGGAGATCATCATTTCAGCATTAAGTTTTTTGAGCTTCATAATTGCAAGCTAGCAACTGTTCCATGTTCATAAGCTGCTCTTAACTATATAAAAGTCTTTGTCTGATATGTAAGACCAAAACGCTTCAGATTTTCTAATAATCTAAAGGTCACATAAGTTATCAGTGCATCTTTATCAGTCTGCTGGTCAACAATCTTAAAAAAAAAAAGCTGTGATAAACTTTGTTGTCTTAAATGTGAGGAAAGGCACAGTACCCTCAAAGCTTCCATGCAATCTTAGAAGTATTTCCCACTGATCTGTTTAACATGTAAATAAGTATGACATGCTGAACATACATAACACAACTTGTCTTTGATAAAACAGTCTCTCGGCCTTGTAACTGTCTTCCCATTCATGGTCTACAGACGCTACAACCTTTCTACTCTGGACATGTGCTGACAGTTTGTCTTTTTAATGAGCAACATAAACTTCCTGTCAGACATTGAAGAAGTACTTCACTTATGCTGCTTTTGTTTATTCTTTGATATCTATAAACAGCTTGGTTTATAGATAAAAATATTACATTTCCTAATATGCTTGTCATTCATCTGCATGCGTTTTATTACATCTCTTTCTTTAAGCTTAACTAATACATTGTAACTGAGTTTACTTCTTAGAGCAAGGACATCCTTTATGCCTACATGTAAATAACACTGGCAACCCAAATACCAGAAGAAATATCCTACAAGAACAATTTCCTCAAGTCATTTCTTTTTTTTTTCTTTATCAAGTCTTTCAAATTGTGCTTTATGCTGGTATTTTTTCTATATCTTCTTGATGCTAATATCATTAAGATGCCATGAAAGACCAATTTTGTACTGTGACTCTTTTTCAGCTGCTGCCTGTTTGACAGCTGGCAAGGTTTTTTTCATCCAGAAGCTTGAAAATTATTTTGATATTTTCACATTATTGTAGATGGCTTAAAGCCTGAATGTTCAATCCTGCAGTGTTTCAGGGGTTGTGGGTGATTTGCATATATTTTGTATTTTGTAGAGACCGTTCATTGATGTGATGCATTTAATGATATTTAAACAACAACAGTATCCAGACATAGTTTCTGGTTTAGCTAAAGCTATATTACTATACAAGTCCCATAAACAACTGATATTTTGGTGGTTTCCTATTTGTTGCTTTTCAACAGAATAATTCAGTAAACTATTTAGACAAGCAGATTCTAGATCATCATCAAGATGATCTGTCACTTTTTGTACATTTTAAGTTGATCTCAATTTTATTGAAAAGGTTCTCATAAATTAACTCTACTTTCCAGTCATTTACATAGAAATTTCACCTTTATTGCATGAAATTACTATAATAATGCCATATAATTACCGAGCTGTGATTTAAAGTACTACCAAAACTTTTTACACCATGTCCACTACAACAAAATTTTTTTTTTTTCTTTAAAAAGAAAACACGTATTTAAAATATGAAATGTCGTCAAAAGTGTTTCTGTCTAATTATTCAGGGTGATTAAGGGTACGTTTCTAATTAAAACTTTGTTGCAAGAGAGATCAAATGGTTTCACTATAATACAAAGAAACCAAAATCATCTACGCATGTCATTTATAATACATACATTTGTAATTCAAAGTCTTTGGGAATGAATACTATACCCCTGAATCACTTTTAATATTCAACATCACTTTGGCATAGCAGTTTTGCATGAATGTGTGTGAGAGTGAATGGATGTAATAGGTAAGGTCAAAGCTGTCTTTTCAGACTAGAGAAATACTTTTCAAACACAGTCCCTATTAACGTGTATGGATCATAATCAGAGCTGAAAACATAGATAAACATAACATAGATAAACAAATAGATATACAAACATAGAATATAGCACTGCTCGTGCTGTTTACAGCCATACTGATAGTCAGTACAGAAGAAAGCTACACTTTTGGTTTACTTAGCCTGCATATGGTCTTATGACATAGAAATAAGGTTTCTTAGATAGACAGAAAGAGAGATGAACAGACAGAAAACTATGTAACAGTTAAGCAACTTGTTTTCTGAAGAGTCAAAATAGGAGGTCACATCTAAAGTGAGTAAAACACACCTCATCAAACATGAAATTCTCTTCAGCACTAAATTGAAAAGGATCTAGTAGCCCCTGCTTGTTTGGACTTGCCCCTCAAGGTTATTATTATTTCCAGAAATTCAATAAAGTTACACTACTTGCTGAGGACTACCAGACCTTGTGTTTAACAGCAGCAAGATATCTGATGGTTTGCAATACAGGACTACAGCTTAATAGTTTTTAGCCATTAAACATAGTATAATATAATCCGTTATATATATGTTTAGCGTAGAAGTAAACAGTTTTACTTCTATGCTAAACAAATTCACTCAAAATTTAAGCAAGATTCCCTCCTGGCCACACATTTCCAGGAAAAAGAGCGTGAACATAAATAAAAAGGCCAGGTTTGTATATAATCTGCATTGCAATCAAGGAAAAAAGTTTGAAAGGTTTTTCATCATTTCTGTTTTTCTGTTTGTCAGCATAGGGTGATTTGGATGGTACTGTAGTGTGGATGTGAATGATTCAACTCTGGTAGGGATCATTACCTTTAAAAAGATACAAGCTAGGACACTTATATGCTCCACAAGTCTGCTTTGTCTCCCTTTTTTCTTCTGACCTCCCTTTTTGTACTTCCCCTCATTGAGTGCCTAACTACATTTTGTCTATCTGCACACTTGTGTTGAGTATGTCTATGTCAGAGTTGATACATAAATGCATGTTCACGGCTCTATTTTTATGTGTGCCTGGGTGTAGATATGTGTTTACCAACACATTTGTCCTCTGATTATGTTCCAGCTCACATCTGCAAGCAGCCTCGGGACCCAGACAATGCTGACGTCGTGGGTCTGGACCTTCCATCCTATGGTTACACCCTGGTGTACACATGTCAGCCAGGTTATTTCCTCTCGGGAGGTTCAGAGCACCGTGTCTGCCGCTCTGATGGAAGCTGGACTGGGAAAATGCCAGTGTGCAGAGGTATGCTGAATAAAGAGATCTTTGGGGGGAATGATGGCTAGGGTGATATAATGCTAATATGTTTCATAAAAAGGTTTTGAGATTTCTGAATAAATGCTGAAGGTTTGAAAGTTGATAACTTCCTGTAAATTCATTGTGTCAAAGCTTCACCACCCAGCTACTACAGGCATGTTTAAATTTGTATACATAAATGTTAGTTAGAGCTAAAGCTCCAGACATGTTAGCAGACTGCAGAACAGTTTAATGCAGGTACCATGGTGCAGTTAAGCCATTTACATTGGAAGCATCCTGCAGCTGTAAAACTTGGCTGACTATCAGTGCATCTTTGTGACATACATATTTATGTTACTCTGCAGTTGGATCCAAATCACAAGAAAAAACTATCAAGCTTGTACCAGGGACGCCAAGTCCTAAAATGAAGGGTAAGTATTAACAACCTGCAAGCTGGTCAGTTAATGGAGACTGAAGTTGTTATTCACGTTAAAAGTTGTTAAAAGTTTGTGACTTTTATTGCCATGCTCAGCTTAACCAAGATGTACAATTTTCTGTGCCTGCCCACAAGTTTAGTATTTAATTGATGGAAAATAAATCTGCACATTATTTGATGTCAAAGGCTGTCTTTTATGTATTTAAAAGCACAAACTCATTCTCATACTTGGACGTTTGACCTTGGCATGCCTTGGTAATCTTAGGGCTATAGTACAGAGGAAAAAATTGGTTCCGTATTTTCCATGTTGCAAATCAGAATTTTGAATATTCAAGGATGAATATTTACCAGAAAAGCATAACTAATGTAATTTGTGATGAGGCTATTAACAGGAAGTATAAAAAGGTCATGAAAGAGGCCAAACAGGCTAAATTAGAAAATATATTGCTGCATAGTAATTATTTATAAGTGGTAATAGATGTGTAGTAAATTAAATTGTATATTATATTATAATATATAAATATATTTGTATATTTATGTATTGTTAATAATAGTATGCTACCAAAATAACACATTGAACTCAAATTGTCATGTTCAAATAAACCTCACATACGTCTAGCATGGCCAAATGCTGTTCTCTATTGTATAGTATATTCTCTATAGTATCACCTAAATACTTGTTTTCTTTGCAGTCATCAAAATGTCTGGTTACGCAAACAAACAAGTGGGTTTTAAGTGCAGTCAAAAAGGTTTTGACATTCAGACCCACATAGAGTGAGCCTGCAGTGGTCATCGATATTTATCATCTCTAACTTCGACCTGGATTGATGGGAACTTAGCACTTGGATGCACATACTAATTTTTAATGATGAGGTTGCTGTGCACAGGTTTTCAAATTGACAAATTTCCATCAAGAAATGTTTAAAGATTCATGGGGATGCTAAACCTAAGGTCAAAAAGATACAACATTGATCCATTTTACTTATCTGTAAAAGAAACAACAACTCGCAGCTCAGTGTGAAGCTAACGCTTGGACACAGTTATAATGAAATAATCATGATTATTATTGTCAGAATATAAAGTACAGTAAGACACAAAGTAATCATTTGATGTTTTCATAGGCTTTGTTTTTTAAGTGCAGTTTGGTGTAAAATATAAACTGGGTACCAGTATTATTTAAAATGACATTAGGCTTGTACTTTTCCTATTATAAAAGAAGTATACTGTTATGTGGCATTTAACCTACCTTGCCCTGTAAAATTGTTGCTTTCTGACCAACTTTATTTTCTGCAATTACCTAAAAGCAGTCCCCTTCTCATCTTCCTGATTGACTCATTTCCTAACAGATAATTACTTGAGGATAATGGTTGAGCTGTAAGAAGAGCTAAGATGGTTTGATCGTTTTCCAATTATTTCAGTAGTTATGCTGTGTCAATCATGAATTATCTCTTTCAAAATACATTTACTTATTAACCTTGATTGTAAGATAATATAAAGAAATTGATATTATTCAAATCGAGTTAAAAGATTATCAGATTTGTTGTACGTTTCTTCCCTTGCATAGCTAATCAAAATGTTTGCACTTTGGGTACAAATACTTATCTTGAATTTAAAGCATTGATTTTATGTTAGAAATAATATATGCTGGGTTAATATATTCCTCTGTACTTTTTCCCCTCCAGTCCCTGATGATGTGTTTGCCCCTGATTTCATCTGGAAGGGCTCCTATGATTACAAGGGACAGAAGCAGCCAATGAGTTTGACAGTCACTAGTTTTAATGCCACAACCGGAAAAGTCAACGTTACTTTAACAGACAGTAATGTGGAGTTTCTGCTCTCTGGTGAGCCATCTGTAAATCATCTGCCTTCTACTTCCTACTCTGTCCTTCCCCATCACCTCTTCTTGTCACTTCTTTTTGTTTTGTGGGTACCTCATTTCAATCATTCAATCACCAAAGGATCTCATGCATGAGACTTTAAATTAACTCTCACCTTTAGAGATGGATGAATTAGTCTGCACTGCTCACTCAAGAGTCACTGGTCTCATCTCTTCCTCCCCCAGCAGTCTTCCTCTTTTCTTGCCTTTTCTTCCTTGATTTTTTTCATCATTTGTTTTCCAATTTCCATTACTTTTCATTAACCTCTTGTCTCCTTATAGGAGTCTACAAACGCCAGGAGGCACGGTTAATGCTCTTACTGTACCAGATGAGAGCATTGACCCACAGCTCCTTGAGCAGGATTACTGATGAGACCTGGGCAATGGATGGATTTGTAAGTATACAAAAGAGTGAGCCGTTTTACAAATAACCAAATAATACAAGTACATTTAGTGTTTTATTTACATTTTTCCTTATGTCTGAAAGCTTAAGCTGGTTGAAAAGGGAAATTAAAATACAAACTTACTTTTCAGTTTACTGTTGTTTTTGTTTTTTTTGTTTAGTTTTTTTTATTTACTTATAATGTCTGCGTAAATGTGATCATTTGGCATGTATAAATGAGGAGATGGGAGGAGATGAGATAGGACTTTATTGAACCCTGAATGGGTAAATTTGCATTCCACAGCAACAAGACTGTAAAAACCTTACCAGCAATAAAGAGACCTACATCTAACATGTGGTAGAAAGCTGCCGGACTAATTTAGTGGAGGTGAAGTTTATGTTTTATCATAAAGATCTACTTAACAGCAGCGGGACAGCTTTGGATTTGTTCAGTGGCAATTCACAAAATCCAGAGGTTTTATATTTGATTATTATGCACAACTGTGTCAGTTATAGCTTTAAATAAAGCATTAAATATAAAAGTCTTGTGTTTGCTCTGAAAATATGATGTACCTATGAAGTACTTAAAACAAAACATAGTGTTTGTTGAGCTCCTTGTTTTGTTTCAGGTTTCAGCTGAACCTGAGGGTGGCAGCTACGTGTTCCAGGGTTATATTCAGGGTAAAGACTATGGACAGTTTGGACTGCAGCGACTTGGTAAGCATCTTTTAGAAATACTCAAAATCCTAATCTTCCACGTTCTACCACAAAAATCCCAGAAAGTTATGTTTCTAACTATATTCTATAAGTTTTTTGTTGTTGTTTCACTTTAAATGATGTATTTAAGTTTGATGTTCACATTCCCTGAGGGTTTTTTATGTGTTTAGCTTAAAGCTGAAAGTCAACAATCCCTATTACATTAATGCTAAATTCAAAGTTTTACTTTGTTAATGCCTGCCAGTGTGTTTTGTGTTCTTTTATGATATTTAATCTTCATATTGAACATTTCTACAGTATGCGTTCCTTTTTAACTCAATTTAGCACCTTTCTCTTTGGAGATAACAATAAATACTTTTTCTGAGTATATGCATTTTACTGACCAGTTGCTAAATAGGAAGGTAAATTCACAGAAGAAGAGCTCAACCGCCTCCAACAATAACAGTTTCCCTAATATTTAAAGTCTGTTGAGCTATCATGTGTAACAGTAGTAGTATTTATGCTTGAGGTGATCCTATGTTCTCCATCAGCATGGCTATGCACAACATGGCACTGAACCTAACTGTAGTAAGTCTGTATTATCTGGGCCTCTTTAAAAAGTCAGCACAATCCTCCCTCCACTCCCTGAAGCATGTTACCAGTTCTCTGGGGACTAAGTTGACTTTATTCCTCTCCATCTCAGCATTCCTTAGCACTGTAATTTAGATGAAAGTTTGGCTTTTAAGGATTATGCATTTATGAAAACGACGGACGTATCGTTGGCATAATGTCACATGTAGCCTTTATGCAATATGTTGTAGTTATTTATATCTAAATGCATTCTGGTTATAAATCTGTTGGGTTAGAGAAGTTTTTCTGTCTCTCTGACTCATGGTTATTTCCTTAATGACTAAAAGCCATATTGATATTGCAGTTGCAGAGTGGTATTCAGACATTATATCAACATTTAGGCATCCAGCAATATTTCACCCCCTTCAGCATCCCTGTACTTGATTTCCATCTTCAACTTGTCTATATTTTGATCATCATCATTGTCATCATCATCTCCATCACAAGCAGATATGTACAGTTTGTTTTTATCCTTACTTTGCATTTTTAAAAATTACTATATTTGAAATATAATTAAATCTACTGAAATCTTTGTGCACATTTTCTGGATAAATATAAAATGTATTTCTTTCTGCAGGTTTGAGCGTGAGAAAAAATGTTACGCTTAGTGACCCTGAATCCACCGACTCCTCCAACAGCAGCTCTGTTGCGGTCGCAATCCTCGTGCCTTTCTTTGCTCTCATCTTTGCAGGCCTGGGTTTTTATCTCTACAAGCAGCGGTAGGTGGTTCCTCAATGTAATTTCCAAAACTTTAGAAGATTTAAGGCTTAACAAGATGCCACGTATCTGATGCTGGAAGAGTTTCAAATCTCAGACTTAAGCATATGACTATGGAGTTGTAACCAAAGCAAACATACATAAAGATGAGAGAAATGAACTTCTGCAGCCTGTTATGCTGCAGATAGGCTCCTCACTGGAAACAGAAGCTTTCTTGTAAGACACTTCAAAGCATGATGAAATGTTTGTCCATGTATTACCACCCAAACCAAATCACACAGGGGCATACATACATCAGACTTTTTTAATGAGCAGTTCTTTGATGCCACGTGCATTGTTTACATTTTCACTGCACAGTATGAATTTATGCTGCATGGATATGCATTCTGTCTTGCTTTAAGCAGATCACCTTTCTTAACATTTGCTAGTTACCAGTGAAATAGCAGGATCTCCTTGGACTGCTCTTTTCACAGCCTTACTTCCTTTTTGCAGCTGTCCACACAAAGATAATGGAAACATGTTTACATGATTGGAAGGAGAACAAGTAATTGAAGTCTGTCTCAGCTAACATGCAGCCTGTCGTTTTTTGTTTGTTTGTTTGTTTGTTTCCCCCCACAGAAAAACAGATAAGGCGCAGTATACGGGATGTTCTGTTCATGAGAACAACAATGGACAGGCCACATTTGAGAATCCCATGTACAACACGAGCACCAAAGCTTCAGAGGGTAAAGTCGTCCGCTTCGACCCCAATCTCAACACCATCTGCACCATGGTTTAATGTACTGTATACCAAGTATGTGGAGGGGACATACAAAGAGAGAGAATCACAAAATGATATAACTTTTCCTGTTTGTTTTTTTGCTTCACTTGAAAATATGTGGGAAACGATATTTTCTCAGCTTCCGACGACACGCAACAGCTACACAGATTTATCTAAAACACAAAGCACACTTTCAGCTACAATTAAGGTGGCTGCAATGGTTGGGTAGAAGATGAAAGAAGAAAACAGGTAGGTTCCTCTTCAGATCCTCCCATAGTCTGGTGGGGAGAAATGATTTTACACTCTGTGAGTGTTAGCTCCTTGACTAAAAAAGCCTCTGGCAACTAGATAAAATAGAGTATTTTATGCTCTGTAGTATAAATATAGAGGGGTTATTTCACAATGCCAAATAAAAATTTTATGTTTTTCTTTTCAAATAAAACCGCCCAAGATCTAGAGGTTTTTTCTTTATTTTTTTCTCTTTTTTTACTTTCTCAATCCTGCTGAGAATTATTTGTTGTTATGGAGAACAGGAGCTTTCAACTGTGAGTTGATCAATGTAATCTATTTTCTATTTTCCAAGCAGTAGGGTGTGTAAGAGGAGCTGAAGTAGCAGAAAAGAAACTGCCTCTCTTTGAATTGTGTCAGTGCTGTGGTCTGTTCAAAGTTATACGGTCAATTATACCTCTTAATTGGACGGTACCTCCTACTGATGAGATATATGGCCAGGGATCTACGTGCAGTACAATTTTCCGAGTGCCACTGGGAATGCTAGGGCTTTTATTATTACCATGCAGGTTCTCTGACAACAGTAGAGTACATTTTTCACCTGAAATATAGTCGACATAATATTTTAAATCAAGTTTGTTGCAATTAATTTGGTTTGGATAGAAATACTTAAGTATAGCCCAGTAAAACTGCTGACTAGCTTGAAAAAAAACTGGTCACTCAGTTTCCAGCATTCAGTTTTTCAGTGAATTGGCCATTTGGAAATACAATTAAGTTTCTTTTTTTAACTTCAGAAACACTTAATTTCCCAAAATTTAAATAAGTTTTGAACTGAACAACCTGAGCCTGTGTATATATGTGTAAAAAAATCGAAAAGTAGGAGTTTTTTTTTCCTTTTCTGAAGTTTTATTTAAAAATGGTGTTGTGAATATTTACATTGCATAGAACCAACAACAGGCCATGTTTCCCAGAGGTTTATTTAGTCTGAACGTTGGTGAATCAGTGCAAAGTTGTTTTTGTCTGTCATCTAAGGTGGGATGGATTCAGCTGTATTGTATTATGCTTATCAAACGTGACATGCCTCTGCCTTATTTTAGTTTCTTCAAAACAGAAAGTTCAATCACAAACCTTCCAGGCATTTTTATTTATTGGTTTTTTTTGTATGTTTCTTTATTTCCCTGGGAAACTGTGCCTTAGACAGGATGTTCTATATCGATACTCCTACTTTTAGATTTTCAATGTATACAAGGCATCAACCTATTTTTTTAACCCCTTCCTGAAACAAATAAGTTATTTCAATGTGTTACACATCCATCAGCTTCTGCCAACAAATGTACAGTATATATGAAAGAATTTGCACACTTAACATGAGCCACCCTCATTTTAGGCCAATTGTTTTACTAAAAAGAAGGATAAATTAGATACTGTCATCACATTACTACATCATTGCAGTGCCTTGAATACTGTACAGGCAAATGTTTATGAAGGACGACGTTACACGTATCGCATCAGTAAAACTGCACACTAGTGTAACATATCTGCACAGTTTGCAATGATTTAGCAGAGTGATGTCAGATGGTTTATCTCTGAAGAGGAGTCGAAATGCAGCTCATAGTTTCATACCTGTGTATGTTGGCAAAACGTGATCCAATATAGCAATTGCTGCTATAGTACTTTGTACCACTATGTTGACTCCTGTCATTGCTATTCCATTTTGTACATTTATACAGTTTTGATACTTGATGGCACTCTTTGGCAAAACGTCTTGTGTTATGGATGCGTAATAT
This sequence comes from Kiunga ballochi, assembly GCA_037177335.1. Classification (NCBI taxonomy): domain Eukaryota; kingdom Metazoa; phylum Chordata; class Actinopteri; order Atheriniformes; family Pseudomugilidae; genus Kiunga; species Kiunga ballochi. Next base: position 18,534,690 of record JBAMIG010000006.1, on the reverse strand, counting down.
ATTTTGCGAGTTCACGTTTCTTATGAATAGGAAAGGAAATGCATCTGGTACAAAAGGTATTCAGTTGGTCTGTCATCAAGTGAATTAGAAAAAAGTAAACTGCTTTTAAATCTGCCACGCAGTTATTTCACTCAAACAGTGTATATAAATATGTACATAATAAAGAACTTTTGTAAAGAGATATATTTTTTATGCAGAGGAAGGATTTGTAAGTTATTGAATATGTTGTGTAAAATTTCACATGTATATTTCATGTAAGATCAAAAAATGTATTTTTTTTCTTTATCAACAATGTATAAATCATTAATTTATATATAAAATCTAAAATGATAAACTTGTGTTGCTAGTCTTTCTTATTTAAAGAGTTCACTGCCTGCAATTTTCTACAATGTTTTT
>JBAMIG010000006.1:18503668-18522063 GCA_037177335.1 Kiunga ballochi | reverse complement strand
GTGTGTGTGTGTGTGTGTGTGTGTGTGTGTGTGTGTGTGTGTGTGTGTGTGTGTGTGTGTGTGTGTGTGTGTGCTTGCATAGTGTGTGTAACATTAGGGCTGAGTGTTGTTGAGTAATTGTGCAAATCAAATAACTGCACCCCCCTCATGGGATCAAGGCAGAGCAAAATGGCCACAAGTTCCAGACAAGCAGCAGCCATCATGGAGAGCAAAGCCAAGACCGAGTTATCAGAATTAGTACATTAAAGTCCCAACCCTAATAAAGGGATGTTAAAAAATCTGCTGGCGATTTCCTCCTGTGTCTGCATCTGAACAGCGAGGATGATTTGCCTTGTTTGGCTTTTTCTTAATAACCCACTAAAAGTCAAAGCTGCACTACTGAGCTTTGGCTAAAGACTCCCGCTTTGTTGTCACCTAACAATGACCAAATCAGCATCTGTCTTACATTGTGTCTATTCTCTGAGCTCTGAGTCAGTAAAGGTCAGGTGTAATTTTCTGTTTTTATTTTTATTGTTTCCTCCAATGTCTTCTAGCATTTACATGCTCAATTAACCATGATGCTTGTTAATAAAACACCCAATGTGTTGCAATTCAGTTGCTGGTGACTTAGCTGTCACATGAGGATGAAAAAAACTGGGCTAAAAAAGTTGTGTGTGCAGTTTCTCAGCCTCCAGATGCTGCAGTGCAGTGGTCCAGGAATGTGTGTAACAGATTTTAGTGTACTTTCAAAACAAAGGTCAGAAACTGATGCAGTGTTGCTTCATTTAACCAAAAAGCCCTTAGTTTGATGTTAAAAGGTCTGTTACAGAAATCTTTGAGGAAGAGAACAAACACTAAGTTTATACCCCAGAAATGGACTTTTATTTTTCATATGTTAATTTAATCAGTCACATTTCTTATGAATTATCAACACAATGAGAAAAGATAAGTATACCAAGTCCCCAAAAACATGTATACGAGTCATATTTATTATAAAGCTTTGACCAATATTTAACCAAGTACTGATGATAGTTGTCACCATGATAACCCAAGACCTGATCAACTTAGTTTTCAAATAGTTGAGAGCCAAGGTAATTATTTTACCCTTAAGAAATGTTAGCTAGGCATTCCATTGTAATGGGATTGTTTAAAACTGAATGTGTGAATAAATTAATTTATGTGGTTCTGCTCCTTAAAAATGACTTCATTTCAGTTCATGCAGTTTAGGTATGTCTGCAACACAGTTAATGATACTTAATGAATCGTCTTGGTAAAGATGTTTAGACAGAAGTTTCTCTGAGACTGTTTATAATTCAGTAATGGTGCTTATTGTAGACATTGCTAATGCAGATTCTAACTCTAATGATGATAAATTTATTTAGAGTTGTGCTGCAGTAATAAGTTAAATCAACAATGGATAACAGTCATTTATTCTATTAATTATGTCCATTTAGTTAGTCTGACTGCAGCTGGGCCTTTTTGTATTGCTCTCATTTGCGTAACAAGATAATGTAACTCATTTTTACAAAAAGAAAAAACAGTGCAATGCGGATTTTGCTTTTGTAGGAAGTCAAAATAATAATCTTAACTCCACATAGCTCTCCCCGCTAGCATTAATAACTGTATCACAGTGGAGCGTGTCTCATTATTTACAGTAACACGTGGAATCCCACAGTATCATGCGAACCATTAGAAAACTGTCCCATCAGCAATACATCCTGCAGAAATTCTGCTGTAGCCACTTGAGAAGGGTTGTAAATTAGAAATGTAGGGGCATCTAGTAGCACAGATCCCAGACCTGTGCCTGGGCTCTTCGAGGTTGCACAAACCATTGTTTCTATTCTTCAAATAAATCCTTCTGTGGCCAAGCCAGGAAGCAGTATTTTACAGCCGTATGCAGCAGTACGGAAAGAGACTCACATGATGGCTACATTTCTCCTTCTCCGGTGACACCACAACACTCCCCTTTGTGGGCTGCCGTCCCAAAAGCCCCAAAGAGTTTCTGCACTGACAAAACAGGCCTGTCACTATCGACAAGGTGAACAGGACACTATTTCTCTCGTCCCTTGTCCCCTTTTTCCTCTCCTGGGTTAGCTTGATAGATATACAGTACATCAATCTGTTCTTCACACATTCTGCTTCACAAGCTCGTGTGCTGCTCCTGTTTGGACAGTGGTGAGGCAACATCTGTTTTAAGTTCAGCCTCACAGTGGGCTCCACACTGATTGGTATGTCAACAAAAGATTGATTTCCACTGCCTGCTCAAATGTGACTCTGTTTGCTACGCCGTCCATTCAAATCCAGTGAAAATCTGATGAATAGGTGGGAGCAGGCAGGGTGAATTCAGCTTGTGTTGACTGACACAGCAATCAGAGAAGAACAGAGCGAGAATCTGCGTTTGAAACGGGAAAGATATCTGTGCCTTCAAATTTTCTGTTCACACTGCTAAGTCTTCATTTTGTTCTTGCTTTATCTTATGTCTTATTTATCGCTGTCTAAACAAGAGAAAAGGGAATTCTTTCTTTTCATTTTGACAACACTCTGAAAGAAAATATCAAGAGTCGGCCACAGAAATGAAAGATTTGATCCAGCAGATAAGATGAAGAAGCAACCGGTTTGAGAGCTCTCAGGCGGATCTGATGGTGCTGGTTGGGTGGGGAGGTGACAGCTTGAAAAGGGCAGAGTCACAACCAAATGACTGCAATTAATAGGAAAAGTGAAGGAAACTAGTGCCCCCCAGTGTTTACAAGATGGATATTACAAGCAGTTTCTGAAAGCTCTCTCAGAAAAAAGCCTTTTTTTGTGGTAAGCACTGAGTATTGTTTAGCACCAGAATACTCTGAAATCTATACTATGCTTGTACTTACTTACTATATGTGATTTATCTGTCTCTTATGGTTTGATTACCTGTAAATGTCCAAACCCAGGCCTAAGCTGAAACTCAAAACTACACCTCTGATAGGTATTTACTTGCATATTATCACTTTTACATTAGATTACACATAGTTAAGGATTAATGGTTATGGAGAATTCCTCCATGAATCAGAAAAACCCTTTCAGTTGCAATTCTCCACGGAGAAGCATTAAGACTGCAATGACCTACATCATTTCATGTATTTTCAGGATGCAGTATGCCTTTATGTCTTTAGCAATTCTCCCTCCTTGATGTGACCCAGTATCTATAATCCCTTTGTACGAGCAGGACTCTTGGCATTCATCATTCCTCCTCACCGGATGGTTTCCATGCAAAGGGAGCTATCAATATGTAACCAAGGTGAACCAAAATGACCATGAGACCCAAGAGATTTCACACTGAGCCATTGTGCTCCTTCTTCCGGTTTGTTCTTCCTGTTTCCCATTTTGTAACATAAAAAGTTATCTTCTACAACAGGGGATCATGACCATAAATTACATTTAAAACATGCTTTTTATCAAATAGTGTGAAAGTTTTCAATAATAAATTATGAACATGAGAAATGATTAACGCTAGTAAAGTTACGGCCTTGTTGCTTTTGTAATAGAATATAAGCTGAAAAACCAATTGAGCGTAATGAGGAATACAGTGTATCTTCTCTCCCCGGGGAAGCTAAAGTCCTGTCTCTGTGGGAACCAGCTGATAGCACCTAGACTTTGCCCTGAAGGGAAACGAGCAATACAGGAAGTCCAGCACAAGCAGATTCCTGGTTGTCACAGAAAAGGTAGGACACTTTACAACAGGTTGGACTATAATGGATTCATTTCAGCAAAAAACCTGACCAACAATGACTCTTTGAACATCTAAATAAAAACTCTAAATAATAATTTAAAGAGGTTCTGTCTAAACATCTCAAATGTTTTTTTTCAAGTTTTTAGACTCAAAGTGAACAGAAAGACATTACATGTTTTAGTTGGTGTGATGGTGACATTATCCGTGCCATAATTACTGCCGTGAGTGCAAAAGTCAGTAATTAGTAATATTACAAGAGTTAAATGTTGTGATTTATTAAACTATTGATTGATGTATGGACCATGCTGATGTTTATTTGAAACTGTCCTATGTGCTCTGACAGCTTCTTATCTAAAGTCAGAGCAGACATTATTTTACTGCCATTATACACTGCGAAGCATTAATCATTGCAGGAGTAATCATCATTTTGTTCTTTGAATGATGAATTAAAAACCAGAGATCTTAAAAGGGATTTTTTTCTCTCCCTTTTTCCATATATTCAAGTGAAATCCTTTATTATGTGCCTGTCATTAATGACGTCACACAAATTTCCTTTGAGATCACCATTAAATATACATACAGCTCCTTAAAATGAAGGTTTAAGGCCATAATGGATGTATGTTATGGATGGCTGTGTGTTTTTGTGATGCATCGTTTTGTAATTACCCATTTATTTGTTCCCCACTGATAATGCCCCGTGTGAAATTAATGATGAAAGCACTCAGATTTTCTGAGAGGATCCTGCAGGCCCTGCTCCCACATGTCAGTTTTATTTTTTTCTTTATTAGTTTTCTGCATGAGTTGATGTAAAGATCCACAAACATTTGACGAAATGAACCAGAGTAACAGCACCAGTAACGAGGAAGGTGAACTTTGTCCTCCTCCATATACCCCATCCTACAGTGAACAAAATTCCTATACAGGAATGACATATCAGGTCAGTAGTAATAAGTATTTCAGTTACATCAAAAGATTATTTATAGTCAGAGTCAAAGTGTTAAACTGTCTGTCTTCTACCTGTAGGTAGGGAAAGGCAACATTGCAGTGGTCAGCCCTTCTGGTGCCTATGGCAACATGGTCCATCCTGATGGCCCAGTTGGAGGCAACCAGCAGCATGGTCCGGCTCCACCTCCTTACTTTAATGCCTCAGAGGATGACAGTTTCAGCAGTGCAACTATACGAAAAGGTGAGAGCTAAAGAGAGAAAAGTAAATTAAAAAAAGAAAGCCAGAATGAACAAACAAAAGGTGGACAATTCATTTGCATCGTCTCAACTGAGTAATAGTTCCTCCCACATTTGCTTCTCAGTTTGATCCTTTTCTTTGGAATTGACTTGGAATTGAAAATTGCACCCTGATCTTTGCTGACCCAGAAACGTGCCGCACAAATCATTTCAAATGAGAGGCTGAAACGTGAGCGTGGGAAAAACAGAACCTTTTAAAATGTTGTGCAGCATAAACAACGACCACACCGGCCTGTCTGCTTTGCTCTGACAGATTTCCAATGGTGGTGTTACTGTCTTTCCCCCCTTCGCCAGCCCTCCACCCCCTTGTTTGTGAACCTTTCTATCTGCCTTGCTTCACTGAACCTCTTTTTTTCTTGTCTTTTTCTGTAACAGGTTTCATAAGGAAAGTCTACCTAACCTTGTTGATTCAGCTGCTTTGTACTTTTGGAATCATCTGTGCTTTTCTATACTGGTGAGGCACCAACACACAAGAGAATTCTTTCTATAAAGAGATGATTCTGTGTCAGACATGTCCATCGATCTGTCTGAAATGTAATCCGTTCGTGTGTCAAAGCAAAGTAGGGCAATTATAGTTGCCACTGTGCAAATTTGCACATGTAACCATTGCTGCTTACATCGTGAAGTCATGCAGTATAGAGCAGTAAAAGACAATATTACCTTAGCTTCAAAATCTCTTTTTTTTCATACTAGTTGCAGTGGAAAGCAGCTACAGTCATTTCTTTTCATAAACTTTGCTCAGCTCCCATGTGTACAATGCTCTGTCCTCTATTAATATTTAATAAAGTTATCCCAGTGACTCTATCAAATAAATGGTGGCTCTATTAAACACTCCTCTCACATTCTCTTTCTCTCTCTTCTTTCTTCTCTTCAAATAACAGGAACACACTCAAGATATGGGTATCGGAGAATTACTGGTTTCCGTACTCCATGATGTAAGTCTTTAAAATAATGGATCACAAATATAAAGTACTGTGAAAATGTACTCGGATGGAAATAGATGCAGACATTTACTGAAATGTGGGAACAAATGTGAGCATTTTAAAAAGCACTAATTAGCTTAAAAGTCTGTCTTTGCTATGGCCATCTTTATTATTCAAAAGCAGTCTGAACCCACTTAGACTCTGTAAATTCATTAAAGTAGTCCTCAGAAATAGTCCTCCAGTGTATTTGAAGGACATTTCCATAGTTTTATTTCATTGTTGCTGCCTTTTCTTCTGTTTTTCTTTTAAGTACATCATGTTAAAATACTTCTGAAATGTGTGTTTTTTTTTGTTTTTTTCCAATTCTTTGTAGACACACCAGAGCTGATATATCCCTATATTTTCACCAACAGCTTGTTGGGAAATATAATGTTTGTGGAAAAATACTAAGTTATTCCCATCAAACCTAGTTACTCCTGTTTTAATCATGTTTGCCACAAAGTAAATGATATATAGTGATATATATTCAAGCAAATAGCATTAACAATGTGCTTACAGATTATGCTTAGTTATTTGTAATTCATTTATTAAATATATTTTTTTGTTTTAGGTGTTTTTATTCTTGCATGATTCATTGGTCAGTGTTAAGTGACTTAATGCACTAAAACCATACACCTTTCAAATTGATCATATTGAAAAACACAGGACTAAACAGGAGTATTTAAAAACAGCAGAAATCAAAGCTGCAAGCGACGTTCGAGGTCCTTGTAACTATGGCGTTGCTTGACCTATGTGACTATTTGGAGGAGGACCACTCACTGTAAAAAGAAAAAACAACAAAAAAAAAAGTTTGAAGTGGGCGTGGCTAAGGCCTAGATAGGAAATGGTTATATCAATTTGTATAAGAATGGACCCTGATTAAACCCTGTAAGTTTTATGTTGATAAGAACAAAATTTAGATATTTACAGCAATTGATGATGTCATGGCAGCATATCACGCCCTGCAGCGTAGAGCTACAGACCAGCCTGAGCATCCTAAGTGTTTGATGCTGAGTGGGATAAAATACTTAGGAGAAATTTGTTCTAATGCATCGTGAGTTAAACCCCAAAAATGACCACTAGCTTTTTTTTCTTTATTTCAACCATTGCTCCAGGAGGATTCTTTGTACATCACTTATCATGCAGAACACATGCATTCATTTTTTTCAGGAAGTTTATCGACATACAGTTGCGGGGCATCAAATATAGGTGGCACTGTTATCTAATTTTACCCAAACTGTCTCGAACACACCAAATACAATTTTTTTTATAATCCTATGGGGGTGGTGGGGCATGTTCAGGCCCCCAAAATTGCAATTAATTTAACGAATGAATTATAATAAATGCTTGAAATATTCACTGAAAAACTTAAAGGCCTTCAGAAACCCCAGAAGGCTCTTGACCGCTTGATGGATTACAGAAAAGTCTGGCTGCACCAAAGGCAAAATATATATTAGAAAGAACAGCAAGTATGCTCAATGCTTTTCTTTTAATTTCTTTTTGCACAAAAGTGATCTACAAACACATTTTGGCGAGTTATCAAAATAAAAATGTTACAGTTCCACCTTAGTATAAGCACCTCCCACAAAATTTACAGTGCAATGTGTTTTTTTTTTTTTGCTCATAGATTTTTATTTTTGTTTATTTTTTTTTTTTAAATGTACAACTTTGTGATACACTTTACATTCACTTTTCAACAGGCCAGTGGTGCTGGTGCTCATTTTGGTTTTGTCCGGCTGTGACAACATCAGTCGCCGAGTACCTCTGAATTTTATAGCTCTGAGCCTGTTTGTAAGTAGAAGCAGTTCCAGCCAGGCATCAAATTAAGCCGCTACCCTACCTGCTCTGTTTCATCATTTGTTTATTTGTGTGGTTTTGCTGGAATTTGCTTTCCATTTGTGTCTCTGTGTTTCAGACTATCGCAAAGGGCCTGATGCTTGGATCTGGGGCAGTGTGAGTGTTTGTCCTCACCTGATGCTTGATTATTTGCAGAATCCTAATCCGGTTTGATTCATATCTGATAACCTGCTCAGTGCCAGCAGAAGTCAGCAAACCCTAAAAGACCATTACTGGTTTTGCTAATTAGAAGGCAACATGAGGAATCACATTTTCTGGGTTTCAGCTGAAAATAAATCACTTATTTGATCTGGTACCTGTGTAAACACAGTTTTTTTCTGTGTTTTTAGCATCATGCCTCTCCATCAGAGACAACAGTTCAGGAATATCAATCAAACATTTGAATACTTCTCGAATCAAAGCCATCTGATAGGAAAGAACATACAAAATGTCCATCCCATGCAGATTTCTACCAAGAGGCTGAAAAAACATAACTGCCTACTGACTATGGGGTGCGTCTCCCTGGATGACTGATATTTCTGTCTGCAGGTACTTTCAAGCTGATGCAGTTATGTGGGCTGTGGGTGCAACAGCACTCGTTTCCTTCGGCATAAGTCTGTTTGCAATGCAGTCAAAGGTAAGATCAGTAGCACACACTGAGATTCTGTTTGCAGTGCAGCCAAAAATGATATTTCACAAACTGTGGCAAATGACTGTATGCTGATGTGTTTCCTGTGCAGTCTCATAGAACAGGTTAGGCTAAGCTGTTGATCAGGATTTTTTATGCTGCATTTCGCCATACTTACAAGCAAAGGTTCAAAACTGTGTAGGAATTGCTGTCCAGGCAAAACTAGGACTATTGCTGAGATCAGTATTTATGTCAATCAAATTAATTCCCTGCATCCACTCATAGCAGAGTTAAAGCTCTCTGAGCTGAAGCTTTAGCTTACATTTTGAGTTCAGAAATGGTGCTGAGTTTTGGTTACTTGCAACCTCACCCCTCTTCCCTTTCACTCGTTCTGTTTTTGCTTTAAACTGTGTGAAATGATAGAAGCACCACAAACGAGAGTGATTTGAAAAAGCATTACATACCACTTGACTGAACTGCAAAGCCTGCTGTAAAGAGAATATAGGCTATTAATAGTTGTTCACATATTTCCTAGACAACAGGAGCAAAATCAGGTTTAGAAGTTTGAAGCTGATGCGTGTTTTTAATGGGACCAAAACAAAACATTTCCTCTGTTAATGTGAACAGACAAAACGTTTCTTCCTCTGTTTAAGAGCCTTCAGTTGATGAGGCAGCTTTACCAACACAAACTGTCAGGAATTATTTCTCTTCTTACTCCTCATTTAATAAAATAATCAGTTTTTTATTACCAGAAAGGTAATGGAAACTAAAATTAGTAAACATTGAAGCATATTTAGTAGGAAAATAGTGTAATGTCACATTAATGAGCTTTTTTATAGCAATTGGGTGGGAATAGAAGCTGACGTTAATGTATTGGTGGGAAACTGAAAAAGTGATCTCGACCACTGACCTATGAGAGTTGTTAAGTTGATTTATTTTATAGTAAGCTTTTAACATGGATTTAATTTGTGGTAAGATTATGCCTCCTGGGATTTAAGTTTAATTTCTTGTGTTGTGTTTTATTATGCAGATCCAGTGTTGACTATTTAAAACCACAGTTTAAAATTGCATATTTAAAAGTGTGCTTCAATTAATGGCTAACATTCATATCACAACAAAAGTAATCACACAGCCAAATGGGAGAAGAAAAAAAGATAATGGCAAAGGGAAAGTAATGTTATTGCATTTTAATTGTATTTAGGTGTTTTTAATATTCTCCTAAACGCAGTCGTTTTGACATTTCTCTTTTTTGGATTATACTAAACAAAATGAGCAGTTTTGCCTAATAATAATAAAATATCTGGTTTTTAATGCTCATCAATAATCTAGCTTGAAAAAAAAGCTAGAGATTTAAAAATAGGTTTTGCAATTCACACCATGCACATCATGCCCACGACCTTTTGATCTCTGTCACTGTGATATAAATGTCATACAGACCACCTCGCATGTTCGACTCACATCCTCAGGTGATCAATTTTTCCTGTAGTGCCATCTCTTTTTTCCTCCATTGCTCTGAAAAGGGCACGCAGGCCAAAAGGCCACCTCCACTCACCTTCTCTAAGCTTAAGCCAGTGTGTTGGTTAATTACTGCTGATCATTATATCCAGCGCCATTACAATTTTCCTTTGTGTTGAACTCAGGTTTCTTTTCCCCTCTCATAATCTTCAGTGCATTCCAGTTGCAGGCAGCCTAGAGCATAAATGAAGGTTTTTCTGCACAGTTTTCAGTTCGACAGGCTCGTCATATTCACTGTCTCCCTCTCCCCAATATCTCTGACACCAGTGGGACTTCACCCCAGGAGCTGGTTACTTGTGCGCATTATGCTGGTCCTTCATTTCATTCGCACTGCTGTGTGCAATCATCCGATCACAGGTAAAGCAAGTAGCTGTTGTCTTAACACATGTTTGTAGTGAGAACAGGCTTGAAATTAGTTGCAGCAGTGTCAGAAGCAGACAGCATGTACAGACTCGAAGCTTTTATCCTCTGTGCATGCTGCCACCAACCTGTGAGCTGAGTAGACTATAAAAGAAGAATGTGTATTCTTAAACCTCCCATGAATTAAGCTGATGTCAGACTATAGCTGTGTTGTAGCACATCTAAGCAGAAATTAGTGATGATTTTTAAAGGCCTACTTTGTTACAGGAATGCACCTTTTTATCAAATAGACAAGGAAAAATATAAATAATTGTATCTAAATTTTTAAAGTTTTTATGAAAAAAAGAGGCTGATTCATCTTACCTGCAGCTCACGGCATCATTTTACAAAGACTGACCTTAATATTGAATTGTAAATGCTTCATAACAACAGACGAGCTTAATTTACAAAAAGAATAAACAAAAATATGGAACCAGCCGTGATGCTGAGCCGCTCTTCTGATAATGTATACCATTCTTTTGCAGTATCTGTACATCTTCTACGCCTTCCTGGGAACTGTGCTCTTTTCTTTAGTAAGTACACTCAAAACTGTCAGAAATGACAAATGGTTGTCTGCAACACTCTGGATCAAAATGACCTTTGAAAAGGAAAGAAACAAACATCAAAGACGACTCTATGTCAAATAAATGTATGCGATTCAAGCTTTGATCTCGGGGCCAAGCAGCCTGCCACTAGTGTTTGTCACAGCGGCTTGCACAACTCTGATGTCCGAGTGCCTTTTAATTTCATTATGCACCTCCTCCCAGCCGCCTTTCTGTGTCTTTTTGCGTTAACGGCAAATGTTGTGACCCATCCGGTCAGATAGCAGAGCAAACTGGCTGCACGCAGAGCTGAACGAGTCGGCAGTGAGTCGGAACTCATCTGCCTGCACCATTATTTATACGGCCCGTTTCCATCTCCGAGAAATAAGGAATACAAATGCATTTCTCTTTTTTTTTTGCCATTTTCTTGCTAGCTTCTCGTCTTCCATCATAAAATGTGCTGCATTCAGACATTTTACAGCATCTCTTAACAGTTTTTTCCTCTCCACAGTACTTGGTGTTTGATACCCAGCTGATACTGGGTGGGAAACACAGGAAGTATGAAATCTGTCCTGAGGAGTACGTGTTTGCTGCTCTCAAGCTGTATTTGGACATTGTCACTTTATTCGTCTTCTTGCTGCACTTCATCAACCTCTGCCGCTAAACCTGAACCTAAATAAGCTTGTGTTAATGTTTATAGTATTATAAAATACAATATGATTTATGCTGAATATTTGTTTTCTATTCAATGTCAGCTCATTTTTACTGATATGAGCAGCTTTACTTTTTATAATCTGCACCACATTTTTTACGCTCATGTTAAACAAAGCTCCCTTTCGGATCCTTTTAAATGATCTTTAAGATGCAGAAACCAAACAGTCGTGTTACATTGTGAACCCACTGACAGGTGAGAAACAAGGTTTGTGAAAAAGGATCATTTTCAGCAGCAAACAGAGTCAAACTCAGCACAACTTTTATTTGCATCACACACTAAATAGTTTTCATATAAAGAGGGAATGTATCAAGTATAGACTATGAAAGTGCAAATAGCATTTCAAGGATTAGTTGCTTTACAATAGAAAATATCACTGTGTTACAAAATGTTGAGTCGATTTTAAAATAAATCACCTGGACATTAGAGGTGAAATAGCAAGAAAATATAAACTCCATTTAGACTTGTACCCACATTCCATGCAAAGCATACTGTTAGACAAACAGGGGACACACACTCCTCCATTTAACACCACCTACAGCAACAAGTCCAACACAGTTAGCTGCATTACCCATATGGCACGTGCAGTTTGACAACTTCAAGACACTTAAAGCATCTCTGCCTTTTGATTGGATACTCGGTCAGCTGGGTTAAAAAGTCCATTTATTTCAGTCAGACAAAACCGGATCAATCAGTGTTTCATTCACAATTCATTTTAGTGTCTTCAGATACATGATAAACAATGTCAACTCATAACATGAAAAAAGTGATTTTAGTTTTCCAACCACAGAAAAACCATCTATTGTTTTAAATTTAGGATGTAAAATCTTTCTGCACACACACAAAAAAACATCTTCCTCATCTTTCTTCACACAATTTGAAAGAATGTTAGCAACGGTTACAACCTATTTAACCAAATCATATAAAAATCTCTTTTCCATTAATAATATACTACTAAAACAAAAAAAAAGCCTCATGCTACAAAGATGTGTCTGCACGCTAGAAATGTTAGGTGAGAGAAACAACTTTAAGGTAACAGGTGTTTTTATTTCTGTGTAATCAGCACTCATATGTGTAGAATAACTGTAAAATGAAGACGGACATAAAGGCACTGTGATTTTAGCTCTGCAGACAACCACTTCAAAGCCATGGACTCCCCATGCTGTTGAGATGCTCACACACACAGCATGGTGACACACACTCTCCATGCACTGCCTGGCAATCTGGCCTATCTGCAGAGATCTACGAAGGCTTTGTTTATTACCGCACCACAATGGGACCCAGAGATAAATTACAGTGACTTGAACTGGATTAATTCACCCAAGTCGAAAAAGTGATTGCCAGGATCTTCTTCCTGGATTGCCCTTCCCTGCAGTGCATAAACATAACCACTCATGTCTGTCACGCTTAATATTCAGCTCAAACAGTAAGCTACAATGGAATTTAAAATATGCTGTCTCAAAGGTTTGAGCTGAATCACATCGTGCAGCCCCATGAGCCTATCAGCATTTGTTGTTTTGGACCTCTAAGGACACCTCTTGTTTAAACTGAGGCTTTGAGATGAATAACCATTTGTTAAGTCCATTTAGAAATGCTTCTGACCAGGAAATCTGCTTAAACAACTATTCTTTTTTTAAAGTTTCACATAAAGTACACAACCATTGTGGTCTTACATTAGTTTTACAAAGCATACGGCAGCTTTCAGCAAGTGAGATGTAAAAATATCATTCAGCTGCAATCTAAAAAAAAGATATATAGCTCGAGACGTTCACATTTTAGATCCACTGAATCAAAGAGATTGTGATAAGCAGGCACAATTTGCTGTGAATAATCCACTTGGTGACTGCAAACTGTGCTTTTGCTAGTCAGTGTTTGGCATCTATAAAGTAGGCAGGTAGAGACAGAGAGAGAACCATCTCTCAGCCTGAATGCCGTAGAATGAATTATAAAGCAAAAATCGGAATCTGATTACTATGTGAAGTCTTCAAAATACGGATTTTGGCTCATACAGTAGGCTTTACCCTGCAAAAACACATAGTAAGAGGGCTAAATAATCTACATCCTATTTCCAGTAAACATTATTATGGAAAAAAAACTTTCATTTTATCAGTACAGGCTTTTACATGATTTAAGTGCTCACTGTAGTTAGTGCTCTCATTGCAGGACATGTCAACAATACCAAAATAAGCAGGAACTGATATGTTAGCTTTGCTAATTGTCTGCACTGTAGTTTAATGCTGTGATCCATTTGCCTCAGAAGTAAAAAAAAATAAAATAAAAACAAGCTGGGAATGTCATCATACCTGATATGACCATTATAGTTGCAAGTTCAAACATTAGTTGGATGCGTTTCGCTCACTGACTGGGCCAGAAATTATCAGCAAAACAAGCTGAAAACACCTTGCCCTGTATTTTCCACATGCAAACACCAATGTGTTCACTGATAATGACTGGAGTTTGTATGTGACTGATTTAGAGGCAGAAACAGAAAGAAGTGATGAGTTTAACAGCAGCTAAGTCATTTTCCTACTGGGAACTTGAATAATTTGACTTCTGAGTTCAAATGTATTGAAAGATCATTTCTGATTTACCAGCTGACGGACACAATCTTCATTCTCTGTACATTCCACCTTAATAGCTACAACACGTTGAACTATCTGTACTGTTCATTTGGCCTTTCACTTGCTGTCTTTTTTCACCTATGTCAGCCATGCATGTCAAACCAAATGCACCTGCTCTTCCCACTCAGAGGAGCTTGTGCTTGGCAGTTGATCGGACACAGAGTCACATTGTGGACTATCAACATGGCAGGCTTTGGAACCAGCATGCTCGGCATGCTCTGCACTCGGGTCAAGGCTGGCCATGTAAGGTAGTGGCATAGTGTCGAGCCCCACTAGATCTAACTGAGTTGGTCTCTCAGCAACGCAAGATTCCTTCTCCGTGTCCCTCTGAGAGCAGAAACTCCCATCAGTCATCGCTTCCTGAGCGTTCCTGCTCCCAGGAAGAACAACCACCCCACCTTTCCCTTCATCGTGCGGACATTCAATGCCCCCTGCAAGGAGTGGACCCATGTTTGAGTCCGTGTCAGAGGAGGAGGAAGGAACCAGAGTGATACCTTGAGGATTTATGTCATGGAACCAAGCCATGATATTGCCAAGCAAGTTAGCATTTGTTGCCAAAGTGGAGGAGGAGGATGGATCATGGCTGTCACATGTGGGTGAGTCTGTTGTGTCAGTGGAAGAAGAAAAGAGGCCTGTTGAAGAATTGTGTGCCCGGTGATGACTGTCACGGCGTTGTACAGAAATGGAAACACCAGTGGCAGCAGAGTACTGGCTGCTGATGTTACCTAGTCTTGCCAGGTTATCTCCCAGCTCCAGCAACTCTGAGCTGCTTAAAGAAGCTCTGGGAAGGACTTCAACATCTGGAGTGGTCTGCTGAAGCCGAGAGGGCAGAGAGGTACCAATTGCACCTAGAGAAGCTTCGTTGGCAAGCATCTCATGGCTGGAGCCACTTCCTGGCATTCCTGAGTCCTGGAGTGAAAGCTGAATAGCCAGTAAAATGTTGGGGTCATCCTCATCCAAGGAACCAAGACCCTGCAAGAATGAATAAAACAGGATTTTTCTATGGGTTTTGAAAGAAGTCGATGATTTATCTAGTCCAAAACATTTTTTTACAACAACTTAAACAATTTCACAGCTTTTCTAAAAAAGTCTTACACATTATAACTTATTATAATATCAGTCACAATATACACAATTCTACTACAAACAAAATATCAGTATTCACATCAACATAGTTTTCAACATATTAGCTTCATATCTTTTGTTTCAATTTTCCTATTGAGTGACATATGTCCTCACTGCAGCTCTTCCAGAGCGAAACTCCTCCTGTAGAAATATAATAAAGTTTAGCAATTGTTATCACTGGTGGTATCTGCATGACCCTCTCAAGATCAATTTACTCTTCCTTAGCTGGAAAAGCTTTTAGATACCGTTAGCTGGTTGGCTGTTTTTTAACTTTGTACATAATTTGAAGAATTTTGGATTTTAATAGGTCTTCAATCTAAAAAAAATATCTTTAATATAATAAAGAGAAGATTTGTTGCATCTGTAAAGGTGAAGTTTCTGATTATTTCTACAGTTTTTTCAAGAAGAAAGACAGTCTTTAATGTTTTGTAGGTGTTCCTCCAGATGTTTTGCATATTTTCTAATTAATATAAGTGTCACTTAAGTTTAGGATTTTAGACTCCAAAGTAATATTTATTTTAAATATTATAATATACAAACAATACAATAGAAATGTCAGTCCCTATCTCAGTATACTTTTACCTCAGCCACTCGTATGTAAGCTGCTGGCTGTGGCAGCATATGCTGTGTGACTAACACCCCAATAAACTTACTTTCTGTAACTCAGATCAGTGTGTGTGTAAGAAGGGCATGAATGTCTAAAATACCTCTTAAAATCTATTGCACAGCTGATTAAACCAAAAGGTTTTATTAACTAAACTCTTAACTGTGTACTCACCATCAGATGACCTTGCCTGTGTCCACCTCCAATTTCTTGATGGTCTTTTTGGGGGAGAACAAAACAAAAAGAGATTAGGTAAACAGTCACAATTACACAAGGATGTAACATTAAAACAGCCAAGAAGGTTATTTTGATCATTTTAAAATGTGTCAAACTGAACTTTGTCACATAAAATCGTAAAGTCTTTTTGGATCCTGACTCTAAACTAATTAAAACAAGGGTGTCTAAAGTCTGTCCTCAAGGGCAACAATACTGGAGGTTTTTCATGTATCCTTGGTCCAACACAGCTGTCTCAAGTTAATCAGTCATTATGCTGAACCTGATTGGCTTTTGTGTTCATTCAATAAAAGACAGGTGTGTTGGAACAGGGATACATAAAAAATCTTCAGGACAGCGGCCCTCTATTATGTTCACAGCCATTCTTTTTGAGAAAAATAAATTAATTGTTTCTATTTTTACCTTCCCAACTTTCTACAACATATGATGTGGAAGTAATAGATAAAGGGGGGTGTGCAGAGACTGCATGGTGCTGTATTTTACAAGATACTAGTCAGAATAAATGTCAATAACATCTTCAAGAAGTACAGAAATGAAAAAGGAGGTGTGCCATGTATGGAGAAACTGAGAAACAAAATCCCACAAACAAACAAACAAAAACAAATAAAGAGATTAGGAGCACTTTCTCTTCTAAGTAGTTTATTGTGTAGATCAGGCTTAGTCATTCCAGTCCAGCAGGTTTTCCATGTATCTCTGCTTCAACACACCTGAATCAAATTAAATGTGTTTCCTTCACAGTTTAAAAAAATATAAGTCATTTTTTTCTAAAATTTCAACAAACTAAAATTTTCAGGTTTTTCCATTGAATGCCTCAGTAGTTTCGCTTGACACTTTTAGCTGGAATCGATTAAAGTTTAAATGTGACACGTGAAATGCTCGCTGTTGGCCGCTTTGCAGTTATACAACTATGGCCTCCATGTTTTACACATCTATTATTAATCTATCATGTAGCTACTGTAAAGGATCTTCCGCTGACCGGCCACTGAGAAACACAGACAATAGAGCTTCAGTATTTTAATAGAAAAGGCCTTTGTCAGTTTTTAACTAAAGATGAAATCTGTGTTGCTCCAGCAGAACCTGTGCACTCAATCTCACTGCTGATAAATGTGACTGATGGTAAATCTGGAAAATTAACAGATGCATTAAAAATGTAAGCTCACTAACTTCACATTTATTCAGAACATGAATTTAGATTTGGTTTCTATTTACAAAAATGTATTAAAGCTGAGAAAGGGGGGACTTCACAAATACACTTAAAAAGATTCAATTGCTTTTTCAAGTAGCGCTGCACATCATCAGCATCAACATCACTATGCATGTGCATCGTCACATTGCAGTCAATGATTTAGGGCTTTAAAACAAATTCAATGCCATAACACAAACATTCAATGTAGCTGAGGTCAAGCATGTACAGGAACTTCAATAACTCTTGTACTGCTCTAAGTTGTATTTGGTTCTTTGTTATATTGATGCACAAATTCCTCTCAATGAAGATGAAGGTTCAGGTGGAGTATATTCACTGCAGTTTATTATTAAATATTTACACCATTATGTTTTATTGTGGGTTTTTAATGCTGCAGTATCATTTTTATTTCTGATTATTTTCTCCTTTAGTTGCTGTTTTTGTCAGGGATTAAGACTTTGGTCTGTTATACTAAATGAAACCCAAATATGTCTAAAGCTACCACTTTTTCATCTTAGATCATTACCAAACAGATACTTTTTAGCAAGACCTTTGTTGCTTGAAGTCACCGGGTCTTTATTTGGCAACAGTGTATCAATGATAAGGTTGCTTTTCATTTTCTCTGAGCCTTCTTTGAAACAATGTTTTAGTGCTATGCTCTTAGTTAAAGATGTTTATTCTGACAATTTCAAGTGATAATGCAGCTTTCTAAGTAATGTTCTGCTGGAAACCTGATACAAATATCAGTCATATTTGAAGCTAGTGGATAACTCATGTGAACTCAGTTGATCTAAAAAGTATCACATTTTTAAATCCCCATCTTTCTACCTATTTTTAAGTGTACGAGTAAAGGACAGGTCTTCATCATATACCAACACAAAAAAGTTTACAGATGAAGAGTCCACATATGCAGTACCTAAAGTGCTGTCACTGAGGTCGTCGGGGTCGGGGGTGTTGCTGCGGATACTAGACATGTCACCTCGCCTCCGCTGTCGATGTCTCCGTCTATACTGGAATTCTGCATACTCCTTAAAACAAAAGAAAAAAATAATAATTTCAATAAATACTGTAATTTAATTATGTTTTCCTATTTTTCAAATATATATA
>JBAMIG010000006.1:18487648-18503633 GCA_037177335.1 Kiunga ballochi | reverse complement strand
TATACACATATATATATATATATATATACACATATATAGATGAGCTGTCAAAAATATTATGTGGGAACTTTGTTATAAACGATCATAAACATAATTTGTCATAATCTGGCATCTTTGATTCATGAAGGGAAGCAGGGAAGTGGTTTCGCATAAAATAAGGTCAGTCGTATGTTCCAGAAAAGCTTGGTCCCAAGAGACCATTTCTAAGCTTTCATCTTCTGTACAGCTATTCAGCCAATGGATTTAAGTCTAGACTGAATTCATGAGAAGCACATCTTTACCAGAGGGGAACTATACATGAAGAAACATGGGGATTGTGATACACATGTAAATTAATACTATGTGAGCATGCTCAACTAATCTAAAAAATGAGAGAGAACCCTCATTGAGCGTTTAAGCGATTAAAAGTAAACATGTTTCTTCCAAGTGTCTCCAGATGAATAAATGCAGTTGGATAATATTTCACCAGTAGCACTTCTTACCTTTAGCATTACAAGAACTCAAAGGTTTATATTCACCCACCAACATGCAAAGAAACACGAATAAAACAGAGCCATAAAAGCCACCGGCCTGCTTTTAAGAGCCACCTGGACGATCATTGCCTTTGACATGTAGCATGCCAAGAGGTCAAACCAAACTTAATATTAGTGGACAACCAGTTTTCCCCCTAAGCCACCCGTATTTTACCTACTTCAGTAATAATGGTAAAGACATTTGTAACACCCCCCCCCATATCTAATTAACTTAAATACCATCTAATACAGTATGAGTGGAAAGAGGGAGATGTAATCTATCAAAATTCTTACCAATTAATGTGATTTATATATTGCAGGTCAAATTGAAAGCCTATCAGTGTAGCTATTAATGGTAATTACAGAAACATTCAGATACTTTTATGTATCTTTAATAATTTTCATTCATCTGAAAATAATGATTAAAGTGAACAATACACACAGCTCCATTAATTACAATAATTGGCATGCATCTTCAAATGAGTAATATAATACATTTTAATTTAAAAAGGACACCTTACAGGCCACATAGAATTTAACTATATGTCCTGTGAAACATGGTAGCATAAATAGTCACAGTAAGGTTCAGCTCTAAAATTAACTTGTATTGGCTACATCTAAATATCTGGTGCTCTGACAGCAAATGAACAGCTGGTTTGCTTGGCCCACTTGTGAGATGCTGGGAAAAAAGACCAGTTTTAAAAAAATGACCAAATATTATAGCAGGCAAGTGAGCCAGAAGATATAAATCTATAAACCAGTGAGGGTAAACTGACTCCACTGGCAACCTATTGGGAAAAAATAGTCAGATTCATTGTTAGTGTAACAATGTAAAGTCTACTAAAATAAAAAAAACAGGGATCTGTTATCCTAACCAACATAAGCTGATGTTCAGCTGAGGTCACACTTGTAATATCCTGTGTATATCCAGTGTTACGGGGTCACATGTCAAAGGAACTGAAATTTTGATGCAACTGCCATTGGCTGCTGATTTTACCCTCAGCATGAAAGAGTTATGTGCACTAAATTTCCATATCAAGATATTAGAACCGTAAGAAATTATCAAGAGCATGTTTCATTCAATCCTCATTTATTAGCGAAAGTCACTGAGTTGCATTCATATATAATCAAAAGCCTGTCACCCAAACTCACTTTCATGTTTCCAGCACACTATAAATAGGCCACTATAAAGTAATCTGCAGGCATTGTAAGAAGCGTGGAGCGAGCCATCTGTAGCTGTGCCTTTGAGGCACCCACATCCAGCTTTGATTAGTGCTGTGGAGCTCCCAATAACTACTGCAGATGACAGACTGAGTATCTTATTCAGCAGGCCAAAAATAAAATATGTGATGATAACTATTACTTTTAACAAAAACGCAACCCAAAAATTAATTGATGAGAACAAAGAACAATACTGGCTTGTTTGTTCTGTAGATTTAGATTACAAAGAGCTAAGGTGAAATAACCACCTCATCTGAATCAATACTAATAAATGCATTCTTTTGAAGGAGCCACTTCTTTGTGACAACACTAATAACACCTTTCCTTGTGCCTTTTACACTTAAAAGTGCTTCATTTGGCTTTTATCATTTTTCTAAAGAATCATAACTCATTCAGCAAAGGAAGGATCTAGAAGCTCCACTAGAAAAGCTAAAGCAGATGACTGTTAACAGATATTAGTTTAATTCAATGCAACTGTCATTTTAGCCTTTATGTACACGAGTAAAGATGTCTTGTCAAAGTTCTGCTTTTGGCCATCTTTATGTTTCACTGTTGACATTGTTGGAAACCAATTTGATAGAAACTGGAGCAAGGAGCACCTCAACATCTGGGTCATGCTGCCATTCTGCATAGATCAGAGTTTCTGTGCCGGTAGGGCTCTCGTGACCAAATCGAAATTAAGATCCATCACTGACAACAAACAGAAATCATAAGGACAAAACCAGATTTATACAAACAAAAACAGAGTCACATGTTTTGGAGACATTGTACCAGAGTAGATTTTTCTGCTCTGTCCTAAGGCTGGAAAAGGATGCAGAGTGTTTATCAGGTTCTGGAAAAGGAGATTCAAGTCAGCTGGCACTGGCAGATGGGGTATAGTTGTCCTGTCTCACAACTTTTTTACTTTAAGTACTTGTTGCAGGAAAATGAATAAGTTATTAGAGATGGCTACATGTGGGAGATCCTGCTTTTGTCTTTGCTGCTTTCCTGACACTGCTTACTGAGACCCTTAATGCAATTTCACCATCTTTAATTCAACCTGTGCTTTCAACACTTTGACAAGTCAAAACACTTGCCATAAAAAAAATCCACTGGGAATGCCCGTCTCCATACTGTTAAAATACGTGCACAACAAGCCAGAGAGGTTCACGTTTAATCTAAGATTTTACTGGAGATCTTACGTTTTTCAACACTACAGACACAATGAACATGAAACCAGGGGGTGATGGTGCTTTTGACCAGAGTGAATTTGTTAGCCTGCGGGTTTAAGAACTGCCACAGTCTAGAAAACGACACAGTAATGAACACCTAGAGTGAAAACTGCAACCTATCGATTTATGCACATTTGCAGAGTGAATTCCTCAAGCTGTGCATGAAAAGGAGACACGCTGATACCAAACCATGGCTTTGTTGGTCATTTTATGACTCTTAAGTGTTGTTTATAAAGTGCAATGATTCATTGCAAGGTACTTTGGTTTGAATCATTGCATAAGGGAGGGCAGATAAACACTTAAGCTTTCTTTAATCAGTGTTGTTAGAGACTGAATCGAAACAAATGTTTTATTAGATTATTACAATTCTAATGCTTTATAAAAATATAAACTGCTTAATGTCTGATATAATCATCATATTTAAGATTAATTAAACACGTGTGTGTAAACAAGTGTGACATTAGGAAAGTACTGCTGGGAGCACTGTATTAAATCAACCCTTAAATCATAATGAAAGGGTACTGCACAACACAGGTATCCGAGCAGAAGCACACCAAGTGGCCACTTTCAGCTTGAAGTAGAAGCGTGATTCCTGATGTGGGCTGCAAGACCAATTTAATGCCATCCTCTGGACTCTCTGATCTGTTTATTTAGCTCTTTTAAAGACATGATAATCAAAACTGTTAATTTTACAGTAAAGAAAGTCCAATCTGCTCACATTCATTAAACCTTTTAGTTTACCTTTTAGAAATTCAGTTGTTTATTTTCATAACATATCTGATATTTGCCTAATATATGTATTTAGTTTCAATAAAGTTTTGTTTGTATCAACAAGTTGATATCAGCTTGTCACAGTGTTTGGTCATTTGCTATGGTTATAGTTAAGGCAATAGAGCTCATTAGTATTTGGTGCTGCATTAGCAAGTAATTGGTTTCATACAGTGGATGAAATGAGCAGTACAACATTCATCTGTAAAATTAGCAAAGCTCCTCCAGACTCTGGAAAGCTGCAGATCCTTTCAAAGAGCTACAGTACACATAACCGACTAAACACATGTTAACTTAAGTTTTTTTAAGAGTAGAGATGATGCAACAGACATTTTAATCAGTAAATCGGTGTTTCTCAATCCTAGTCCTCAGGGACCACCGCCCTGTGTGCTTTAGGGGTAACCCTATTTTACCACTCCGGACTCAAATGAATGGCTCATTAGTAGCCTTGCAGAGACCTTGACGAGCAGTTTAATGAACCTGTGCTAGAGGTGTGCTGGAGTAGGAAGGAACTAAGACATGCAGGGCAGTGGTCCCTGAAGACCAGGATTGAGACACACTGTAGCAAATAATTACCTCAGGCGATGCAAATCCTAAATACTCCCAGTCCCACGTTCCACCAGCAAAACTGTCAGCAAAATACAAGAGAAGCTGTTATTAGTTTGACTGCTAAAGAAACACCATGGTTTTTTTTGTTAGTTTGTTCCCGCTGTGCATATATTCACAATGCATTTATATTTAACGAGGTTTAAGTTCAATTTTGGGTTATTTTGTTCTAGAAATTTATAAAAAAAAAAATATTAAAAAAGCTGTCTGCTTTTTTTCCTTCACCTGCGCCTGGGGGCCTCAGGAGAGTCATTGGGGGCCACTCCCCTGGCTACAGAGGCCAGGAACTCCTGCCTCTTTTGCTGTACAAGACATGCTGCACGGATCATTTTGTGGCGTGGTGTCCGCAGATAAGGCCTGTTAACCTTTTGTGCCAAGTCCTCAGTGACCATTTCCAAGTCTGTCTAAAGACAAACAAACAAGCAAAAATTACTACCAGAAAACATGAGAGTCAGTGTTTTTGTACAAATATTTACGTGTGATTAATATTACAAATGACAAAACTATGGAAGAAAAAGAAGCCATTGTTAAGGTTAGATTGTATCAAGGCATAATAGGTCTGTTGTATTTATCTGTTCTTGTTTATGTTACTGCCAGACTCAAGACACAAGCAAAGGGTCTGCTCAGCATTAAAAAAATACCAACTAGCAGATGTTTTCATTTCCAGTGTGGTCAGCATTTGATCAGATTCTAGTTTTTCTGCTAAAATAAACAGCATGTTTTGTTAGCTTGTGACTGGCAGGGTTGGTTGCTGTTAATGTTTTACCCTGAGGACTTTCACCACAATCTAAACACCAAATCCAACTGCCTGGCTTATTCTGTGCTGAAGCTTTTAGGCTTTTCTGGACAGTGGCTGGTAATTGAATTTTGGATGTACCAAATCAAGCTCACTCCCTGTATATTTGGATCTCTGACTTTAGGAATGTGCACATAGCTTGTCCCATTTATAGAAGCTATATTAAAACACACCCCTTCAATGTCGTCAACATCTGGCATTTTAGGAGACATGAAGTAAAACCGATTAGGAGGGAGAGGCCATTATGTTAGTATCAAAACAATATGTTCCCCAAACTCCAGTGTTTAAAGGGGAAAGAAGTAGCCCAAGGGCATAAAATACTTTGTTTTAGACTCAGCTGTTATTGAATCACCTTTAAGTATGTGTTATTTTTACAAACCTTTAAGATTGTGTTAGACTTACCTAGGCTAGCATCTAATTATATTACAGTATGTGAGAAACTGTCATATAAAATGTATATATTCTCTTCTATGCTAAAGATTATGAATTATTAATTGCAAGGTGTTTAAAAGCTGCGATGTGCAGGTACTATAGGGGCAACATGGTGAAGAAAACTATAGTCACGATACCTGCATGAGCTCATAGATCTCCTTCTTTGTGCTTTTGGGCTCCAGATAGAACCCATAAGGATAAGAGCACTTAAGGATACGGCGAGTCTTAAGCAGTTCTAGGACTGCATCTTCAATGAACGTAGTATCAGGTGGGCCTCCTTCCCCTGGGAAATACAAAAAATTTTTTAAAGTCCCTTATTATTTCACTTTAGTTCTGTAAATCTGCCCTGTGATGGACTGGCGCCCTGTCCAGGGTGTACCCCGCCTCTCACCCGTTGACAGCTGGGATAGGCTCCAGCCCCCCCGCAACCCCGTTAGGGACTATGCGGTAGAAAATGGATGGATGGATGAATGGATGGATGGATGGATAGTTCAGTTAATCCTAAACAAAAAAAAAAGTGCCTACTTTTGATTTTGAGACTGAATTCTTCTGTGATATCTGTGTGAGGGATTTAGAAACTTTACTGACTTCACTGACTTGTGAATGAGAAACTCTCATCCATTCTGCTCTACTTGTAATTTACTCATCTAAATTTATGTCTCCTTTTTTCGTTTCTTTAAATAAGTATTTCTGCTGAGGCATATTTGTTTTTAAAGAGTTAAAATAAAAATATTCAAATGTAGGATTTTTATCCGCATATGGATGCAGAACTAACAAATAACACTTTGGCGTTTTCTTAAATCTGCCAGCTTTCCAAAACTCAACAGGAAAGAACTGGATTAAGTTGCAGCCAAATGTGTAATAAAGATTGACACAGTCACAGTGGACTGAACACTCACTTCCACTCAAAGTCCGACTGAGTTGCTCCATCTTCTCTTTGGCTGTTTTTAACAGGCGCTTCTCAAGCTATTGTGATTAAAACAGAAGGTTTTGTTATTTAGAAAGGCATCTTTGGGGATTTTACCCAAGAAAATAATACTACGGCAATACATACTATGAATATAAATCAAAACAGAAATGTCGGCACCGATCTTATAGTAAAAGGGAGTATAATGCATAGAGTGGATATACAATTTTTTAACATCTTAAAATCAGCATATTAGGAGTGCCGGCTTATAAGACTAATTCATTTTGGTTGACTTCATTACATGACTGTTGGTAAAATATGCAAAGAAGACATCGCTGAAAGGCAAAGCCAGGACTGTTTACCTGATAGCTGTGCTCATGGTTCTTGAAGCGTGTGTAGTAGTGCATAAAACGGTCAAGTTCCTGAAAGCTCTTGTGTTTATTCTCTGCCTGCAAAGCCGTGACAAGACACAGTCACAGCTAATACACTTCTAGGCACATTACACATTCTCTAAGAAGGAACAAATACTCTAGATGTGAGCAGTCATAGTAAGTAAAGCTGCAGGTGTAAGTCAGACTTGTGATTGCTAAAGGGATGTTGGAGAAAACTGAGGATGAACTTGTTTTAACCCAGTGATGAACAAAGTCTGAATGAATTGAGAATTTTTTTTAAGTTTAGAATAAAGTGTATTCTACACTTATGAAACAACAGACACTGCTGGCATCAATTTGTTGTGGCTGAGGTAAATAATCAATTTGTTTTGGAAAATTATAAACAAAAACTTGGTTATCTAGAATTTCTTGGAACATGTTTAAAGAAAGAATATTGTAAAATGGGTAACAGGTAACAGTAACAAGGGGTAACTACCTTGTGTAGAAGGACCTGCACAAAATCTGATAAACTGCTTTATGTAATATCCCTCATCTGGTCCCTGTTGTCACAACATTGATGTAAAATAGATGCAGTACAGATGACTAAGATAAAAAACAAAAACATAGGAAAATAGAGTCTTATACTAGTGTGCCACCATGTACCTCTTCTGTCATCTCCTTTGACTGTTCCTCCACCTGTTGGATAACTTCATAACGAGTGCAACGATAGTAACCTCCTGTTGATGAGCTGTGCTTTTTCCACTCCTCCAGGCAGATCCAACAGAAGTCATACTTACACTGCAGGGAGGGGAGAAAAAAATGTTTTCTCTCTAAAGTCTGGACAGCTAAGTGCTAATGCTTGTGATGTCATACTGAGGTATTAAGACAAGTCGACAGGTCTTATGTAGCAGTAAAAATACTGCTTAAATAACTTTGATTATATTGTGTGTTTAAGGGTAAATTACTTTCAAATTCTGAAAAGGACTCTCCCAATTAATATTCACCATCTTTTTTCCCTCCCAATAAATGACATTTTACAAGAGCTTTCTCCGGCAGTCTCGGCTGAGTGCCATAAAAGCAGCTGTTTAGTTCTTGAAGAGAATCTCCTCAGCCTGTCGCCACTGGAAGGCACATAAAAAATACGACAGAGATCAGCAAATCTCATTGGTATTGTAGAACAAAAATTCTGCGGCACATTGGAGTAAAGTGATTTCACTTCCCAAGCCACAAGTACTTCCGTCAGTGACAATTTAAACAGAGCAACAGCAAAGGCAGACATCTTCGTTGTCAAGGAAACACAGCTTACATGACACTTTAGAAAACCAATATGGTTTCAAAGAACACCGATCGGGAGCTAGAGCGGTAACAAATGAAGAGAAAGAGACAAAAAAATGCAGCATCTGAAATAGAGTGACTCAAGAGAAAAACATCTGACACTAGACTAGAGAGAAGAAAATGGCAGTGAGTAGATAACGGTTCCTTGGCAACAATCAAACTCATGTTTCCAAGCAACAGGGGCAAAGCCATTTCTTACCAGGTAATAACAGGTCAAGAGGCTCAGCCCTCCGTGGCCTTTCAGCTTGTGAAAACTGCTCCATTCCTTCAAAAAATAACCTCCATCTCTCATCAGGCTTTTTAACAAGGAAAGATGGCAACAGGGCTGTGACAGACTAAACAGAACCTGGCTTCTGGACTGTGCTGTCATCCTCAGTCCATCCACAGCCCCTGACTCACTTTCCTCTCTTTGTTTTAAAAATGCAGGTGAGTTTTTAAGGTTTCGTTTTATTTAGCTTTTTCTTTCTTTGTTTGTTCGAAGCTCCATTTCTGCAAATCTGCAACCTGAATTCCAGACGTTTGATGTAGAGAAAGTTGTTAGATGTGTATCATTAAATAGAGCTGTCAGTTAAAAAAACACTGTCATTTTCCTAACATCTAACCTCCATCTGTAAGACAGGTTAGTTAGACACAGAGTACTTCGATACAGAATGAAGTACTTCTACTTATATTTTAGGTTGTTTGTAACTGCATTGTTCATATACATTTTTCCCTTGTTTAAAATCTGTACTGTACATACAGTCATTAACCTGACATAGACTATAGCATCTCAATTGCATTTACTACAGGAAGTTCTTTAACCCCTTAAAGAACGTATCACATTTGATACATACTGTTTGAGACATTTTGCATCACTTTATGGCAGAAACCTCATCACCATATGATATCAGTTTCCTGCACCCTGGTGAATATCAGAAAGCTTAAGGTTACACCATTTTTTTTTTACCTATTACATGGTAATAAATAGCAAAAATATGGATTTTTTTTTTTTACTTTGTTGAAGGGTCAAAAAAAGATTTTAGATTTAAAAAATTTAATATTTAGTTTTTCATCCCAGTTTTTCTTAATTCAGGCGTTAGGCGGTTAGGGTACAAGGATATAGTAAAGTTACCATGTTGTATTAGAAAATCATGACGAGATAAGTATATAAATCATGTATGGCTAACTCACCTTTGCACACTGCATGTGATTGCAGCCCTCATTTTTCTGTATAGGAGATTTGCAGTTGGCACAGGGTTTAGAGTTGGTGAGCATCCATAAGCAGTTGGCTGCATCCTCGAAAGCTTCGCTAACACCAGCCACTTGAATAGCGATATGGGGAGATACACAACAAATAAAGGCACGATGAGATAAAATAAGAATAACTATTCCATCAATGCAGACCGCTGTACGGATTGGGGAATTACTCAGCTTGAGTAATGTCTACGTTTTCTTTTGTTTTTTGTTTTTTTACTTTGCCAATATCCCCCCTTTACCTGATCTCTCACACACACACACACTTAAATAGAATAATTGGCTATTATCAAAGCACCTCTGATATGATGTTTAAAATGTCAAGATAAAACCAAATACTGTGGAATTAAAAGAGATGGTTCCAACAAAAACATTGTTTTATCTTTTAACTGTCCCATCAATAAATTGGCACTTTGGGCATCTTAAGTAATTTTTTACATTGTTTACATTACATTTACTACAACTAAACATTGTGTAGTTCCAGTGAGTAGGTTGTTCGTTTTTTTAAATTAAAATGTCACATTTTACTTGACATACAATCAAATTGTTTCTCATAAGAGTGGTTAAATTAAGTGTAATTTAGCACTAAATCATTTGACCAAAAGACAGAAAAAAGGGCAAGGTAGTGCAAAAAGTTAAAAAAAAATTATTCTGAGAATACAATTTATAACCTGATATTTTAATGTAGTTGCACAGGTATAAAGGTCAGGTCAGGCAATCACAGGATAAATAGTGAAGAGAATGTGATGTTTACTAAACTGTTATAATTAATGTAAATGTGAACGATAACTTGAAAAATTCTCACATTCTTCTGGTTTCATCTCAGTGACTTTCTGGAGCCACAACTTCCAGGTCTCACAGTCACAGGGTTCATGAGCTTCACCTCGACACTCCCTGAAACAAATACAGACAAAAAGCTTGAAACCTTCATTTCTATGCAGATGATATTCAGATTTACTTTTCCATTAAGCTCGGAGAAAACAATCAGTTAATTTTATTACAAAGATGTCTTAAAAATGTATTTTCTCTCTTTAAACTCTGATGAGGCTGAGGTCTTTGGGTGTGAAAATTTGGGATTAAATTGTTTAGCGATACCAAGGAATCTGGATGGTAGTAATTTGGCTTCCATTATTACAGTGAGGAACCATGGAGTTTGACCGGGATTTGTCTTTTGGCTCACATTTAAAAACACCTTGAGAACCGCCCTTTTCCAACAAAGTATTATAGCAAAAATGAGAGACAACCCATCTTGGAGTGATGCAGAAAAATTTGTCCAAGCCTTTGTTACTTTGAGGTTGGATTTATTGCAATTCCATAAGTTTGGATACTTCTCCTGGTCTATAATGTTACAAGGGCTCTGATGAGAACTAGCAGGAGAGATCATATTTCTCCAGTTTTAGTATGCCATAATTGAATCCTTGTTTTAGGATAGAGTTTAAATTCTTCACCTCACATATAAAGAGCTTCATGACCAAGCTCATTGTATTTCAAAGATCTCATCGTTCCATATGTTCCAAACAGAGCACTTTGCTCTCAAACTGCAGGTTAACTTGTGAATCCCAGAGTCTTTAAGAGAACAATGTGAATAAAACGCTTCTTTTATCAGGCTCCTTCCTTATGGAATCAGCTCCCAGTGTGGAGTCAGACAATCGCTCTACCTTTTAAGATGAAGCCTAAACCTTTCTGTGTGGAGTTTGCATGTTCTCCCCCCGTGTTAGCGTCGGTTCTCCCCGTGTTAGCGTGGGTTCTCTCCGGGTACTCCGGCTTCCATCCAAAGTCCAAAGACATGCACCTTGGGGATAGGCTGATTGGAGACTCTAAATTGTTCTTAGGAGTGTTTGTGAGTGTGAATGGTTGTTTGTCTCTGTGTTTGCCCTGTGATGGACTGGTGACCTGTCCAGGGTGTCCCCCGCCTTTCGCCCATTGACAGCTGGGAAAGGCTCCAGTTCCCCCCCAACCCCGTTTGGAAATAAGCAGTAGAAAATCGATATATTAGATAGAATAGAATAGATAGAATAGACAGATAGATAGATATGCATGTCCAACCAAGCAAATACAGACTGTACAGGTGCTCCCTGGGGATTGGCTGCCCGTGCTTTTCTTCTAGTACCAGCCTCAGTGACTACGGTTCAACGATTGTATGCCTGCAATCCCACCTGCCCGTGCTGGTTGGACATCTCCTGAGCTCTGCCATAAAGAATGCCATCACCCTTCATTCAGGGCAGCTGTGTTTGGTTGGGACTTTTGTGTCACTGCTTGCAACACATTCTCTTTCTGAGTCTGTCTGTTTAAATAATAGTAAACTTTTGTGGTTACTAGATTTTTGTTTGAGGTATTTTTTTGGTTTGGTTTGCTTAGTTGTCTTTTTTGTGTAAGCTTTGGTTTGACCATTTTGCTTTATTGTGGGTTGACACAGAGTGTTACCTTTCACTCTTGGTTGCCTATTGTGTTTTATGCAGTTTATTTTGCTATCTTGTTTTCATTGTTGCAACCTCATGTCACCCCTGGATCAATTCCAACTGGGGTTGTAACAATGCTCAGATTGGATCAG
Organism: Kiunga ballochi; assembly: GCA_037177335.1. Classification (NCBI taxonomy): domain Eukaryota; kingdom Metazoa; phylum Chordata; class Actinopteri; order Atheriniformes; family Pseudomugilidae; genus Kiunga; species Kiunga ballochi. The sequence goes on along the minus strand of JBAMIG010000006.1, from coordinate 18,491,690 downwards.
ATTGAAGCCTAGATGCGACATAACCTAGGCTAACTGAGTTATTTATTATGAATTGGGTCAAACTGGTGTGTCTGTAAAGTACCCGGTGTTTACATTGTTGTAAAGTGCTGCTAAACAAATAAAGCTGAATTGGACTAAACAGAAACAAGGAGAGGAATTACCTCATTTCTTAAATATACATAAAGAGAAATAAATTATTAGTCCATCAACCACAGTGATCTAATAAACAATGTTGTAAAATCCATCAATCATTAAGGCAAAATTGGACAAATCTGCCTTTGAACTGCACCCCATCGTCATGTTATGAAAAATATTATTATTATATCTGTGTTAGACATACATTCCTCAACAGAAACCTGAGCTAATTAAACTCCTGACTGAACCCAACAAACACTTACAAGAATCATATGAGAAAGTGAAGAGCACTAAGCCATTATTACGATGAGAAAGGATTATGGTGGTGATACGGGGATTAGAATACTAGGAAGCAAAGAAACTGCAGGGAGAAAGTGCAGTTTTATAAAAATGGAGGTGGAAGCCGAAGGTGGAAGGTACAGCATCTGTACTTCTATGTGCTGCCAAATTACGACAGAAAAGAGATTATAAACAAACAGAAACATTACTGGAAGTTGAATTTAATTGACTCCAAATAAGTTCTGCCCATTTAAAAATGTCTAGAAGTCTTTTAAATTTGATTATGATTTTTTACTTTTATTGTAGGGGAAAGGCACAATTTTCAGTCAGTCAGTGTGATTTGTCCAAAAATGTAAAAAATTTAACTTTTTTCTGGAATAATTATGAACTAAATGTTTATTAAAAAAAACAATAAAATAATGAGACAAAATAACATTTTACCTTATTATGAACAGTATGCAATACACAGCAACACTAAATACTAACCAACAGAAAAGATGGCCCTTTCCACAATCGACAGCAGGAGCACGAAGCAGGGGGAAGCTTAGAGGGTCTGAAGTGGATGTTCCAGGTCCGTGGGTGTTCAGCCGTACAGCTCTTTCACAGCCTGCTTCGGGACACCACCTTATTGATGGATTATTCTCCACAAATGCCTGTTAACAGATAAAGCAAAGATGATTCATATCAGTCAGCAGGTCAACAACACAGCTGATGTTTTCCTGATGCTAATTTCAAGAAGATGAAATAATTGCCATAGTTTAAAAGTGTTTGTCTACAAAAAATGACTGCAGTTATTTTACGCTTAAATGTAATTCCCTGTTTAAATATTACAAAGATGCAGATTAATGAAGTGGGTCATTAAAAGTAATCCCCTACACTGTTGTGTGGGTGACTGCCTGACAGAAGTGCTGTCCTCTCATCTTGACCCAGAAATGTGACAAAAAAACGCTAAAAATTATTCAACTTTGAAGAAACATATTTATTTCTTGGTCATTTTTGACAAAAGAGCTTGTCATCTTTTTCTAGGTTGTATATTTAATATGTCCAATTAAAGAATCCACCTATTGTTTAAAAAATATAAAAAATAAAAAATAAAGACACTTATGTTATAACCAAAGTAAAGGGAAAGCAATATCTGTTGAAAGTTATATTTTTGTCTCAAATGTTATTATAAAAAGCCATACTTTGAGTAGCTAATATGGATGTGTAAGTTAAATCAAAGATATACCTTGATGTCAAACTGCAGATAGCGTCTGTCCATCTCTCTGGAGACCACACCTTCTATGACTTCCACCGGCACAAGCTGGTAACAGTCATAGGCAGGGCAGAAAATGTTGTGGGCTTCTCCCTCTTGGATCTTCAGATTTAAAAACCTAAAAAGAGTAAAAGGTATTTTAAAACACCAACAAAGACATCAGTGGAATTATGACCACAAAATGCCATTTCATATAATCCATAAGTTTGATTAAAAATGAGGTTTACCCTTCCCAGCATGCTCTGCAGAATTCATGGCCACAGGACATGTCCACTGGTTCCTCAAACACGGAGATGGAAGACATGCATATACCACACTGAAAGACAAAAGAAGATAAATCAGGAAAGCCACCCGGTATTGTTTGAAATATCCAAGCTAACTTTGAACATTACACGGTTTCCTTGTACATGTCCTTGTATATAATAAATGCAATATTTAGTTAATATTTTAGTGAATTTGCAACTTATTCAAAACTTTATTTTGTCTATAAATTCATAGTTGGAAATATTCTGTTTTCTCAAAAAGGAACATGTGGTCTGTTCTATCCTCTATACACAGTGTGTGTGTGGCTGCACATTGATAGCAGCACAAACTTTATGAGAAGCCGCCGTGTCGATATTATGACTTCTTCTAGTTATGCAGTTTGCTGAAGACTGATTTGTTTTCTCACACCCACAGAAACATGAACCACACAAAACTGGGAAAAGCATCGGCCTTGTTACGGCGGAAGACTGAGCCACACAAAAGAACAAAGAGAAAGCAGTGTCCTTCAACAATGCAAGTATTGATTTGAGAGTGAACAGAACGTGATATAAATCAGTTGTAAGCTGTAAACAAGCCCTTGAGTTCACTCAATACATTTGCACAGTGCACTTTCAAGTCATGCCTATTCAGGGTCACAAGAAAAGGTAATATTAGACTAATGTACCGTTGTTTCTCGAAAACTAACGGATGAATAAAGTTTGTCAGTTTCAGGAACCATTAAAAAAAAAGTTTACTTCACAAACATAACTCAAAGTACTGGAATTAAGCTCCCTCCATCAGATGGTCAATCTAAGCTTATTTATATATCTGTACCTATTTATAATGTACAGTGCCAGTCAAAAGTTTGGAAAAATGGATTCATTTTGACCAGAAGCTAAAAAGAGCCATATGTCTACCTTTGATATAGCAGTCATTTACTCAATTCCTTCATGTTTGATAAGACAGGCTGAATCTAATGGTGCTTTTCCACTAGAACCTCCTCTACCCGGCCGAACACGACTATACGCAGAAACAGAGCGTTTGCATTAGGATTTGTTGAACCATGCGGTTACATTTACCGTAACTACTCTGTTGTGGTTCTAAGCGTGTCGGGCTGTGCGGGTAGCGTAACGTCCACAGGCTGGCGTTTATTGATTGGTCTGATGTGATCCATGGTGTTTTGTCCGATGACTTCTCATGATTTGTTCCATGAATCTATTTCCCACAAATAACCATGATTAGAGCCCCAAGTAAAAAGTTACGAGTTCTTCTAGCTTCACATCTATCTTCTTCTATGGTATTAGTCTTCTTCAGGGGTGTTTTGCAGACTCTACAATACGACAATACGCAGAAACAAAGCGTCTAGAAAGTCACATTGTGCGGGGAGTCCCTCCCTCAGAGGATCGCAGCTTGTAACGGAAAAGCAGTCAAGGTAGAGTATAGTACTCCCGGGTCAGTAGAGTAGTGTTATGTAGGTACTAAAGGAAAAGTGCTTTAATACTTTTCTGCTTATTTATATGGTTGTAGTTGGTGGTCAGTATAACGATTTTAAAATAGACTTATGTTTAGAAGTAACAATCAAGCCTCGTGTTCTCCAGAGACAAGAAAAAAAGGAGGCTTGTCTTTAAGTTTGTGGTTAGCCTGCTAAGATGCATACTAATGACTGTTCAGAGTATAATGTAAGGAAATAATAAAACATTATGGACATTAGATGTGAAATATTCAAATTTTCAAAAAAACCCTTCAGGAAACATGTGCCACCAGAAACACTCAGGTTAAATTAACACTAGTGAGCACTTTGAGTATTTACCATTAGCCTGAAATCTGCAATGCTAACTGCTCTCTCTTACTGTGCTCCCCTATACGGGCAAAAAAGAGGTGCTCTATGAGGGTGCCAGGGATATATTTTATTACCTTTGCCAAGTGAAAGTTATGAATTTGACCGCCTTGGTTTGTCTGTCTGTAAGCAATATAACTCAGAAACGTTCTGACTGGATTTTGGCTGGATTATCAGAAAAATCTCAGAAATTAAAATAAGAAATGAGTGATAAGAATTTTTTCCCCACAACTGGGTTTTTTTGGAGTTTTTCCTTACCGAGAAGGAGGGTCGAAGGACAGGGATGTCCTGGC
>JBAMIG010000006.1:18457576-18484183 GCA_037177335.1 Kiunga ballochi | reverse complement strand
ATGGTAATAAATAGTAAATATATGGAAAAAATAAATAGCCTAGTCTTTTCAGATTTAATTAAATGGTCAAATAAAGTCTTTAGATTTAAAAAATGAGATGTCTCTGCCCAGTTACTCTCCATTCAGGCATTAAGGGGTTAAATATTTTCTCTGATTGAGCACCAATGACTCAGCCTAAATTATCGTAATATATTTTCCGTGACCATGTGATGTGTCTTTCCATAGGGTCGTTTAAAAATGAGAAGCGACTCATTGCATCAATTAGGGTTAATAACTTGCCGTCAGCTGAAAGATAATCGCCCATTTTGTAATTATCCACTCAGAAACTTCTACCTAAATCCAGGTGATGCCTCCTTTGTTTTTAGCCAGAATCTGAAATGGCTTGAATGTTGCAACAAAGGTCCTCAGATTACGGCCGTCACACAGGAAGCCTTTCTTTATTGATCCCTTATATCTGTGCAAACAGAAGGATGGGCTGATGTAGCATGAATGTCTCTACATTGTTCATCAAAGATAAAAGTACAAAAAACTGAACAGATGGGTTGCATACAGCTCTGCAGTGAAAGAACTTGATATTTTGAACAAGTATTTTACAAATGAATAATAAAAAAAAAACCTGCTCTGCTTTCACACAGCCCACTAAAAGCTGCAATTCTAGTATCAGAGCCAAATTGACACTTATTTTTCCCACCTAACACCACAATCTAATATTGTAGTTGCAGAAATAAATAAATAAATGACAGGAAAAAGAAACAACAAACTAATCATTTATCTGTTGGTGAAGATAAAAGAGGATCTAAGCCAATGTCGATGCAATTCGCTTACTTTTTCACATGACTTTAAACCACTAAGCTGCCAGGACAACTCCACTGCTAACCATTTAAACAGCGGACACACACCTTTTTCTGTGTCTTAGTGTGTGTATGTGTGTGTTTTATCATACCATGGGCACGTAGCAGGGCTTCTGCAGTGAAAAGTGGGGCTTGCAACATGTCAGCTGTCTCCACTATTAGCATGTCCTTCAGTCTTCGTAGATCCTGAGGCCGCAGGCCCTCGTATAGCTGGACAGGAAGGGAGAAATAAACACGAGAAGAATACAGGAATAAAGAAAGTTATTGACAAGAGAGGTGTAACATGAGAAAAAAGGTTAAGAAAAAAAAAAACAGGGCAGTGAAATGTTAGAAAAAGAGGAAAAGCAAAATGTGAATCCAGACACGAGCTGGAAGCAAAACACAACTGGAGAAAGTAGCTGGAAATATGCAGTGTCAACAATTACTCAGGCATGACTTATTCAGGCCCAATAAGTTAATAATGACCTGATGCTGATAGGAGTCACATGCCTGATGTCACACTGTTGTGTGGCTAATGTGTGTGTGTTTGTACGAGTGTCCAGCCAAAGCATCTGTCAATACCTTCAGTAACCATTACCAGAAGACATTTAGTCGATTGCGGTCTGAATAAATATGGGAACTAGAAACCTTGCTGAGAATTCAGATCTTTGACTTCAATTAAAATATCACAAAATAAACCTTTTCATCATTGTGTTGCATAGTTTATCAATCAAAAGCTGATCTAAAGAAAAACACAGTGCCTGTTATTTTTAAAAAGACTATTTCTTACTACAAAAACACGTTAAAGAGTAAATTAAATATAAAAAAAATGGATAGAAAAGTAAATAAGAAATAGCTCTGATAGCGTTGTTAACCTAATGGGAAGAGTGTCAAACTGGAAGCTTCACATTCACTGCCCATGTGTTATTTTGTACCTCTCTTCGGTCGAGGGCTGCATACTCTGCTTCTATACCCTCTGCCTCAGGGGCAAGAGAGAAGACCATCTGCGACTCCAGGCATAGGGCCAACTCCTTGTGGTGCTGCTTTTCTGCACAGTCACATGGAGTCTCACGGTTTTCGTTCTCAGCAAACAGGTCCGCTTCTCTCTCCACCAGTAACTAAGCAAGTGAAAACAAGGGGGGAAAAAAGTGCCTTTAAATAATCGTGAACATGCTGCGTTTATAAATATCTACCGAAAAACACACCTTCAAATACAAATAGTGCTAAAAACAAAACCACATTGTGTATATTATTATTCATTTTATTTATCAGCGTTCCTTTAAAAGCTGAACAAAAGAATGAAGAGCAAAACACATTTAGAGAGAAATCTATGAAAGTTTGCCAGTTTTTCCATCTAATTCCAACCAGCTTTTAACGCAGCAGCGACCGCATCATTTTTATTAAAAAGCACACATTGCTCCATTAGATCAGGTGCAGAAGTAAGCGGATGCATTTGATGCAGATGAAAAGGTATTGTTGCTATTTGGTTGCTATGCACGTCTTCCTGTACGAGAACGGTTTGGAAAAGCATCTTCCATCCAGCAGGGTCTTAGTTAAGGTGATGTCCTGTGTCCATTATTGATCCAGATGCTGTTTCATAAACCTGCTCAGTCATGAATGGATCTTATTTTACTTGTTTATTAAATGTTTTAAAGTATGACTGTCTTTGATTAGATTTTGGAGCACTGACTACACCTCTGGACACTTCCAGTAGATTTAAACTTAGTGGTACTGGAAAATCAAACTGGTTTTATCTGATCTTTTTGTAATTAACCTCCACATTTTAAATCTCTAACTTTTTGGTACAGAGCTGAGACAAACTTCTTATTCAAGAGTTCACATTCACAGCACTTGCAATTTTAATTTATTCTCTGCAGCACCAATAAAGGAAAAACAATATTTTAATTTGAAATTTAATCCTCACTGATGGAAGAAAATGTAGTTCATTTTATTTATTCAACTCTTCAGTGTCAATGGAACCCAAAGTGGGATTAATAAAGCTGTTTTTTGTTGCAAATCATCTTTGCTAACATGGCATGCTTCCAAATGACCACCTGTAATATGAGCATGTAAATTACTAACTCACTCACTAACCAACACAAAGAGCTAACCTACAAATCGTTATGCTACAAAGGGCACATTTTGAATATCATCAGGATTGCTTTGACATCTTTTATCTCTTTTTTGTTAAATTGACTCTCTCTGTGAGGCTCGCGAGTTTCCATCTACTGATGTATGAAACAGTAGAGCGTGCGTTCCATGAAATCCTCTAAAGAACCTTGCAAACTCACCTCAACACAAGTTTTCATGCCTGAGGCAGAGGCATAATGTAGACAGGTGTTTTTCTTGTTGTCTGTAGCATTGATATCAGCAGTCTCGTACTCTCCGTGATCTAACTTTGCTCCTGTCCACAACAGGACGATCTGCAGGCATTCCGCTCGACGCTGTTCGTCCTCGTACGGCCGCAAGATCCGTGGGTGTAGCGCTCCTTCTGAGGTCAGGATCTGGGGTCCCATGCAGAGCAGGTGGAGAGAGGTCTCATTGTGCACATTACGCTTGTTAGGATTGCCATCTTTGCTTAGTAGAAATGACCTGAGAGAATGAAGCCAAAAGAGAACAAAGATTTTTTTTATTTGACCTTCATAATGTTGTGATTTCCTCACACATTTCTTGTAACAATATATTGTCAATTTTAGCATTTAACACAAAAAAATGATGATGCCACAAAAAAATCTGCAACATTTTCTTTCAGCGTCTACAAATGATTTGAGCTACAGAGGAGCTGGACATAGAAATACATGTCAGATATGTGACACAGGATCAAACTAATTCAACTATACATGTAAAATAAGGTAAAGAAAGAAGTCCAGATGCAAATATAAGCAATGTTTTACCAGTGGAAATGTCTCAGTTGGATCAGAGTTTTGGTGCTTTGCTCGTTTATGTGGAAACTACTATAATCAGATGCTTTTCACAAGCAGCCAGGAACTTTCACTCATGTAGGAATCGCATTTAATGTAGGGACAGAGCGACGCCTGAATGGGATAAATATAATCACATGCAAGGTTGTTAGTTTGTGAGATGGAAAGCTTTTGGAACACCGTTCAATCCCAACCCAGCATGCTGCATTCCTAAGAGCAGATGGCTGTGTGGAGGGACAGATGGGACAGAGACATATAAAGACAAAACACAAAAAATGTCTTTTATAAAAAAAACACACAGTAATAGCTTATTTATAGAGTGCTGAAAAAATATATATAAAACAACTAAAATGACACACACATTATCACCCAATCCCCTCACTGATCATGTTATGAGTAGAAATGATTTCTACTTGTTTTACAGCTTATTTGGTTTCATCTGGGTCATAATCTGACCTGAGAAGGCGTATCATGGCATGTCGAGCAGCATAGTGCAGTGGAGTGTTGTGCTGGTAGGATTCGCCGTACGTAGAGTTGGGATCCAGAGCCTCCTTGAATTGAGGATTGCTCTCATAGAGTTGGGCAGCCAGCACCTCGTCCCCATTGATGAGAGCCTTTCGGAACTTGGTCGCCGTGTTCCCCATTTCTTATCCCCACGATGGTTTCAAGCTCTGACTGACGCAGCAGCCTTTTAGCGCTTCTTCAAGCTGTTGAGAGTCAAAAAAACCAGCATGTCGCACGTCCTGAAGAACGGAAGAAAATAAACAGTTAAATCCGTCCAGCAAGGTCTCGCTAACCAACAAACTGGTCACAGCAATTCCATCCCGAAAGTTGCTTAGGTTTCTTTGTGACAAGCGCCAACATACTGTAAACACCTCCCTCCTTTTTTCTTTTTTTTGTCTTCTTGCTTTGAATAACTGAACATAGTGAGCACAAAGCTCACACAGAGAGAAAAACAAGACTTCCTCTGGCATCACCAGGAGCTTCCGCCTCTTTATGCCAACCCTGCCCAACCTACTGAGGCCAGGACTTACTCTAAAGCAAGAAATGAACAATAACATGCAGCGAGTCAGCATTCTGCCTCCACCGGAGCACCATATGCTCATGACAGTTGGGGCAATGTGACGCTTTCTGATCAGCTGCAGCAAAAATATATTTAAAAAAACAATACGACATCATGATATTTTGTGTAATATATGCACTGCATGTCATCATACTACAACTCTTTAATGAGAAACGTGTGAAAGCATCAAAATATCTGGATCAATAGAAATCCCTACCTCATCTGCTCATCAAAACCATTCAGCATGTAAGTGGTTTTGTTACACATTTGCAAATGTATCACTAATGATAATACCCCCAAGTTTATTATTAATATCCTCGGTGGCATGATCTCTGAACAGGAAATGTCATGCATTCATTTTTTAACTCTTTATCCTTTTAAATAAGCTGGCAGAAGAGGCGCTGAAATATGTAGTGATAAACCAAAATGAGGATGTGGGAGGGATTTGAGGCTGCCAGGAATGTTCACATAAACACTGCGCAGGCTGTTTCATTCCCAAGTTAGGATGTGAGCATGGAGGAATTTAAGGGCATGAGGTATGATCGGAAAAGAAAAGGCTCAGCTACAATAAAAATTCCACTCAGTTTAATCAGGCTTATACTGAATTCATGCAATTATCAGGCATTTATAAAGTTTAATACACTTTAAGTGAAACTTTTCTAACCATAACAATGAATAGAAGCACATTTGCAATAGAGGGTATCATCTCCCCTCATACACAGTTGTTTTAGTTAAAGAAAACAATAAATCAGTGCAGACTGTGGAAAACGTTAAGGAGCTTGTTTCCTCAATCGTGTGAGGACTGCACACAAACACAACAATATCAAATAAACCGTTCATATTGCACTTTAAGGAGCACCTTTGACCACACTATACTGAGTGTTATACTGGATATTCCCATAGAAGTCATTCTACTCGATGTTGTTTTTGGATACATTTATAACTAGTTAACAAATCTGACAATGGTTAACTACACTACCCCACAGCAGCACCTCCTAACAGCTGATGTCTACACAGCTAGCTTAAACAATAGAGAGAGAGAGAAAATCACCGCTTGTCTGCGTAGCTGCCACTTGTCACTGAACTCCTTTGAGCAGGCCTTTTCCCATGTCGTGTACTGTTTACTATTTTTTCGCTAGCTCAAACCGATGTCAATGTCAGGAACATTTCTCAATAAAGCTTTTGATGCTGTGGTGGTTAACAGAAATTCAGCAAACACTGACCTTTGATAATGTTACATAAAAACTACTCCGTGTGCTGTCAGGGCTATGGTTAGTAATAAAAACCTAATGTTACTTGCTAGCAATATGTTATTCCAAAACAAAAAACATCATGACGTTAGCATCTGCGTTGACTAACGTCAGTGCATGCGTTACAGGCAGAGCTAGCAAGCTAACAGCTAACTGCGAGCCAACTTAAGGCTAACTGAAAGTGTTGATAAACTCAATAAACAATGAATAGCAAGCACCTTGACTTACACAAACGGTACATGTCGTTCTTTTAGAATTGGTCAAGTTGGTTGACTCTCAGTGACAAGAGCAAAAGCTTGAGACTTTTCCCGTAAAATGAAGCAATCCTTCTCTTTAAATACTGATCTCAGAGCGGTGATGTTGCCGCTGTCAATTCTACCCCGACTCTCTCTGCCGAATGCTAGCTGGGTTGCCAGGTTTCAGTACAACCCCAAAACAGGCGGTTGGGTATTTATTTATTTATTTATAAAAAAAAAATAAATAAAAAAAAAACGACAGCACTGTCCTCATTTCTGCTGCTTTAGCATTGGATTTTTGGACCATTCTGTCTCCTTCATCCATATTTTGCTGATGTAGCCTCGCGCTTTTTCTTGGTCTATTTATATGTATATATATATATATAAAAAAACTATATATAACCAAACTATTGACTATAATAACCTATTTTAAAATGCAATTGTTTTGGCCTATTTATTTAATATCTGGACTGGACATACAGGGACTATACTAAGTAGCACAGGACAAGTATTGCCAAGTACAATGTTTGCCAAGCATAGACCTTTACATGGATGCTATGTTAACAAAAAAGAAAAAGAAAGAAAGAAAAAATCAGCCAGTAGTCCTCATTTTACTGTATGGTAAAACAATGGGATTTTTAGGATATCTTATCTGTTATAAATGTACACTTCGCTTCGCTTTTTAACTCATGCTGTAGTAACTAAATAAGACCACTAGATGGAGACAAATTCCACGTAAACAGCCATTGCAGCGCACAGTCAAGTTGACAAAAACAAAATAAGGAAATAAACACTTCAGATGCAATCGTTGCATTAAGATAATCAACAATTATACATAATATACATATTTCCCTGATAGGACAAAATCAATTACATTACTTGAATATCCAATAGAACACATATGGCTTTTATTATCAAATATCAGAACATTGCAGTGAAGTTATTTACAGCATTGTCACATTTTCAGAGTGCACGCATGTCATGAATAGGCCTTCAATAAATAATCTCTTAATACACAATCATAGTCTCACTGTCAAGGTAAATACATAAATGTTTGCTACAACAAAACATACATCACATTGTTTTTGTTTTTTTTTAGATACATTCAGCATATGTTTAGAACCCTCAAAACCAAGGCTTAAGTAGGAAGTTAGGACAAAAAGACCAAAAGGAAGGTGACTCTTGACCTCAAGATTGTAATATTTGTACCTCACCTTGTGAATCTTGAAGCAAATATTTTTTTTATAGTCTTCTTGTTATTTCCTTTTTGCAAAAAAAAAAAAAAAACTCATTAAAGATGTAGCGGCCCAAACAAAATGTGAGACTCTCACATGACAAAAAGAAAATAGCTCTTATTTGTGAGGCCCTTTTCTGAGGCAAAAAACTCAAGGGTTTGTGTAAAAGGAATAATATGCTGCCATGCCTTTAGACTGGGGGGCTTCTTTGCTGAAGGGGCTATTGGTGGCAACAGAGGCCAAGTCCTCACACTTGTTGGCTGAGTCGTCTGTGCTGAGACCATTAAGAGACAAACGCCTTCGCTTGCAGGCCATGGAATATAAATCAGCCTTGTCTGAGGGGAGAGCTGATGTTTGGTTCTCAGTCCAGGAGCTGATCATAGCTTCACTACCATTGACCCCCTCTTCTATCTGGGATTTTGCTTTGTCTGAGTCTTCAGGGAAACCAGCAGTGGGGCTCGGTCTGGGAGACCATGGCAAACTGGGGGTGACTTTTCTTTGATATGTTGCTCTTGATCCCCACCCTGCAGACATGGTAGTGAAAGGAGAGTCTGGGTAGTAGCTTAGAGCATGAGAGGTTTGCATGGAGAGAGACTTGATACCATAAGGAAGGAGGGGGCTTGAATATTCCCCCTCATAGGATGTCAGGTCAAGCTTGTTGCCAGCACTTGTGCTGTTTGACCCTTGCTGCATAGAGGTGACAAACCACCTCTGCGACGGCCCATCTTCCGTCTGAGATGAAAGAAGGCTGTTGGTCTGCGGCACCGCTCTTTCACAGTTATAGAAGCGATTCTGAGGAAGGTTGTTGACAAATTGGTCCTGGAAGAGGGGCTGCATTGTGTAGCGAGTGCCCGGGACGATTTGGTGGGCGCGGGTAGAGTCAGTTGGTGATGGAGTGAGACGGTCATTCTCTGGAGCTGTATACATCCTAAAATACAAAAGAAATCAGTCAAGTACTTTAGTGAGGGAAAAGTTGCTAGTATGCCTGCGGTACCGGTGTTCCAGTGGACTGTTAGATACTCACGAATCATAGTTATCTCTGAATCCTTTGGCAAAAGGGTTGTGATCAATTTTCAGCTGTGTAATCTAAAGGAAAAGCAAATTTAGAGTTTAAGACCTGTTTGCAATGGGAATTAGTCCTGCTTTATTCTTTATTCTCAACCACATACATGTCAAACCCCACATAGATTACAATTAGAAAGTGTTTGCTTAAAGATGTTACATGAATTAAAAATCAAAATTTAACATTATATCTAATTCTATTTTATTAACTTATTTTTAAATAGTATAGTAAATGAAAAAAAAAGAACATTTCTCTACGTGTGTTGTGTTCATCAGTTGTGGCTACAACCTGCGTTGTAGACTAAGCCTGAGCTGCCTGACAATATGATTGCAAGGGGGGGTATTTTTCTTACTTACATCAGTATTCTGGTAGGCAGTGACGGCAATAAACTGGGTCTCTGGAAAAGTAAAGCACTGGGTCTTCACTTCACTGTTGAGGTCCTCTACACCGTCCTCTGTTACCTCCACAATGTGCAGCCGAGGCTGGTACTTATGCAGTGATTGCAGAACAATCATCTACATAATGTGTGATTTAAAACAAAGAGACATATTTGATTAAAAAAAATGCTATTTTGTGTAAAAAAAAAATCAAATTTCCATTTTCTTTTGTGCAAATTAAATTTGCACATATATATTTCAACTGCATCACTCCTCCTCTGCTAGACGGAAGCTGCTGAATTAAAGAATTTGTTATTGATTTGATTTGATTGATCATTTTGTTCACATTAAAAATGCTGGATTTCAAAGTGTCACTTTCTGTTTCTTCTTATTTTGATTTAATCTTACAATAAATAAAACAAACACATTAAAATAATTTAAAACTGTTTCCCTCCTGTTGTTGGTAAACAAATTATTACATTACAATGTTTCTGAATAATTCCTTTTTGGGTACAAAATTATTAAAGACAGTGAAATACAAATCAAAAACATAACATTAAAAGAACAAGTTAGTTTAATAATAGTTCAATAAAAAACAGAATATTTCAATAATCTTGATGTTGTAAATGAACAGGGTATAATTGTTTTCTTTGTCTCTGTACCTGACACGTGTTGTGGCTGGTTCCTTTGTTGTTTGTGAGTTTGAGCTTGCTGAAGGAGATCTCTTGCCTCATCCAGTGGGCCCCTGTGTTTGGGGACTCGGGGTGAATATAGACTTTGTTTCCTGCAATTCAAAATCCAATTTTCAACATATTGATCTTTCAGATAAATGAACTATTAAGCAACACATTTTCTTCCAAATAACCCAACAAACACAAATAGAAACCCATTTTTATTACTAGCTTGCTTAACTTAGAGGAAAATCATTAAAACCAAACCGGTATTGACCAAATAGAAATGTTTTATACCATGTAAAAAGGTTTTACCTTGGCTGCTGTTGTCCGCCTTCCCACAGGTGACCCATTTGCCGCCCTGAAATCTCCAGTGGTTTGGATCCGCCAGAACCACTTCCACAAACACGTTATAATGTGCCGTCACATTCAGACCAGTGATGTTAAAACTCAGGAAAGGAAACATCCGCCTGCAAGCACGCACAGCAGGGTCAAAACGCAGAAGTGCACCAATCTGTCTCATTGGTTTGCGCGTGTTCAGTGAACGCAAAACGGAAACTTTGCCAATCGTCATCTCACCTGCCCTGCTTGGTGATGATCATCTCAGTCTGGTGCCGATGGAACTTGAGCCACAGCGGCCGGTTGCAGAGGTAAACCTGGGCCCTCACCCCTGGGCCGGAGCTGGGCAGAGCCATGTTGCTGAGGGCAGAACCCGACCCGGTGTAAGGAGGGTAAATACAACCGGGACTCTGTCCGAGTTGATATGATGGGCTAAAGTGGCTGCGCCCGCTGGCTGAGGGAGAAAATCCCGCCGGAGGCAACACGGAGCCCAGGTGGAGAGATGAAGGGTACCTGCCCGCACTGGACGGGGTGTACACCGTTCCACCAGGGGTGTACGGGAAAAAGGAGCAGGGATTTGCTGCTTCCGGGCTTTGCTTAGAAATAGTAGGGGCGATATAGTAGCGGTCAGCACCCAACCCGTGCTCGGTGTACCTGTTTGCGGGAGATGGCTCCTCTCCATCCGCAGCTGGAGACTTGCGCCTCTCATCTCCTGCGTCTTTTGCTGAAAATGCGTTGTTTTCTCCTTCACCGCCCAGCATGACTTGAACCACTGCTTTTACTCGTTTGTAAAAACTTGTTACTTTCTTTGACACAGGTTAAAATGTTTTCTTTCACCCCAGGAGTAAAAAAGAAAAGAAAAATCTGTCTGTCCGATGTTTCTTCTGCAAAGCTCCACTGGATTCTGGGCTGTAGATCGAGACAAGAGATATGATGATATGGTAAAGGACAAAATGTAATGTTTGTTGGAGTATAACACTGAGACTGGCCTGTTGAGAGCTGAACTTCCTGTTTATCTACAATGCTTCATTTTTTAGCCAAAAGTCTTTAAAATAAATTCATTTAAAAAAGTTTTATTTAAATCATTTGTTTGATTTTTCGTTTATTTTCCTTTCCACGTTGCATTAGGCTACGTGCCCCTTTTAAACCTGCGTAAACAACCTGATAGGCTATAATATTAGGCTATAATAATTTAATTCGCAGGAAAAATTAAACATGTGCTACTTAATTTTGCTTTTATTTGGCCTGAAACAATCACAATTTATTCCCTGAATTTTTCGGCAACATCTGCCCCAGCTGCTTTAGTAGAATTTTTAAGACAAAAGGTATTTAGTGTTTTGGCTATTTTAATAATATTTTAGGCAAGACGACAGATTTTCTTGTAAATCATGTGACAAACCTGAAATAGGATCCACAGATTTTTGGGGTAGTAATCTAGAAAAAACTCGCCCACGATTCTTGAGATTCACTTTCGGAAGTTATATAGTTATTTTAGAAAGCAAAATAGTTTCGATAACAGCAAAAAGGGCCTCTTTGCTTTTTGTATTTTGCACACGAACTTTAAATATTTTAGGAAAAATAATATATAGGCTACCTATATGTGTATTTTGGTAATGTTTATGCGTAAATCTAACATAACCTATTTGTTTAAATAAAATGAAGTGGAAATGGTGAGCAAACGTATTTCCTTCCTTTGAGATGGGCCTGTTATTATTCAGAGTTAATGAATTTGCATTTATTCAGTTGTGATGTGATCCTGTCCCAACGGGACGTGAAATGGGGGAAATGGCCAATTACTTTTCCGTTTGAAGAAACCTGTGATGCTTCTTGGATCAGACAGATGTGAGAAACGACAGCAACCAAATCTAAACTGGCAGGGTGTGAGGGTGTCTTTGCAGTAAAAGCAAAGGCATTGTCTTAAATTATTTTAGAAACTACATTAAATGTGAGTGATTTTTTTTAAATAAATTGTGTTTTTTGCTGCCATCTCTACTAAAATGTTTAATTACTGTGAAACAAAAGTTAATAATTCAACCATTCATTCATTCATTTTCATTAATTCAGTTCAGGGTTGCAGGAGGGAAGCTGGAGCCTATCAGCAGGGGAGAGGCATACACCTGGACAGGTTGCCAGTTCACTACAGGTCAGTTATTAAATTGGTTTTTGTCATTTCAGTAAAATAGCAAAAAAAAAAGCAAGAACTTACCAAATGGTTGCTCCTCCGGTTCCGTTTGTTGTAAATGAGCTTCAACACGCAACAGCAGAGCCCAAACTAATAAAGGGCATCGTGTTGGGTTCGGTGTGAGCGCTGGAAACTGGCTGTAATGTGAAGCCAGAGCCACGTAGAGGCGGGCTGATCAGAGTAAAAGCGCACTCCCGCTTTCCGCGCTACGGTCTCCTTGTGGCCATGACGCACCGACAGCAGCCTTTTTATCAGATCTGATCAGCAGGGGAGGGGCAGGGGATTCTCAGCATCACAGCCCCGGGGTGTATGGGCTGTCTCCTGGCCCATCTAGAGGCATCAGTCTCTATCACTCACATCAAGGTTGTCCAGAGTAGCCCTCCAAAGCAAATCAGTAAAAAAAAATACATCAAATGTTCACCAGATTTTTCATATTTACACCTTTTACATGTTATGTTTAATTTCTAATGTGTGCATGATCATCACTTCAACAGGAGTTCATATATAAACCATAAACCAATAAAGACTGTCCTATCTGGTTCACTCCAGTAAAGCTAATGAATTTCCCAAAATTGCAAAGAATTCCAGATCACTTTGGGGTCCTGAAGGGATTCCGATCAGCCTGTTTCCTCTTTCACTTTTGTGTACCTCTTCACTTCAAAGGAGCCAGACTGAGACTGAATGATGCTGAATGGCTGTGGTAATGGCACAGCTTTAGAAAACGTAAAGAGCCACTCTTCAGCACCAGACGATGCTCAGCTGCTGCTGTTTACTCTGAGGAACGTTTCCATGATAAAGACAGTGAAGGGATTAAAGAAGTGGGCCACCACCTCTGAAATAAACACACCACAGATCAAACAGGACAAATAAAAACTATTTGAACGGCAAACAGGCTATAGCTAATACACTTCTGCTGATTGCAGGGATAAAGTGAAGGACTTGGTTGATTATTTCAGGAACTCATAATTAAAAAGTTAGAAGCCACAGAGTTTGGTGTATAGACATGGACTCTGTTGGAAATTTTGCTTTAAATGAGAGGTATTTTCCCTTGCTTGGGTTTTTTTTTTTTGCTTATACACCATATATTTGAGCCGTAAAGTATCTCAGTTTGCACTATATTTCTTACTTTCTGTTTCTTTCAGTTACTATCAACCTGACACATATTGCAACTGCTTTCATGGTAGATACATACGAGTCAGAAAGGAGAATGCTTACTAACACTTAAGGCACTCTCCTAAAAAAAATCACTTATTTAAGGTCTTCCCAAAAGTTCCGCTTGTTTGTTTTGATTTCCAGTAGTGAGAAGTGATGCATGTGCACCGTAACTAGGCCTACATGAAATCTGTTTCATAGGATTTTATCTTTATACTTTTGCATCTGTGAACAGTTTAATTTTTGGACAGGTTTGGTTAGAGGACGGTTTGATTGAATTTGAAACATTTAATTAATGCTGAACCTTCAGTGAGGCTCTGGATTTCTAAGAAAGCAATTTGCAAACCTTATATTTGTTGCAAATCTTACTAAAATGATCACTTGAAGCAAAGTTTTTAATTGTCTTGAACAGCTTAAAAAAGATATGTTGTTTAATCATTGGTCTGACTGTTCAGAAACAATCAGTGTCTAAATGCTTTCTCAGTGAGAGAAAGAAAACTCAGAGGTGCAAAGATGAGAAGAAATATTTTTTTATCATCTAAAACTACAGATAAAAATTTCAGTCAGAGTTAAACTGTAAATCATTACACGATGCATACGGTAATATTTACTTTGTCACAAAAAGGTTTTCAGCAATAGAAAATGAAACATTGTGAGGACAATGCTCAGCATTTTACTGCAGCAACTCATTGTACAATTTCAGCATCTTTCTTAATTCATTTTAAATTATTTTATGCCAAAGCACATCTGATGGATTTGGCTGTTACACTTTTTATGTGTACTCTTTGTACAATGCTGATACCTGCTGTCTGATACAGACTCTGACTGCAAAGAGCAACTCGGATATGCATCAATAAGTTACGCTGATATAAGGCTAGAAGAGTCTGCTTTGTTGATTACATCTGAATTACAGCAGCCATGGTTTAAACCATGCAGTTGTAACTTCTTACATATCTAATATGGTCACTTACAAAACTAAAGGAAAATTATACAAATTATACAGACAATTCAGATGAATTGCACAAATCATGTTCAGTGCATTGTTTCTGTCATCCTGTGTCAGTACGCATTCCCTGCAGGTGATGTTTGAGACTAAAGCAAGATATTAACTTGTCATGAGATTTTCTCACTAACAGATTTGGGAAAAAAAGCTAAATACCATAGAAATATGCAAAAATAACATTTTAAACATGTTTCCTCATCTGTCTCGTTCTGCTCTTTGTTCTCTTTATGACATCAAATGCATGTTTTCCCACTCATTTAAAGACATGATCATTTTCCCACGATGGCTGTCTGCTGGTCTGTGGAATGGCCTTGCCCTCTCTCTGCCGTGCTCAATGAACAGCTTCCTCTAGCTGTGCCTGCTTTTTGACACGTCTAAAGGGCTGTTTCTGACATCTTGCCATCCTGCCGGTCACGCCCCCTGCAGTGCTCCTGCCAGGCAGGAGGAAAAGGCTGGTGACCTGGCCATCACGGCTCTGCCCTAGGCCACTGCCACCCTGCCGACAGCAGACGGTCTGTTGGTCTGGAGCCATGCCACAAACTCTGTTCCACACAGCTTGTGATGTCACGACAGACAAGCCCTCGGAGGAAAGACGTGATTGGTTTGGAGGGCTTTCCTTTCTCACATCCTGGAAAATTCCCCTTCTCCAACTTACAGACATGCAAACCAAATTAATTATCACTTGAATTGAATGAGTTCCTAGCTTTTTTTACTCACCATAGATGATCAGTGGCTTTAGACAGATCATACGGGGGAAAGGAAAAGTGTTCCACATATGTGAAATGTGATTGAGTTTAGTTTTAGTTTCCCTCATTACAATTTTTTACAACTCATCTTTAACACCCTTTTTGTTAATTAGACATCACTCCATAAAAACATAAATCATTTGCCCAAAGGCTTTTTCTTGCCAGAGAGAAACTTTCATGTTCAGTTTTGTAAACTTACAAAAAATCTAAGTAATAAATGAGGTGGTGGAAGGAAAAATAACACGCTTCCTGGCAAACTTTACCAACAAAAATAGTAATCAAAGAGGATTTTTCTTGCATCAGCTCCAAAAGCAGAAGGTGGGTGTCCCTTGTGACCCGTGTCCTTGTCTCCCCTCCCTCTTTCCTTAAATTTATGGTTTGGTCCTAGATCCTGTTAAGAGCAGCAGCAGGAGCGGACCATCACATTTGGTGCTCAGCGTGGGGGCGGTTGGTGAACTGTCATGTTCCAGCTATCCCATGGAGATACACTTCTGCCTCTCTGTGAAGATTGGGTGTTTTCTCATTTGCATTTGCTAATGAGATCCTGTTTGCATGACTTTATACCAGAAGACTATCTCTCAGAATATCTCTTTCCAAATACAGGCGGTAGATAAATAGATAGGTAGATTTATTCAACTCTCATTCCCCCAATTAGGCCCATTAGGGTTGAGGAGGTGCTTTTCAGGAAACATGGCCCAGACAGAAGTATTATGGTAATAAAGAGTGTTAGAGACAAATTAAGTGACACTATGTGTTGTCAGTGTTTGTTAATAGAATTTAAATAGTTTTAGTTTTGGTAACATTTAGTTAAAAAAGGCCTGAAACAGTTGAAACACCTATGTGTTTATTGAGTCTCAAGTGGAGCAATGGTTGTAACAACCTCACAGCGACCTCACGACATCTTTAATATGCTGCTACCATGACACTGGAGAACATTTCACTGGTGATTAAGTATCCGCCCTAACTAGATCAGCCTAATCACAAGTTCACACAAGAGATTCATCCCCCCTGAAGCTCGGCTCAGCCAAGACCCATAACTTCCCAGATCACTCATCCAACCGAAACTTCATGCAGTGTCTGACCACAGCCAACTGAGTCCTGTTCAGAGCACTCACTCATTATTATCACCCAATCTGTACTGTTAAAAGTTCCTGCCCATCAATCTGTCAGTGTCAAGAGCCCTGATGGAAAAGCAGGCTTAGTTTGATCTCAGGTCATAAATCTGGAGCCTCTGAAAAAGATTCATCTAACTAAGTTTTAAGTAGGAGTAACCCACTTCCTATAAAGCTGTATGAGAAGAAAATTTCAAAGTAAGAGTTGGAGAATCCGCATCCAGATGACTCCTGGATTTAACCCACCATCAGTGCTGCTATTTGATGAAACTTTTCAAGATAAAAGTATAGCAAATAAGAGTCTTTGATTGGTTATTACCATCTCATCTTTGTCTCAGCCTTCTCAAATGTTTTAAATGTGTGAATAAATATCTAAATTCTCTGTTGATGCACCGTGGGTTTATAGAAATGTAATAGATCTTCTGCCTCTACACACATGGCAGCTATAGGAAAGAAAAGAGGAGTCCTTTTCTCCACTGGGGTGGAAAGAATCTTTTCTGCATTATATCCCCTCTCATACGAGCAAGACTCCGATCTTCTTTTTCTCATATGAGGAATCTGCTGACTGTGGTATCACATTGTGATTAGCAATTTAACTATGATCCCCTTCTTTTGAATTGTTATTCTACAGATGAATGAGAGCAGCAGCGAAATGCCAGCAATGCCATACAAGCTTCATTAGATTCATTGATTGATTTATTATTTTCCATGGTTGTAATCATTTCCCCCCAAGGTAATTTGCAAGCTCTTTATGGTTCAGAGGTATAAGCCCCTGAGTTAATTAATCAGCTTTGTTTAGAAGTTTTGGAAGTAGAAATGCCCATCTGAATTGGTAACGGCTAAGAAAATAATAGTCTCTGTGAGTTAGACTCTTGTTTGTCACAACAAAACATCAACCTTAAGCAGGTAAACAGCCATTTTAGGATGATTTCCAGGTCTCTGTGTTGTTTTCACTCATCTTTAGTCAGTTACTCTGCTATATCTGAAAAATTGAGGTAAAAAAATGCAAAATAGATTTCATAACCCGACAAAATCCAACAAGTAATACATTTATTACAGAGAAAAACTTTAATATAAACCAGTAAAACTGATCAAGTGCTGAAATATATATAAATAGTTTCAATTAACAACAGATTAGCAGGACAATTTCTTTTCCATGGTCTTTTTGTGTCTTCATTCTTCATCTCAGTGAGGAATATAGCCTAAAAAAAGAAAGAGAAAGATGTTGCAACTCTTCACCGAGACTCACACAATACTGCCGTGCTGTTCTGACCCAAATCTTTAGTTATAGCATCTTAACTGACACACATTTTCTGTTTTGCCCCTCTCCTCGCTGATATGACCTGGGCTTTGTCAGACTTAACTGTGCTTCAGTTTTGCTTTAATTGGCTTTTTGAAGGTATGCAAATGGGACTTGCTGTGTATGGGTTAAGTGCATCTTAATCAGCAAGTAATCCGGTCATTAACAGAGAAACATGAGGTGTGGAGAGCAGTGAGGAGAGGGTTATAATTGAGATGATGCTTGCCATGCTCTGTCAGTTTGTGATACGTGTGTATTTACTTTAGCTGTGTTAGGAGTTAATTTGAAGAGGGTGCCATGAAATTTTAGAGAACAAGGTGGGAAGATCTCCAGAATATTATACAGTTTTTTTTTTGTGAGTTGCTAAAACGCATTTGCCCTGCAACCGCTGAATGGAGGAAACCTTTCGCAAGAATAAATGCGACGAGTTTAAAGCGAGAAAGAACTGTTATTTTAATTAAAATAAAAAAAAAATTACAAAGCTACTTCAGCTACACAATGTTTTGCCCTGATCAAAGTTCAAATAAATTATTATCTACAAAACAACATCTTTTATACCCACCCGTTTCTCTCTATTCTATCTCAGTTTCTCTCGCTGTATATTTTAGCACCTACCCCCCGTGTGAGTTCGGTGTTCTTCCTTAGCCTTTACTTTTGTTTCTGACACACGAGCACACACACTTAATGAAACAGCGTTTACTCAGTGAGCATATTGAATAAAGATACTGCTTAGAGACTGCGTCTTAAATCTGCATCACTCCATTTAAGCTGTAGGAAGCTTTTCACCAGTTTTAACACAATTTATTGTAGCATTGCACACAACTCACTGCTCCCATGAAAGAGCTGACAATTGCTCTCAAACCCTCAGTGGTTGTCACCATCTCAGAGATCATCATCAAAAACACAAAATCCTAAAAATAACTTGTTCTTATTGTCCTGGTGGCATAACAGCTGAACAAATTAGGTTACAAGAGAGGAGGTGTATTTAATACTGTTTGTGTGCCTGCTGCGGTTTGAGATGGATGGCAAGATGTGCACTTTCAATGAACAAGTTCATTTTAAACTCAAAATTATATCATACTATAGGTTAAATAATTATATATTATTCAAAATACCTCGTAATAATCATAATATTTTGATCAAATGTCTAAGATTCTGGCTGCATGGTGGTGCAGTTGGTTGGCACTGTGACCTCACAGCAAGAAGGATGCTGGTTTGAGGCTCGGCTGAGGGAGGTCCAAACAGTGGCCTTTCTGTGTAAAGTTTAGCGTGAGTTCTCTCCTCTCACAGTCCAAAGAGAATCAGTTTGGGGATAGGCTGTTTGGAGACCCTAAATTAGCCATAGGAGTGAGTGAGTGTGTCTGGTTGTTGGTCCTGTGATGGACTGGCAACCTGTCCAGGGGTGTACCCTGCCTCTTGTGTGATGTCAGCTGGGATTGGCTCTGTTGCATACTGTGTTGTTTGCAGCAAGTCTAGAAAAAAAGTATATCCAAGAACTAAAAGCAGGAGTTGCACTCCCCCCCCCCCCCCCTTCCTCCAACAGAAGTTGCCACAGACTGATCCTAATTGTGCCTATTATTTAAGCGTGTGCACATATAAAAAGTTAAAAGTACCTTAGCATATTGTAGACAGTAGCTTTTAGTTAAAGAGCTTAAAACATTTTTTTCTGTTCAGTTTGGATCAGAAATAGTTTCTGTTTCTGTTTAGATTTCAGAATATAAATATTTTTACTTTATTTATTCCCCTGAATCCAATTAAATAAAGAAATGCATTTTTTGTTGCATTTTTAGAAAACATTGTTACGTGATTAAAATGTTATAATCAAAAATAAAAATTACAAAAAAGACAAAGGCCCACCCTTAAGATATTTAGTTTTAAATATTTGTATATTTACTTTTTAAAATCAGATTAACTCATTCAAATTATACAAAGGATCAAAAGGATTATTTACATGTAACTGTTGTATTCACTGGCTTTTGCAGTACAAATATCTCATTTTCAGTGCTGTTGCTGAGAAACTTTGGACACTGTATCACTTACATTTCAGGTACTTTAAATCCAACTATTGCAAGCCTTTTAACGAGCATATTTTCCCTGTGTGCAACACTTTGTTTGCTGCATGTCCCTGCTGTGTGAATTTGTGTAATATTTTAATGTGTGAAAGGCTCAATGACAAGTTAAATGCTATGGGCCAAGCTTGACCTCTCCCAAAGCTTTACCACACACGTCTCTCCCTGTGAAAGTGTGAAAATATTTGCAAGCCATTTTCAGCACAAGCTGATACTTCCTCCCAGGTCGATGTGTCACCGATCACAGATCGCCCTCAGTGCAGCAGAAAACATCTCTCTCTGATGCTGACAGTGAGCAAAGATGAGTATGAGCAGTGATTTAAATTAAATTGAGACAAAAAATTTAAGTAAAAACAGCAGAAAATAAATATGTAAAGTGTACTGTAATGTAGAAAAGGCAGAATTGTGGGCTTTCTATATCGCACAGGTACTGTACATGGATTATGCTTTTATGCATTGAGAAACCACAATTTTATTAGAGCATGCACATACAATCACACAGAAGTAAATACATGTTACTTCTGAGATGTTACAAAAACTTCTTTCTTTTCATCCATTAGAAAACTATCGATCTTGTGCTTTGCCTTTTCTCCTTGACGGCCTTTTTTTTCTGTCATAATGGAAAGTCTCCCCAGCCATTTCTGCCTCCCATTCTTCATTTGGAGTAATTATAGATGGAGAGGTAAAAGATGTTTTTCCCCTTTCTTTTCTTTTCCTTTCTTCTTCCTACCCATCTTCCCCTCTCCTGCATGCATTCAGAGGAGCTCTCACCACTGCATTCTTATTAGGGACATGTCTGAAAGGCTCTCCACAGCATGTGGTGTCCTCTGACCATCTGCTATGGCTTCTTTTTGTTGGCATTAACGAACCAAGAAACCAAGGATAGCTTTTCAACAGGTACAAACTTTTCTTTTTAGATAATCAACTTGCATTCAGACACTCAGCGCAGTGCAGGCGATGCGAGTACAGAAGCCGAGAGAGGATCATATTCTCGTAAAAAGGAGAGAGAAAGGGGAAAAGAGATGGAGAAAGAACTTGATCAAAAGACAAGATGTACTCTTTGGTGTTGTTTAGTGCTAGTGGATTCTATACCAAACTCCTATTCAAATGGTGCGGTCTTGTCTTATTTTTTTTCCCCTCCTCGATCTCATATCTGTCCTCCTCATCTTTTCATCAAGATGGACCAAGTAATGAGGAAACACTGGTCATTGTGCAACGGTCAAAGGTGTTCCGCCTTAATGAATGGAAAAAACACAAGAAGGGCCGTCCCTTGTTCCTCTTTGCTGCACAGCAAAAAGCCGCAGGATGCCTCCTGAAGAAGGCCTCCTCCATCCATTGCTGTCTCATCTCTTGTTAAAGGGGGCATAAAGCGAAAGCAGAGGGGAAAAGTAATTTTCCGTCTCCTGTCTATCCATTCTTTTGGTGGGTTTCTTCTACTTTTTGCTGTGCACTTTTATAAAGCTTATAATTATCTTGGTGAGAGCCCCTCAAGTGAGAACGAATAGGGTCTTTGTACCCTCCTCTCTTCAGTCCTTTCCTGTTTCTGGGAAAAAGGAAGTCATATTAACATTTGCTCTTCTTTTTACAGATGCAGTGAGAAAGCCAGATGAGTCTTCTCTTATAAGAAGAAGAAGAAAGAAAAAAAAAGTTTTTTTACAAGTTAATTTACAAAAACATATTTTTGGAAGTTGAACACAAGTAGTGAGGTCTTTCAAATTCTTTTCCTCCACCTTAGCATTCAGCACAGGAGGAGAGTAGTAAATGCATTAAATTGTTTTTTTTTTTTGGTCTATTTTATTTAATAATGTGTATTAAATTAAAAAGAAAGAGTTAGAAAATTGTAATGGGTAAAAATCACCACAGTGGGCTGCTGGAGAGCAGCAACATCTTCATTACTGTGGCAGCAGAGTCCACAAGATCAAGTCTAAACCTGTATTTACTTATCCACCCCTTCCTCATTGCCTCTGACCTCCATCCCCAACTCTTCTGGCTGATTACTTCTAATGTAATTTTAATTAAAAACCGTGGTGTCAAAGGGTTTAGCCTGCCTGAGAAGCGGGTGCAGATTGTGGCACAGTGGCAGACCCCTTCACTTGCTTGAGAGGAAATGCATCCTGACATTGCTCAGGTGGTGCCAACAAGCCCAGAGCCAGGGGAAGCAAAAAAAAAAAAAAAAACACAACGAAAATAAACCAAGAAAAATTAAATAAAAACTTAATCATTGAATGTGGATAAGCTGCCTGAAAAGAGTAGTTTTATCATTTTACTTTTTAATTGTGTATCACTTTCTGTCTCAGAGATACAGATGCTCATGTAAAAAATGTCTCCTTTCAATTCTATGTGGGTAGATACACATTCTGAGTCTCGTTATCATCAAAATGCACCCATCCATGGGATAAGGTTAAGCCATTAAGTTTCAATGTCCCTCTAATATTATGACACATACTTAGCTGATATTGTCAATGATCACCATAGCCAAATGTCAGAGGGGTGACTTGTGGAAGGTGCCCCACAGCAAGACACAACAGCAGAGGTCTGCCTGTAAGATTTGTAATCCCCTCACCCGTGCCCTCAGATTATCTGCTCTCCATCGACCCTGAAGAGGCTCCCTGTGGCTCGGGCTTAAACACTCTCTACGATCTCTTCTCCACACTCCATCTGCCGGCCGAGTGATGTCTTAGAAGACACACAGAGCAAATAAGTCCCTTCTCCTCGTTGAGGTTTATGACTCTATGAATACACACAGAGTACAAACAGTGGATGTTCATGGTTTTACTTAAATAAGTCATTCAATCAAACATGAATAAATCGGTTTTCAGGAGTAGAAAGTGTGTCAATGTCAGTGACCCTTTAACATTCTCTGGCAGGGGTCTTGTTTTGTGGCTGTAAGTGGACAGTTGGAGGAGCTGGTGGTTGGCCCTGAGCAGTGAGGCATGTAGTAAGAGGGTTTAACTTTGCTAACCTCCTTCTGCCAGGTTCAGGAAACCCTGCTGCTTGGGTAATATTGGATCAGTGTTGGAAGCCCATGCTCCTGTGTTTTCAGCCAGAATGGTACCTGCAGTAGTGAACTCCTTCCACCATTGAGACAACTCTTCTTAGTCAAGGTTTAATTTCAACACTCTTCCCTGTGTTCCTGAATCCTCCTAACATATTGATGTTGTAATTTTCCTTGGTTAAAAGATGAAAAAAGTTTGATAAAAAAAAAGGAAATGCAAGGACTTCAATGTAAATGAAAAAGCATATGAGTAAAAGTATCAAAATGGCGAACAATTGAGTTTTTGTTTAAGTTTTCACAGTTTTCATGGGAGACAGACAACATTTAGCTCCCGGCTAAGACTACAAAACTCATCAGTTTTATAATAACTCTGAAACTGTTACAAGCTCTTCTGTAAAATTTGAACAATCACATTTGTAACTGCATGAAACAGCCATAAATGTGACATTGGACACTTATTATTTGCTGAAATGATTAGATATATCTCAATGTATTTCACTTGTTCTTTTTTATTCAATCTATTCTTTTTTTTGTTTATTTTGTTCTTATATAATCTACTTTGGGA
Source organism: Kiunga ballochi (assembly GCA_037177335.1). NCBI lineage: Eukaryota > Metazoa > Chordata > Actinopteri > Atheriniformes > Pseudomugilidae > Kiunga > Kiunga ballochi. The sequence goes on along the minus strand of JBAMIG010000006.1, from coordinate 18,461,074 downwards.
GGCGAGTCCTGCTGAGTTGTCAAATTATTTATTTGCATCTCATTTTCATGGTGAAACTATTAAGTAAAGATCAAGTATTTAAAGTATATTAAGTTTTATATTAATTAGATTTGGTTTGGCAATTGCACAATAATTCATGTGAGCTCAGTTGGGCACTGATTGGGAAATTTGGTAAGTTCTGCATATTGGAGAGGTCTGTTGATCTTGAAATCTACTGATGTCTACCTGTCATGAGACCTGGGAACAAAAAGAGTACGCTGTCTGGACCTGGAGGATCGTGCATCCATCTGTCTGTGTTTAAGTCTTGGTTAAATAAGGGCAAAAAAGATCAATTAAAGTGCGTGCAGTATACACAGGTGATGGCTTGTGGTCTAAAGAAATCTTTTTTTTTTCTCATAGGAATCATAGCTTTGCTGCATCTGCTCTTTGATTTACAGATGAAAGGCACACACTCCTCCACAGAGGAGAGTAACAGCTTTTGCATTACGAGGTCAGAAAGCTGTGAGAACTTCTGGCAGATGAGCACGAGATTCACAACATCTCTTCTGGTGGTGGTGTATGTGGGTGAGTGCGAAGAGTCAAGGCATAATATACGTGCGTGTGTGTGTCCGTGTGTGGTTTGGATGTGGAGGTGGGTAGTTTACACCTGTTTTTCAGTGTAGTCTATGGTCTATATTGTTGAATGTGAGAAGACTTTTGCTTCAAGGTGTGTGTTTGTGTCTGACTGTGTACCTGTCTCTTTGATTGAACAGGTGGAGCAGCCTGGTATGGGATCTAGACAGGAGGTCTGTCACACATCTGACTGTGGTAAGGCTTATTGTGCTCTACATGCAGTCTGTGGTTGAGGCTCTGATACATTTTGGCAGAATGTTGAAATACTTTCAGGGCTTAAGTAGCTGTGTTTAACCTCTTTAGTTTATTTTGTAATGATTAATTATGTAATATTTACTTATAATAAAATAACATTGCATGTTTGGGATGCCTTTGCAGAAGGGCTTTATCTGTTTTTAATCTTTACCTAATTTAATTCCCTATGATCAATATTTTAAAACATCAGTTTACAGGTTATTTAATGACTATTAACAATTATAAATATAAATCTTTACTCACTTCATTCTGAAACTGATACATCGTCACAAAAATCACCCCCTAGACACAGCTCTGATGCCCTGATGAGTGGACTTGTTTGCATGTGCAAAAAATAGGTGCTTTGTAAAAGAAAAAGGCAACACCATCTCAACTTTCAATTTCTGTCAACCTTAAACCATAAAGCACTGGATCACATGTAAAAATTAATATGCTTTAATAAACAAAAATAATATGAGCAATCAACCAAATAAGTCAGTCAGCTGATGATTAGAGTAATCTAATATCACTGGATAAGGAAATACACCTCACCACTTTTAGCAGAATATAGAAAACAAGATGGCTACTAATTTTGACTATGTCATTTAATACAAGGGTGTCCAGTCAGTACTCAAGGGCCACAATCCTGCAGGTTTTCCATGTATCCTTGGTCCTACACATATAATCAAGGTAATCTGTCATTATTATGAACTTGATTGGCCTTTGTGTCCATTTAATAGAAGCCATGTGTGTTGGAACAAGAATTTATCAAAAATCTTCAGGACAGCCGCTCTCAATGACCAACTTTGGACGCCCCCTGATTTAATATATTGAACAAAAATGCCCCAAATACATTTCTTTCTTTTACATGTGATCCTAGCTGTCACCTCTGCTATCTTTAACTGCTTGTCCTTACTACTGCTCTCTACAAAATAACTGTGCGACCAAAGCAAAATCCTTGCTGTGGAATGAATTAGCTGATCATGATCTCATCAATTACAACTAACTCCAGTTATCTCATAAAACCTGTCATACAGAGGACACAACAATATGAAACACACTATCTTGGAGGACAGGATGATGCAGCCGTATGGGATGCAGCTCACCTGTATAAAAAAAAAACATAAACAGTAAACACACATCAGTCACCATCATTTATATTTGTCTTGAATTAAACAGTGTATGATCTGAGGCTGTTCACTTTAGGATAAAATAGATGGACTTGTAGTTATATAGCACTTTTCCAGTCATGCTGACCATTCCAAGTGTTGTCACAGTCACCCTTTCTCAACCACACAAGTCTGGAAGAGATTAATCAGTTGGTTGTTGACTTCTCTTTCACCTGAGCTACAGCTATCAAGACATCATTCACTTTCTTTGCACCACAACTTTACAAAAAGCAATCTAACATTTTTTAAGACTTGTCCTGTCTAGCATTGTAGCAAGAAGGATAATTGTCTGACTATTGCGTTTAGGCGAACAAATTTGCTTTGATTTGCTCCTGAAAGAGGAGCTTCGTGGATATGAGCCCCGTCTTGATAATTTAAGTATTAAATTGGACACAGATGCACCTGATAGAAATCAACAGTATGAAATGTTCTAAACAGAGAAAACCAGTCGCTACATCTGTACGGAAACAGAAAACATCCTGCTACATCTTCGTGGAACAAAACTGACAATAATAATAATAATAATAAAAAACAACAAGTTTGTGAAAAAAGAAAATATTAATTACAACTAAAACATTACCTGACAGACACCAGCACACCCTGAGGTAGACAGGACACCTGGCCTAGTGGATTCTATACCAGGGGGACCAGGGGCCACCCACCCCCCTCGGACAGAAGCCCCCCTGTGCCCAAGGAGTCCAAGCCGCCTGGAAGACCACCCAACACAGGCTGACACACACACCCTTAATAACAACACCCCTCCTCCTTTCCCATCCCTTCCTCATTTACGTCTGTCTTACAGTGCACACAGCTCAAGCAGACACAGTGTGCAGGCTGCCGAAGTGCTCCATCCTAAGCAGAAGTTTAGACAAGCTTTGTGGAGGCTGTTCCTGCTCCATCAAACTGCAATATTGGAGGTTTCTTATGAGAGATTTTTTTTACCTCAACAAAGGTAAAATACATATATGGGGCTTAGAAAAAAAAAAACATTTGGGCTTGAGCCCAAAATTCACCCTTGCTTGGACATAAAACACAAACAAGATTCAGTGTAATATGCAAACTTCATTGAAAAAAAATAAGGGAGACATTAACTTAAAGCTTGTCAAGGTAAGAAAGTTACAATACTAAGTAATTAAATAAATAATTAATCAGTGACATTTCACAATCATGGCATACAATAACAATTATATTATTATTATTATTATTATTATTATTATTATTATTATTATTATTAAACACCCAAAATAAAGATAGATACCAAAACAAGGCCACACGGTCAAACGCCAGAGATGCGCATTGTGTGGTTATGGGAGTTGTAGTTTTAAAAGCCATTTCCGCAGTTTGGCGGAAGTGTTTGAAGTGTTCGTGAGCGAGGTCACATTGGTTTAGTTTTGTAATGTTTTGACTGATTACTTCACAATGGAAGCAACAAACACAGGTAATGAAATCACTCTGTTGAATAATGCCTTTCCCTTAGTAAAAA
>JBAMIG010000006.1:18432580-18445988 GCA_037177335.1 Kiunga ballochi | reverse complement strand
TCAACATCTTGTGCCAGGGTGAAAAATCTGGCTTTAACCCAATAATACCTAAAAAAAAAAAATATTAAAAAACAAAAAACTGAAAAGAAAGTTTTTTGTGATTCATAAATCAAATAAAATATTAAAATAAAAATATAATCATTAAATACAAAGACAAGTAAATTTACAGGGAACCAAAATCACGAAAGACACATTAAAACACAGGAAAGGATTTTGAAATAGTTTTCTCTGAGCACTATGATACTAATCTAATTTAAAGGCTGTGTGTACCATAGCAGAATGTAAACACACTTAAACAGTGCATGAAGTAGTTTTAGTGCATTGACTGAGACACAGCTTCTGTTGCTACTGAGCTTATCTACAGACTTGTTCTGCAGCCTTATGCAGCTGTGTTAAGCTGCACCCTCCTCTGGTGGCCAAACAGAACAAGTACACGCCATCAAAAATGTCCGTTCTGATTTTAACCAGACCTCTGGCTTTAAAATGTATTTCACCTTTTCAACCCAGTAAATCAGCCCATCTCATGCATGAGACTTGATTTATACAATTAAATGCTTGTGATTCACACATATCTGTCAAAGTCCAGGGAAGGACAGAGGTGTGTTTCAGATTGCACAGTGCATGAAGGAAGGTGCAATAAAACAGCTATTATAGAGTAACAATCTTATCATTTTAGCATGTTAAGTGCAAAGCGACATTTTAAACACAGCAGGTGTTTGAAGCAGCTTCAAGGATCACACTTACTGAAGAGTTTGTGCTTTACTTAAAGGATTTCAATGGGAATTGCAAAGCTTAAGGAAAATACCTGATACCCAGTTTCCCTTTGGGGAAACAGTCTCCACAGCGTTACTACTGATTGTGAGAGGAGAAGCAGTGGTGTCACTAAACTCTATGAGTTCTACGTGGATAGAGCTGGACAGGAAGCAGAAGATCCACGTCAAGTACCATGTGCTTAAATAAAAAACTAAAGAACATATAGACTGGTGAAGTGTCCATGTGATTATGAGAACATTAACATCCCCGACGTCTTTGTACATTAAAATATACATGTTTTAACACTAAATCTATACCATCAAATGAGATTGCTGCTTTGGGATGTTTAACTGTCAGCAATTATTAGATAATATTGAGTAAACTCTGTACCTCGTTTCAAACTTTGTATCGCAGGTCTGGTCCAAGTTGGTTCCGTTGAGGTCAGGGGGTTCCTCCTAAAACAGAGTTAAGTTATGCAAAACATAGCAGAGATGTGTTCGCAGTTTTAAAAAAAAAAAAAAGGTTTTATATCTCCATATTGTTAAATATAACTAAACTTTTGTTCTCTGGTCAAATGTCCACTCATTTTCTAACTTTTACTGCCTCTTTTAGCCTTTCAAACAAATCCACCTTGCTGTCATCATTACCTCCACCTGTTCTATTTCTCCCAAACTGTCCCTCCACCTTTTTGTATTTACTGGAGTTCTGTTTAATGATTTCCCGTCTTCTCCCTAATCCTTTCATCCCTCCCACTCACCACACTTCTCTCCAGCAGTCGGCTGTTCTCCAGCGTCATCCTCTCTACCTCCTCCTGCAGTTTGCGGATCTGCAGCTCGGTGTTGACCTGCTCCACCTGCCAGTAGTCCTGCGGGTTGTTGAGGCTCTTCATCACTGGGCAAACACACACAGCATTGCAATCACTTCCATAAAAGTGGTTAAAATGTAAAAACAACAGAAAGAAATCCTGCAAACACATTTAACATGAGTGAAAATACTGTCTAAGCAACAAGATGAGCTTGAACAAAATTTGGTACATGATCGTGTTTCATTCCAGCTAAATGACGATTTCTCTCTTTCATATATCTGAATGTCTTTCCCAAAATGAAAACACACAAAAAAAGCATTTCAGTAAATGTAAACAAGTGCAATATAATCATTTTGAGTGCATACGACAACATGCACTGTTCTTCCAGCATCAAGTTATCTTCAGCTGTTAAACAGAGTAGCAAGCAGGTCTTTTTGCTCTACCTGTACCTTGGCTGGTCTCCATCTCTGTCCTCAGCTGAAGCAGCTCCAACTCTTTGGCTTGAAGTTGCTCCGTCAGCAGCCTCTCACTCTCGCTCTTATCCTTTTTCTGACAAATGACACAGAGGGGGAGGGAGTGTCGGTCAAAGAGGTTGCTGTGTCAAGTCAAATCAGTGCATGGGAGAAATGTTGCCCACAAGATCAGATGTAATGAGATTTTTATCATATTTAAAATGTATATTAAAACCAGAAGTTTTGACAAGAGAAATGCAAACCCTAAAATTCAGTGTTTGGATTTATTATCAGAGAGGTTAAAATCAGTTTAATGAACAGTTTAAAAAAAACATTTCTGAATGAAAAAGCAAGAATTTTCATTTTATTAGATTATCTTTTATCTAAACAATTGTTTTGCAAACAAACAATACATTAAGTTATAGATGTTATTGACTTAAAATGTTTTGATCAAATATAGAAAAAAAACTTGGTTAAAAAAATGCAAATAAAAAGAAGTTATTTTATTGGGATTAGGAATTGGAATTTTTTTAACACAACTTGTGAGACTGGGGATGTCTCTGTCAGGGACATTTGGTATAAGAGACATATGAGACATTTGCACTGCAATTAAAGGAAAGCTGACTTACAGAGGCTTTGGGTTCAAACATTTAAAGCTGTGTGTGTTTCAGATTATCTGTACATTTTTATGTTTTTTTTAATTTATAGTGGAGAGATTAAACTTGTAATAATGTTTAGAGTGAAACTCACTAGTTTGTTGAGCTCCATCTGCAGATCTTCTTTTTCTATATAGATTCCCCTGTAAGCACTAAAGGCTTTGTTTACGTAATGGGGGCCTTCTGATGGAGGAGCCTCAGGCTTGAAGAGCTACAGTAAAGAAAGACATTCAAAGAAAAGAAAGTCAGTCATTTTGTTGATTTTAGATGTATGTGGTATTCTTTTGGTTGCCCAAAAGATCAATCATATAAAAAATAGATATCAAAACATTTGCTAAACTTTTATTGTCTTGTAAAGTAAAATCAATAAAATCTCCTTTTGTTCAAACTACCCAATCTAAACCTACTTTAACTTTCTCAGCTGTTCAGTCATTGGAATAAAATGCACATGCATTTTCCCCAAATGTCCTTTTCCTCAAATACCTCCTGCAATTTCATATCTTTTCACTGATATCCATACCTTGTCCTCCAGCTGTTTAACCCTCTTCCTAAGCAAGGTGTTCTCTCGCTCTGTGTCTCTGAGCCTCTTCTTGATGTCCTCGTAGGCCGTGACAAGAGCAAAGTGAGAAGCAACGGATTCATCACCAGCGCACACTGATACCGGGCTTTCACCTGCCGCTGTGTAGGCTGTCTCATGTTTGAGGATGCAAATGTCATCATCTGAAGGGTGTTCCATGCCTGCACAGGCCTTATCTGTAGCAGAGAAAAGACCTAAAGATACACATGAATAGTTTAGATGATTTTTTATAGAACTAAACTAAATCTAAATAATTCATTCTTACTACTTTGTAATAAAATACAGAGCATTGAAGTAACTTTGAATTATCCATTCTAAGTTTTTACACTCCAACACAAGTATTTAGATAGTTTTCCCCTCAAAACACAAACCTCATTTTCACAAAAAACAAACAAACAAAAAACTAAATATAAGCTCAAGTTGGGTTATTATCTAAAAATCTTTGGAGGGGAACAAGAATGTTGAAGCACTACTTTAGGAAAAGAATATATTTGGTATTATAATGCTCAAATGAAGTTACTGTAACTGGCTGTAAGTTATGCAAATCATTAAATGTGCCTCCTAAATGAGTATGAAACATAATTTAAACAGCTATTGCCATTTCTTTAGGACAAACATAAAGAAATACATGAAATAATAAGAAAGAAAATGTAATCTTAGGTTTTTAGGGCTGTGGCCTCGGAAACATTTAGAAAAATTACCTTACTCTGACCTGAGTGCTGGCTCATTGCTTAGAGAAGTTGCTAAATCAAGTCAAATCAAATCAGATTACACCCCAAGGCCTCCAGGGCTTTTTCTGTTTACAGTACATGGGTATCAGACAATGGAGCTAATGCTAGTTGATGTCAGTATGCGATGATGCAGCAAACAGAAAGAAATCAATGTTTATATGGAAGTGGCAATGCTTTCAGAGAAACAATGCCTTGAAAAAAACAACTTTAGAGATACTGGCTAAAAATACGAAGCAGGCGACAAATCGAAAGCAAAGCCAACAACTTAAAAACGAAAGTCAGCGTGACTAAGATATACTGAAAAGGGGGCGTCAAAAGCTAACGGCTTACAGGGGCTTCAAGGGAAAAATACCTTACACTACATAGATTTGATGGGGAAAAATAAATAATACTCATAATGTAAACAATCTCGTCTGTATACAATGCTAACATTATGTTAGCTTCAATGACAAGTAAGCACGGTACAAACTGACTGACATTTTTACAGTAGCATACAATGTAAAAGGTACAGCAAATTATTCTATAAATAAATAAAGACCCAAAAAAACAATCCTGAGTATCTCTGACAAAGGTATTGGAAACGAACGATGTGGTATAATGATGCCAGCTAGCAAAGATTGGCTAACGTCTTCAGGCTAGGTAACGGAAATAGGAGTGGGTATAATTGTTAAATCTTCGTTTCCACTAACCGTGTTAGAATGGTGTCCTTTAATTAGGTTTAGATGGCCACATAGGATTATCGTAAACAGGTAGAGTTTAAAGAAGACGTGTTTCTTGGAGAAACAAAGACCTAAGGCTGACACTCGCACAGTGTCTGGTCCGAACTGACAGGTGAGAAAACAAAAACTTCCGGGAGACAAGCGACTGCTCAAGTCCTTTCAAAGTAAAAATGTGCAAGTGAAACAGTGGGGCTCAATTATTTCTACCACTTTGACAAATCGTCCGAACAAAAGAACCCTTTTCTCAGTGTATAGTGTTAAATCTATACCTTTACATTTCAGTTTCACAATCAGTCCGGAAAAGCAATATAAAACAGAATAAAGCTAAGAAAGGTAACCAAATTGAGTAATTTCCTAAAAATCCCTTTCAGGTTAAATGCGGAAATTTACGGCATTTACTTGAAGGGAAGGCACTTTATCTGAACTAAGAACTATATGCTATTACAACTATCTCTACCACTACTACAACTACTACTGTTATTGCTAATACTATTACTACTAATGTTAATAGTTTCTTTCTCAAATGCAACACTCTTCCGTAAATAAAGTTTGTAGTTAGGTCCTCTCTGTAGATGTGTAGACCCGTACTTCCAGGTCTTTGCGACAGTGTCTCCTACTGGGCAACTGGTACTGCTGCTACAGCTCTTGACCTATTCTCATACCTGGTGGTGTTCATTTTACAGTTAAAAAATAACATTTTCTCTTTGATTGAAGAAATACGCTATAGGTATTTATTTATTTATTTATTTTCATTTTTAAAAGTGGTTCAAGACGAGTTGAAATAGTTATCTAGCTAGCTGATGACTAGCATGAATCGTTTATTCTAAATTTTTTGCATTAATTTGTTTTTGTCCTAATGTTAGAAAATGAAAAATATGCATTTTAATTAGCACCGGTTACGATGTGAAGATTTAAGCGGAAGGTCTTATACTTTCGTTTACATGTATACTTAATTTAGCCTATACTGTACTGTATTTAGTAAATATTAGTATTTACCCTTCACGAGGTCATCATTTGACAACAAACAATAACCCGTGTCTCAATAGGGGTGTAAAAACTTGATTATGCAATTCCTGATTATATGTAAATTATGGATATATAATACAATAGTTTGGTGTAATAAATCCTAATAATTCTTTAACATGTAGGCTAATAATATAGTCCTCAGTCATTTGGACTAGTTATGTGTGTTTAAAGCAATTTTACTTAATTATATATTTGAGCAAACAAATAGATTAGAATTAATTCAATGTGATCAAATCTCGTCAAAATTGTAATAAGCGATAAAGACATCATTTAGTTGTAGTTTGAGACGTTTTGTTACAATTAATGATGTCAGTCTGTAAGTCTATATTTTGATAAATTAAAGTGAAATATCTTACTTGTTGTGAATGTGAAATTTATCAGGAGACATTAGATGCTCCAGACAGAAAATGAAAAAGAGTACAGAATATGTTCTCGTAGAATTAGAAAAATTTCATGTTTATGTCACATTTCAGCATTTCAGATATTTCCTGACAGCTTCTTGTGATTTATGATTTAATGTCGCAGTTTTTGTTTTTTTTGTTTTTTTGTTGGTTTCATTTATCATAATTGCTGTTAGGACGTAGTTCTTCCATGAAACGCTAAATGAGCATTTGTTGATACTAATGTTTTGAATCCTTTTTGCTTTGCAAGATCCTGCAAAGACCATCAAGATGTCAACTGAAGAACAATCAGATATCTTTGTCTTAAAGACTCGTCATTGTAAGCAGAGTCCTTTCAAATATCAGATACCAAATCATATCAATGTCATGTTATTACAGCTGAAAATAGATATGTTTGCTTTTTTCTGTTGGTATTTACTTATTTAAACCAATGTGAATCGACGGTCTCTTCCTGTGCATTGCAGCTGTGCTGTTTACATGCCTGTTAATCGGCTGCAACATTTCCGAACTAAATGTTAAAAAATGCTCAGTGTATTGTAAATGGCAAATAGCAGTGTGTGCTGCTATGGGGTGTCTGTGTCATTATCGTTGCAGTATTGTCGGAAGCTCAGTCGCTAATGAGAGAAATAGAGGAGATGCTCAACTGCTTTGCAACAACGGACCTCTCCAGGCTGAAATGGCATGGAATGGTATGCTTATTTGCAGGAAAGGAAAATATTTGTACAAACCTCATATAAATAGCTCCTTATAATGAATATGATGATTAATTTCTACCTAACCATTTCTCTTAGTTAAACTTTAAAGAATATAGCCATCTGGGAAATATAGGTAACCCCCTCTGGTTGTCATTTTTTCTCATTTTGTTTATTTTTCTTTTACCTCTACTGAAATGGTTGTTTTATTACTCATAATGGAGCAGATCCAGTTATTACATTTGCTCTATAGTGAGATCAGGAGTCTTCAGGTTACACAAGTTATCCACAGTTGCATAGCAACAAAGTTAATTTGCACTCAGCTGCAATGCACAACAGTATGTATCTGAAAACTAATCTGTCATTAACATAAATTATAGTTGACATAACAGCTTCTTAACAGTGTCACAGTTAAAAGGCCATTGTCCACTCTAAGTTAAGCCTTTTAACATATTTTCAGATTTCTTCCATTAAAGTGTTCAGGAAAGATTTGGTTTTAAGTCTGTAATCCATTTGACTAATGTCCTGAAGACAAAGTGAGCAAAAGTGGTTGTTTTCCTCTCTGTGATGGACTGACACCTGTACAGGGTGTCTGGGGCAGGCAACAAATTCCCTCGTCCCTGAATTGGACTGAGTGATATAGAAAATAAACTTAATGAATAAATAAATAATGTCCTCAAAAGTCACAGGAGGCAAAGAAAAATATACACATACAAGGATTTTTAAAATAGAAAACAAAAAAAGAGCTTTTTGCTTTGAGGTTTGAAATATATTGTAATGAGTGCTCAACATATTTGGTGTGGTAGTTTGTAGGTTGACAGCTGCATCAGTTTCATGGCTGCTTGTTTTGGTATCATTAGTTTCTGACTGTGGCCCATGTAGAGACTGTTTCCAGCCTTGCTTATACTTACTAAGGTAATAATTTGCTTGGTTCTTTGTTTAACTAGAAAAGCAGGAATCCGTGGAAAGCTTTTTAATCTCAGCAAACTTTAAGATATGAGGGCTGCAGCCTGGCTAAAAAATGTCAAGCAATGAATTATGCTTCTCTGAAAGCATTTACAGTAACAAACATATTCATCTGCACATGCACACTTGCACATGCTCTGCAGACAAACAGATCAATATGGGTATTTTTCTCCATTGTGCATTCATTTTAATTTGGTTGTTAAAAACTACTGGTATAGAAATGAATGTTATCTTTGAGGTGGCAAAGTATAACAGTCATGTTGTTGGTGTTGTGAAAGAATCTGCAGGAGTGTCCAGCCAGTACCGAAGAGGACAGAGGGACCTTGGTCATAGATGGCTTCAGATTTCAGAGTGAAGCAAACAGGGATAATCTGAGGAGGCTGAGTTCACATACTGCAATGGAATAATGCCAAACATTGGTCAGCAACGCATGAAGTGGGATGGATACACATGACCACCAAGATCAGCTGACACAGGAAAGCTGCCGACATTTAACATGCTGATGGGAATTTATATTGTCATGTGGATCTTCCTTTAAAACAAAGAGTAGTTCAAATTGTTTACCTACATGTTCTAAAAGTAGTAAAACTAGTTATTAGTTCAACATAAGAGATTTTACTTATTTCATACTTTTGAGATTCTAAGTCAAAATACAAGCATAAGAATGACAGTGTGTGTGTGTGTGCCACTGCTTTGGGTTTATTGTAATTTCTAATTATTTGTTTATGAAATAAAATACAGTACTATGCACTGTTCTTGTTTTCGTTGTATTTCCATCAAGTTCATCATGCTGCAATGTAAATGTAAGAATGACTCCATTTTTAATCATTGTTTATGTCACATTATGAAGGGCTGTGAGGGGGTGGGCATTATTTTAGGCTGCATTTAGCCTAAAACTATGTCATCCTGTGATTTCTAACTTAACTTGACTTAAAACAATAATAATCTAAAGAAAATATTTTTAGCATTCATTAAAATAGTCTTATTACATTTGAGGATTTAGTTAGGGTTTCTTTTGGGATATACTCTAGGTTATGTAAGTATTTAACATGACTTTATCTTTTATCTATAAACTTGTGATGTTACTTTCAATATATATGTACCTATTGTAACATATAAATATAGTAATATTGCCATCAATTTCATAGAGTGAAAAGTGGAGTGTTTTAAAACAGATAATTTCCCATTTAGGCCTTTTAAAGTATTTTACCTTAAGGCTGATAGCTGGTTTTGGCACCCAATGAGTTAAAGTTGTTTCAAGAAAATCAATTGTTATCTTATTCACAACATTTAACCAAAAAAAAAAACTAGTTTGAATCCTATTCTGCCACTCAGCCTGTCAGTTGTATCATTTGTGGTATCATTGCAGTGATCAGCTGGATACCTTCACTCCTAATCTGCAACACTAATTTCCTGACTAGAAATCAAACATGAATCTGTCATTTAAAAAATAAGCAGCGACTTTTAGAACACAGATACACAAAAACAACAACGTGAATTGACCATTTTTACGTTTGAAAGTACCGATGGCTGTTTGGTTCTGAATGACTGAATGGGACCTGAAAGTGTATAAACAAGTGTGAGAGCATCAGTATAACCAATTAACAAACTCCCAATTAGAACATCAGTGGAACGATTAAAACCAGAACTTACCATGCATTAACATGCTAAACAGACTGACATAATATATGCAAATAAATCTATTATTATGCATGTGCTAGTTCAGTGCCCATATTAAGTGCTTGTTTGGAGTACTCAGTATATGTTTACAATCGTCAGCTCTATGACAACATATTACAGAAATAATGGTCACTTGAAAAATCTAATTAGTTTTACATTAAAATATAAGCTACAGTAGTCACTGGAACACAAAGACAGCTCTAATCAGAATTAGTAACCATTCAAAACCATGAGATAAACCCTCCTAATATTTCTAAAAAGCGTGGAAAAGATTCAATAATGAATTATTTGGACAAACGACAGGCGGCACATAATCAGAGTTAGGAGGAGAAAAATGGGTAGTAAAGTAATCAGATGCCGAATCAACAGTGAATTTGCAGACGGAAGCATGAATTATTTATGTTTTTATGCCTATACAATTAAATGTTAGTGAGAAATAAGCAGAACAGGAAAACCTGAGCTCTAATCAGTCACTGAAATGTTCAGGCTACTGATCTGAATACAGCAGCCACCTATTTAACACACTAAGCGGTATCTTTTTCTTTGTGATTGCTATTTTGTTTTCTTGATTATCCCAGCAGATTGTATGTTTTGTTATATAAACGTCTCCTGCAAATGAATCTTCAACGTTGGAACAGACTGAATAATTAGCAGCTGCTTGTTATGACCATGTTCTTACAGAAGAGGACACTATTCCTCATCATTTCATCCTGTTCTCCTTATTTCTGCATTAAGTGTAACAACAGATGACAAGAGACATCTGTAGGCATGTAAGAACCTGTTCAGAAATAAGGTGGCTGAGAACTGAACTCAAGTCTAATTTAGCTTTAAATTGGAATCATTACAGAACTAAGAGACAATAAGGAAATTCACTATATGATCACCTTTTTTTTCTGCAAAGTAGAACTTGTCTTTTTCCTTTATCTGTTATTAATCATTAGTGAGCCAGGATGAATGGTGAGGTCACCATATCCCCTCCACGATCCTGTTCGCTGCAGTATAACACCCCATCAAGAAGCACTGCACTACTGCAGTTAAAGTTAAGATCAATGATACCAGTGGTACGGTCATACATCACAATGCTGTCTCAGAGTTGTTTCACACTGCTGAACTAAACTACACTAACACAAATTACACCTATGGTAGCTATAACCCCAGTATTTCTCACTCTCACTTTGAAGGCACTGGGAAGTATGACAGCTGCAAATCGCATGCGGTGGAGGCTTATTGCCTGTCCACTGCGTGTGAAGGCTCACTGAGACAAACAGTGTCATGAGAAGTTGTTAGAGGTGTAAACAAGGCTGACTCTCTAAAAATGGCTTGAATGTGAGTTGTTATCCCCCCTGTGAAATGCTTAGCCTCTAAACATTTGCATTTGAGTTCAGGGGAGCTGGAACTGGTTCGGTTGTTCGTGGCAACAGGGTCATTTTTTCCTATATATTGTGCTTCAGAACTGAAGTGAAATTGCTGCTTACTGATTCGTTACAGACCCTGAAACTGTGCCATGTAATCAAGATTTGGCCTTCTTTATGCAGCACAGAGGTCAGCTATTTCCAAGGACCCTTTATGCATGTCGGTACAGCAGAGGGCATCCCTGTAGACTGAAAGAGCAGAGATGCAGCGGGGCATCTATGCCCTTCCTTTGTTTTTGCTGAGCCAATTAGAGAAATAGAGCATCTGCTGTGAAAGGAGAACAATGGCTTATTTGCTGTACGCTTCAGTCCACGACTTCATGTGTGTAAATAGGCATAAAGTTTGTGTGGGTGTGTCTTTAGGCTAGCAGTGGGATACTGAGTGTTTGTGATTTTGTAACTACAGAATATAAGTGTTTAGAGTATGTTTGTTGAATAGTAATAAGACAAGGGAACATTGTCAAGGAGACAAGAAAATGACAGCTAGCATATGGCTTCCTTTTGCTGTGACTCAGTTTCACACAAACACATACAGATCACCACAGGAACAAATAAGAATTTGGATATCTTTCAACACGTCCGACCAACAAACATGCAAAGCTTGGAATGAGAAAGACTCAACCAATGAGCGGTTGAGCTTATGTAGATTTATTTTAAGCGCTTGTTTACATTTTTTAAAAAACTTTTGGACAGAAATTGGACTTCTGACTTCAAAGTTGGCCATTTACACTTCATCTAAAGGACCAGGAGGTCATTAACCCCTACCTGCTGCTGTTTTGAGTTATGGAGAATTTGATGACTCGTCTTCTTATGCATAGTAAAATGAGGAAGTGGTATAGGGAGGTGTTTGTGTGTGTGTGGCTGTTTAACTGAGCTTGCTAGCACCCCTGTCTTGGCCAGCCGGCTCCACCATATGGACACATTTATCATGTATCTCGCTATTCATTAAGACTGCCCTTGCAGGTTGCAGAGGCACTGCCGGGAGCCTTAACCTCACCTCTGAAATGCTGAGGACAACTGACTGCTGTTGACCATAATTTTGGGAGTAAATGCAGCAAGATGAAATGCACACAGGAATACAATTTGCTGCAGCTTAGGTTTTACAGTATAGATCAGAGTGATAGGTTTTGGATAATTTAACTGACCGATTGCTTGTCTGCTCTCATTAAATTCTTAATTAAAATAAAGGTTTTACTTCTTCAATATGCTGAAAATCCAAGTTAAATTTACAATCAGCAAAATCACTTGGTTTAGTTATTTTTCTCATGTTATTCTGTCAGTTTTTATTTTGTTGAAGTGAGTGGAACTGGTACATTTGTTAGGCATACTGATTGAAACTTTGCATTTGTGAGTATAAGCATAATAGAAAACCAACACTAAGTCAGACATTACATATTTTTCTTTCCACCCAACACTGGAAATAGTTTTTGAATGTGTCCTTGAAACATTTTATACAAGGTAGGTTCATTAGATGTGAGAGCCAGATTTAATTTTCCTTGTTTGATCTGCTAGATAGAATTTTGGCTCATAATATTTTAGTGACTTGAGAATATCTGATATTTTGAACACAAAATTGAGATGCATAATTGTCATGTATTCCATGATTTATTGATAATGTTAGTTTAAAATGTATCCAATCCCAAAATTGCATTTTTTCCTTTCATTGGAAAGCTAATGTCAGTTTGCAGCACAGGATCCCAGCTGGAATTAAATTAGAAATGTTGTGTTTTACTAGGTTTGCCTGTGACATTATCATTTTTATTGCACCAGTCATGCCCTGAGCAGTGCAAGAGAATTTGCCGTGATGGAATCTAGATGCAGGCAAGCTGTTCAGTATATTGAGTCCAGCTAAAGATCCGAACTGGACTCCCAATAAGTGCAAAGGGTGGACAATAAAGGACAGATAAAATAATAAAGGTGGACAATAAAGGACAGATTCTAATGAAAATCATGTGGTGAAATGGAAGGAGTGCAGGAATCCAAACAAAATGTACACCAAGGATACTGTGGAGGATAATCTGTTTTTGCTGTTGATGCATGGTTTTTATTTATTTATTTTTATCCTTATCCATGAATATGGTTACATGAGTAACATATTTTTCACTCTGAATTGTAGACACCAAGCTGAGGATTTTTTTTTTACAGCAGTAGGATCGTTCTTCTTTCTACATCTTTTATTACACCTTTTGTTATTTCAGAGCATGCAAAACATCAAACAGTAAACATAACTCAACTGCTCTCTGAGGATCACACACTGGTACATTTTTATCTCAGGAAGAGGTCACAGCTTTTCTCTCTGTGAGCACTCTTGATCTCTTTGCTTCTGCCTGTCCATCTTCCTCTGTCTCTTCTCGACAGTTTGACAGTGTGATGGAGCCACAGAGACATCCTCCGTTTTGTGTGGTGGTGTCAGCAGGAGTGACATGTCTGTGTTGGCAACGCTGATTTTTCTGTGTATGTATGTTTGTTTATCTGATTGTTTGTCTCTTTGTGTTGCCTTGTGGTGGAATGGCGACCTGTGTACCCCACTTCTCGTCC
>JBAMIG010000006.1:18386536-18407857 GCA_037177335.1 Kiunga ballochi | reverse complement strand
TGAAACAATAAAAGGCTTGCAATATTTCAGTTGATTTGTAATGAATCCAGAATGTATGACATTTCATGTTTTTTAATCGCATTACAGGAAATAAAGAACTTTTTCACAATATTCTAATTTTCTGAGACAGTCCTGTATATGTTTTATGTTGGTTTAAGCCCACCAAATTTGTTGATTCAGTAAAACAATCCCCTTCTCTGCAAAATGTTAAACAAAAACTAAAGTTTACTACATGATAAACATGCTTAAAATTAGATGTTTTAAAATGGATTCAAGTTTGAACATTTTGAATGGTTGTGATAGGAGATGTATCATGCTTTTAAATCCTTCCTTTTTACATGAAAATTGATTTATTGTCAGTATAAAGTAGAACCGCAATGCTTTGGTCTGAATTCCTGGTTATTCTCGCTCCACTCGCAACTTATAACCCTGTTCTGATGTGCGTCTTCAGAGCGACTCGTTTTGGTGAATGAGGCCTGTCATGCCCCCTTACCTGGTCACAGGAAGTTCAACTCTACCCTGTTCTGCCATGTTTGTAGCTTGATAGCAGCAATACGGTAATACACAGATAAAGATTTTATTGGTAGGCTTCCTATAAATGTCAATTTACGAATTTGATTGCCTGGTAGTCCTCAACCTTTGTTGGCAGACCCACAGCAAATACTGTGATGTAATAGATAAAAAATGTTATAGATAATTGAGAAAATTAAACAGACTGAAACATATGACCACAAAGATTATAAAGATATATGTGCAGCATCTGGAGAAAAAAAATTTTACATTTGGCTTCACAGCAAGAAGTGTGCTGTTTCGAGCCTAAGCTGGAAAAGTTTGTCCAGCGGCCTTTCTGTGTGGTGTTTGCATGTTCTCCCATGTACCCCATGTATGAGTGGGTTCTTGTTCTCTCTGGGAACTCCAGCTTCCTCTGACCCGCAAAGGAGACATATGATGCAAAATCCACTCTTTTAGCCCATAAATACATATTTTTGTGCACTTCTAAGTGTTTAGGAATGCAGAAAATGTAAAATTTCCCTCCTGATGTTGTGTATATATCTTTATATTCTTTTTGATCACATTTTTTTAGTCAGTTCCTCCGTTCTCTATTACGTTTTATTTTTTTTAAATTATTTTTTATCTATTATGTCATAATATTTGCAAAATGGTTGTGGACTTCCAGGTATTCAGACGGACGGAAACTCTTGTAATAAAGCTTCAGGTTGGTGAAATGTTGTGATTTAGCATTGGCTGCCTTTGAAATCTGTTAAGATGCAAATCCTGCCAGATTTTCTTTTTCTGTTCTTGGAAACAATGCATTTAATACTCTGAATACTAAACGTGCACTGGACCAAACCAATTGCAGTCTAATGAGATTTGTTTTTGGCACAACTTCTTGCCAGATGAGGAGTTCAGTGAAGCAGCTCACCAAAAAAAGCTGTTCATTTTCCCATACTGCCATACATAATGACAGCTGAGATCGTTTTAACATGGAACATTTAGTTATATTATCTTAATGAGCAGTGCTGCTTGTTCAGAGATGTAGGTTTGGTGTGTTGTTGACATGTATATGAAGAGGAATAAACCCTGAAATGACAAATCAATTTGTAGGTTGGGAACGAAAAGAAAAGTTAGCTTTTCTTAAAGGCAGATCTTAAGATATCTTTCGGTCTGGAAAGCCCAATAAAAATCTAAAACAAATAGCATAAAACCATCAAGCCTGCTGCTGCTTATAGTAATGCCTTGCATCTGAAACTGATATTTCTCCCTTACAGCATTTAAAAAACACACAGGATACAGGTTATGATGGGGTTTGGAAGAAATAACTTGAATAAAATCAAATTCCCTTTAAGAATCCTGTGGTGGATACACTGTTGTGAAGGATTTAGAAAGTGCACCTTAAGAACACTGAAAGACCTGCAGCTGTGTTGAGACTGAGCTATGGAGAGTAGCTAAAATCCTCTGTCTGCTGATGTTATTATGACTAACTTCCTATAACCCAATCTGTCCATGAGTCAAGAGCCACCTCATAGAAAGAGGAATGCAGTAACAGGTTCTATGGAAAAATAAAGAGGGGAACCTGTCTGTTTTTTCTTTTTTTCCTTTAAACAGGTGGCCATTTTGTCTATACTGGCAACGTGGGTGGCAGACAGCCCAACTTTAGCAAAGGTCAGTGTTTTTCTTTCAAATTTTTCTTCTATTTGCCGAATTGTACAGCCTCTTCTCACTCTCTTTCCTGCAAAGCCTGGTTGGTGACAGTTTTAGCTGTGAAGTGGTGATAATCATGATTTATCCTAACAATTTATCATGTTGTTTAGATTTTAGTTTTTTACAGGGAGTTGCTGACTAATTCAGTCTGTCTTTTAAAAGAACCACCCTGTCAAAAGATTTGCCTTCTTGACCCAAACTGTAAGAGATTGAGAGCAGTCTGCTGAAACATCTGTGGCTTTGGCTGGAAGTGAATGACTACAGATAGACTGGGATTAAGGATTTAAGTTCTGGGGTGGGGTGGTGGGAAATGTTGGCTGGGGGTTCTGAATGGGGAACAAGAGGTGGGGTGAGGTAGGGGTAAGGGTGTGGGACTGGGATACAAGACAGACTGGAGTTGAGAGTTCACCCTCGGGTGAAAGAGTGTAGGAAGGGGTGGATGTAGGAAGGGTGCAGTGAGGATTGGGAGACTGGGGTTGAGTCTGGGACAAATGTTGTTACAACTGTGGCAAAACTACTGCACTGATTCAACAAAAGAATGTAGTTTTGTAGCTGCTTTGGGTATTTCAGACCCAAGCCATAAATACAACGCCAAATGGACTTCAGCACAATAAATCACTTTAATGCTAAGTCAATATTTTCACAGTGGGATTTGGTGTTGGGGAGACTAAGAATTAGGTGGATATGAAAGTTGAGGAAAGGGCTTGTATTTCTGTGATGTGGAGAATGTGGTGAGACATAAATCTGGAGCTGGTTTAGAGTTCATGAACTGAGGTTTGTGGACATGGAACTGAGTTTTTTTCTCTTCCTTTGGAGCTGCGGTGAGAAACTGTTGTCAAAACGGGCTTTCTATCCTTGAAGCTGCACAGAATAGATAGATGGATTATAGATAAGCTGGAAAACATAAAGAGTTTGGATAGAGTTGGACCATGTGAAAGTGCAGTTTGCCGTCTGGCTGGGAAATTGGTTGGGTGTGTGACTGTAGGATTGGAATGAAGATCATTTGATGCTGTTTTGGCCATTTCTAATAAGGCTTAAATGTAAAGACGGCCTTTCTCTTTCTCCCTTTTCTCTTTCTCTAGAAAAAATACACTCATAGCAACACAGACATGCACAATCGCCTTTCATGCTAAGCCAGTTACATCCGGCTCCAGGGAAACTTTTGGAAAGATGATATTATGAATGATACAGTGTGAAGCACAAGATGACTCAGCTGCAGGAATTCAAGAAAAGCCACAGTGGTTAGCTGGAGTATACACACAGTGAGACAGAGGGAAGTACAGGAAGTAAAAGTGCAAGGAATATAGAAGTGAAGAAAAAGATAAGGTCAAAGGGACTTCTGGGAATGTATCATCAGAACAGTGAATTTGATTTTCTTATTACAGATTATGTATTATGTTGACCTATTGAGGGGGTTCATTTGGTAAATCATTATTTTCTCGTCATTGTTTCAAATTAACACAAAAAACATGAAGAATTAACAATTAATAGACATTTCATGTTTGGTATCTGTCTTTCAGACTTGTTTAAACTCAACCATTGTCTTTGTTTAATGATATAATTTATAAAAACCTGCATTCTGGGAAAAAATACCTCACTGGTTGTATAGGGAGTGCTGAACGCTATAAAAAAACCTTCAATGAGTACTTTGAATGATGACCATCATGGATAACTATGATAACCACAAAAGCAAAGACTCATAAGTTCTGAAAATTAACTTCAAAAGCTTTCATATCAGAGATGTTTTTATTTTAATTGGGGTTTTTTTTGTACTAGTTTGGGTGACTTGAACCTAAAATAAATGAATATTTTCAGGGTGAAACGTGATACATGACATAAAACGTGGATTCAATACCACAACGTTTTGGTTTTAATTAATACTACATGTATACCCTCACAAGCATTTAACAAGAAATTATTGTATAAAATGTTAAGTGTTTACATTTGAAGAAACATAATGTATTAATAATATCTTCCATATAACATTCACTTTTGCATATGTTCACATTACCTGTCTAAATAATCATTTCTAGTATTTTTTTCTTTTTTTAAAAAAAGTTTTTTTTATTCCCCACCTGAAATTAATATATGCACAGAAATTGTGAATGTCACCAGCAGCAAACTGTGTTTACAGAGGTACAAATATTATGCACACACTTGTTAGCGAGTGTGTATCAACTTTAGATTTAGAGTCAAATCCACCAAATATTTTATCCATTGTTTGTTTGACATGACTGCCTTGTCTGGCTTAGAACTGTTTTGTTGAACAATCTAAAAGTCGCTTGGGGTTGATTTAAAACAAAAAAAAAATCTTATTTTGCAATCATCATGAAAAAAATTGGAACATTCAGGCTGCTTATCTTACATGAATATAGTAATGCATTTCCATTTGCTCCTTGAAAACTGTATAATGGATCAGATGAAGCGGATACATTTTAAGAAATAAAAACTAACTTCTTACCTTTTATTTTAAAGAAATAAAACTATATCAGGAGGTTGAGAAAAACCATTTAGTGACTGTGATCTGACAAACAATTTGACTCATTTTTCATATAAAAGGGTTAGAATTGACATCTTCTGTCCAAAACACATTCAGAATTTTAATGAGTGAAAAAGAGGACATCTTACTAAGAAAGAATTATGATTAAAGTTGCTTCCCTTTCCATAAAACAAAAGTAAACTAAACTAAAAGTGTCTGAAAGCTAAAAGTCTCAAAGTTAAAGAAAACACAAAAACAAAAAGGTAGGCGACTGTGTAGCATTCCTCCAGTGAGTCATTCTGATCCGGTGTAGGTGTATTTGCAGGGCTAAATAGATGCGTTTCATAGAGCTTCGTTGCTGTAGAGATCACTTAGCCTATTGGGTAAAACACACAATATATCAGCAATTTGAAGCAATTTATTTAAGTGTGAATATTTGCCTTAATTTGAGCCTGCTAGTGAACAAGGATGGTATGTGTCTGAGAGGACGCTAAGAATGGATGCCTCTGTTATTTAAAACAAACAGATAAAAAACAACTCAATATGTTTGCAAATGAAGACACGGATATAAGCAAGACAGGCATATTTACAGGGGACACAGAGAATTTGATCACATTGCTTTTAAAGGTTCATGTATACCACAGTCTTTTTGTTTTCTATCTCTTAGATTTAACTTTTTAAAATAGATTTATAATAAATAATGCACATGCTGTCCTAGCAGTCTCGTGTTACAGTAACAGAACTGATGCATACATAGTAGGAAAGGGGTGGCTCTTTTATTTCATTTAGAGCTTTCAAGATTTTTTTGTTATGCAAAATAACGTCTGTATCATTGTGTAAGATTTCTTCTTAGTAAAAGGTTTTTGTAACACCAGCAACACCAGCGTCATTACTCAGCTATTACTGTTCATCTCAAAGCAAACACTCCAAGTCACTGTGAAACAATACCATAACTAATTTAAGAAACATTTACATCAAATTTTAAATATCCAGCATGTTGGTCTTCTTGTTTTTCCCACTAGCATTGCTCTAGAATAGGAACTGACAATGCAGCTTTTGTCTGTTGTCCTGCCAAGCTGAAGACATCCAGAAAAAAGCCTCTGATCACTTTGAGTCCAATATAATGGATCTTCTCTGTTACTGAGCAGACGTGGCTGGAAGGAAATAAAACACGCAGCTGAATAGCAACATAACCCCGGCTCTGAAACACTGGCTGAAAATCTATCCACAATTTTACAATCAATTCTGCAAACATCTCAGTTTATCCATTTAATCCATTTTACAGCTTCATCAAATACTCAGGAAAGCATTTTCTTTTATTTGTAATGTCATACGCTTCCATTTTCCTCTACAACATAAGACAGAAAAGAAATCTGATACACACTCAAATCATGATTAAGCTCTGACTGTAACTGTGGACCATAAAACAGTTATTTTATGATACGTAGAGCAGCGTGGGTTTAATTTTATTGAAACCAGAAAGCTGGTGAGCTGGAAACTGAACACGATAAATACCAAACTTATGAGATAACTGAACAAGCAGAAACATATGTAAAGACATTATATTAACAAAGAGTTGATTTATCCAGGAGTCCATGAACAATGGTGTGCAATTGCAATGTAATAGACCAGTAACAGGAGATACACTTGTTTCCATGCCAGTCTAGCAGCTAACGACAAGTAGAGGGATGGAAAAGTGCTGAATCATACTTGAGCTTCTGGTATCATGTACCTTCCAAACTTTTGCTGTGTTGTGGTGACCTTGAGCGGTGCAGGATGAAACGAGCCAGTGAGTGACTGAGGGAAAAATGAGAGAGAGGCAACCCTCCAGCCTGCTCCTCGACAGATAATCCGTCAACCCCCTGCTGGTCCCCAGACTCGGGGAACATGCGGCAGACACACATATGCTGTGTAGAACACATACACTCACCTCTTACGAGCCGCCTGCTCCTGCAGCACAGCCAAATACCTGACAGTGAGGTAACTGGTGGAGGGTGCAACTACGTCCCTTCTCTCTACTTTCCCCATCAGCTCAATCCATCACACTTTCTACATCGCTTCCCTATTGGATCTCTTACTTCCTGTCATTTCTTGAGCTTCTTTTCATGCTCCTTGCATACTTTCTGTGGGTCCGTCAGGTTACTTATTGCGTTTCATTCTCCTGTTTTCTTCTCTTTGCATAAACTTCTTTAGTTTCTTGAGGAGGGAAGCGGGGGGTGAGGGAGATCGGTGAATGTCTATCAGTGAAAATTGAACACAGTGGAGAGCACACCAGTCTGCAAACTAAGTACAAGCTAGAACATTTGCTCACATTAGCCTTGCATGTGAAGCGGCCTACTGCTCCGAGGAGGAGAAATGAGACTCGCAATGAATGGCTGTAGCTAACAAACACAAAATTGCAATCTATTGATTAACTCGCTGTTTTTGTCTCAGCATACATGCACCATGTGCCTTTTTGTGTGAGATGCACTTACACACTAGCGCTGCTTGGTCTAATGAATGTGAAGAAGCAGCGATGTTAGGATCTAGTCACCGTCTTGCCAAGTGGTTTCCTCAGAGGACACCTGCAGTCCCCGAAAACAAACCTTAATGTGGTGTATATATCCTCACTTGCACATGCACGCTTATAAAACAGAAGCTCTTGGGTCAGTGTGTTTGTTGCTCAACAGAATCCTTTTGCTTTGTGGATGGTTCGCTGGAAAAGCTGTTCTGTGAGGGATTTGATTTTATAGGAGAAATGGATACAGCTGTTGACCTGTATGTGTTTGCCTGGGTGGGTAGAGTACAGAATGAGTCAGTGGGCTGACGTTAACTGGCAACTGTGCAAAGTGCACAGATGCACCGCAAAGACTTAAAATGAGTCACTCCTTCCATTAGAGATGATAATTGCACTTACTGACTTTATCAGCTTCTGATTTTAATTACCTCTGTGGAAGTTGTTGCTGAGCAAGTTGGAGTGAAAAGAATGTGGATGTGAATGTGGACTAATAGAAAATGTGTTTAAAGAAAGAAATTTAGAATCTAAAGTACTTAGAGCGGTGATACATCCTCCACCATGTGTGATCACTCGGGTCATTAGTGGTTGCATCATTTGTTCTCGATGTCTCTTCCCTTTTCTCGTCTATCTTTCTGCCGGCTTAATTTCCCCACAATGCGACTGCTAGATTTATCGATGTGTCCCCCCATCTGAGCTGCCACAGGAGGCTGAGCCGCACAGATGTGATGAGGTGCTGTCCAGAATCCAAGAACTATAGTTAAGTTTCCAGTCCTTATGAAGATCCGTGTGAATGTGGATGGCGGGCAGCAGAAACTTTAAGAGAATAATGCCAAACAAATTGAGCTTAAATTCACCTTTTGAGAAAAATGGCCACCTCTGTGGATTGTATGCAATTCTGTGAAAATTCTTTTGTATACTTTAGCAGTTTTAGGTGGTTTGTGAGGCTGCACAGCTGAGAATACATTTGCTTGATCAGTCCCAAATGTATAATTCAGCATAAAAATGAGTCATAGCAAAGCAGCTTTACTAATAATAAGAAACAGGGAGTCCTGTCTGGTATAACACAAGAAGGCAGGGCAGAATGACTGATGGAACCTGCAGGATTATATGGAAAAATGTAGAAGATATCTAATTAAACTTTATTTCAAGCCTATTAATAAATCAACATCAAAGTTTATATATAATCACTGAACAGTTAACCATTTGTTTTACCCTTGTCATTTCATTACCGTTCTCCTACTAATCATAAAATATGAGATGTGGCCTATTTTATACAAATCATTTCTCAATGAAACAATAGAAGTCTTACAGATGCTCCAAATTAATCAAATTTGTGACAAAACAAAAGGCATAGCTAGTGCTTGGTGACACATTTAATTTCCTTCATTGTTTTACTCTCCCACGGGATTTGAGTGTACCTTTTTTTTTTACTTTATGTATGTGAAGTGTAGCACTGTATCTGCATAATTTTAGATAGAAGGCTCTGAAGAAGCGCCTCAGTGTTCAGGATGGGCTGGTAGTCACAACTCTCTTCAACACAGAAATAACTGACATGTGTGTGTATATGACGTGTATATGTATATGTGTTTGTGTGTGTGTGTTTGAGAGGAACAAAAATAATTAAATGTAAGTGGTGCCCATCAACAGCGGTCGTATTTCTCTGCGGTAGAAAAACTTACTGAGATTTAAAACTCATTTAGCTGTACCACTTTAAAGAAAGGAAAATGGCACGTAAAAGCAGAGTGAAAAAATTTCACAAAAGACCCGGTGTGGTGAAAATGAGTCAGGATGCTGTAATTCTACTGTTCTTCAATTGCTTGCGTGTGTGCATTAATACATGCATTCTTGTGTTTTTCTGCATGCTAGCACATATCTGTTCACATGTTGGTTTGGGCTCAGAGTATGTTTGTAGCAGTGTAATTGGTGTGTCCATTGAAAAAACAGGAAGTTCTCAAACTGAAAAGATGAAAGACATTACAGCTGCGTCCACTGTTTGCTCTCTGGAGTGTTGCACTGTAGCTTTGCAGGCTTCCACAATAAGATCTCTGTCAAAGACCAACAAAAAGAATCATGAGCAGAAAGTTTCATAAGCTGCCTTTAACAGCAAAATCAAAGTGAGATCAATTCTTTTTTTCTTTTCTGTCTATCAGCCTTGCATTTCTAGAAATTCAGCTAATATAGAAAAGTTCTGTGATATTTTGCTCATCCAGTGCCCTGATTTCTAAAGATCATTACAAACTCACTCTGGTCATCCTTCAGGAGTCATTTGCTAAAGGTTAAAGCAAAACCATTACCAGTTTGTTTTTAAAGTAACATTAAATCATCTCCAAGATAAAGCCAAGTGGCAAAATCATGCGCTTTACCTGGCCAAAATACAGTTTTTGCCATCATTGCAAGATCTGTGTGAACGCATTGCAGTGTTACAATGTCTGTGTTTACTATAGTGACAAAGTGTTATTTTACTGCCTGTAAAGTTTTTTTTTAATTAATTCAGGCAGGAAAACATTTAAATTACATTTTGTTCTCAAATTCAGAACCAGATGTTCCATTATTCGCTGCTAAAAAAAGCATGTTTTAATCTTTAAACGTAACATCACTGATTGTTACTGGAAGACTTGCAGGTATTGTTCACTGTGATGAACAGGTATCTGCAGGGAGATTCCTTAATCCTGTAAAATTTGCTAAAAATGTCTCAAGAACATAACTGCCAAGCCCTGTTATTTGGAGATTATTTGACTAGACAAATGTAATGTAGCTTGAATTCTGTACTTGCCATGCAGCCCTTTGTGTTTTAGACCAGATAAAAAAGTTCTTTACTTTTTATTTAGTTTCACATAATGCTTTAAGGTGCCTTCCTCAGTTATATGTTGTTTTTAATTGCAATACACATAACAGTTTTCATCTATTTTTTAAGATAATCTTTTTAGAGAAGTTCACAAACCAAAACTGTTAAAAATAATTATAGACACAAAGTCAGTGCTGCAAGTAGTCGGGTTTTTGTCAAATAAATAAGCTGGTTTTTACTGCTGTTGCACTTCTTTGTTTGTTGTTAGTTTAATTTGTAAATTTAGGACCTGACCGGAAAAACTGGACACACCTACGACTGCTACTTATGATTTGTATGCACACACAAATATACCAGACACTGTAAATCGTCTTCATATTTAGCCTTTACCCATTCCTTTTGATGATGATGATGATGATGATGATGATTTATTGAATGTGTCTACACCTTAATTGGAAAGTACTTGCTGATGGGAAAATACTGGTAAGGCATACTACATACATCAGTTGCCATATCAGAAAACAAGCTAATTAGTGAAGTTAAAATTTTGCCTCCAGTGATTAGCAATAAAGCAGTTCAAGATACAGATCTGGGTCAGACTGAGAAAGAAAAACAAAGAGAAATGTGTTCAATAACCCACTGGTCACAGCGATGACTTTCACAGATCCTGTAAGAAAACAGCAGCTATCACCACAACGTTCTCTGTCAGGAATTTATATCACATTTATAACTGAGTGATCCAGACTCATTATAGAGTATTTGACATTAAGCTCTTGTGTTGGTTATTTCTAGTGTTTGTTTATCTGTTTTGTGTTCCTGTTTTCAAATTGTACAACCCTTTGCTCAACATCTGTTGTTTTTAGATGTACCTATAAATAAACTTGACTTGACTTAAACAGAGCTGCCTTCTCACTAAGAGCCTTCTTGGAGTTTTAAAAAAAAGGCACCTTGAAGAAACAGATTGCGAGAAACGATGCTCCCTGATTTGAGAGAACCATGAGAATCAAAACTAAGTATAAAATCCAGAATAAAAACCAGTCACTTGCTAGTACTGATCCAGTAAATCATGGCAACTTCATGCCACAGGGTGTTTTTCACCTGCAGGAATGAAAAAAGTAGATGAAGTGTAGAAATATTCATGACAGAGAGGTGCCATTTTCAAAAGAACAAATATTAAGAGGAAACAAAAAAAAAAAACAAACACCAAGGTGGCTTAAAGTGAGTTCTGTGGATGTCTTTCAGTGACTCAGTCAGGGCTCTAACGTGAACTCTGTCAGATAAGACCTGAAAATGACTCTCCACTGATGCTTTCTAACTCATGTGACGAAGTGAGGGATCTGCAGAGAAGAATGGTTGAAAATCCCTTAATCCATGTGTGTGGAGCATGATGCATTGAAGGCAACTTGGGGCTTTGATTTCTGCTAAAGGTGTTTTACGTGACTGAGCGACAGCATTTGAAAACCCACAGTATGATACTTCATATTTTATCTTATAATAAATCCATAATTCACTAAAACTGCAATGTAAACAAACAAGCAAACAAAAGCAGAATGACATGAATAGAATGAAAGAAATTATGTTAATATGACATTTGTTTGTTTTAAGATAAAAATAAAGGCTCAGAATTTTAAGTGTTTTCTTGAATGTGAAGTCTACTTTTCAAACACGTTAAAAAGTTGGACACACTTTACCATTGGCATGTAATAACTTGTATTTTTCTCTGAAACCTGTATAAGCTGATAAGCCTTTGTGTTTGTCTTTCCAGATGTGCATCAACCTAAATGCACCCCAGGTTCAGAGATACAAACTTCTGAACTTAACTTTGAGTAAACTGTAACACATTAAAAAGCCAAAGAAGAAAACTGTTCTAGCATCATCCTCTAAAATGACTTTTTTCTCTGGATGTGCTTCAACTTGGATGTATGTCCCCAGTTTTCCAGTTCATTAGAAAATACTAGAATAATGGTAATGTTCTGGTCAGATTAAAAAAAAATGTTTTCTATTATTTTACTATTTTAGTTAGTGGTGCAGTATTTTCAGTTGTTCATGTTGAAAATTAAGAGTTTGGTTATGTGATTTTTTTTTTCTTTCCATTTTGTCAGGTAAAATAGTTTTTTTTATAGAAAGGAAGCCGACCAGAAAGAGAGATGAGTTTTGTTTTGTGACGTTGGCCTTCACTCCTCCTGAAGCTTTTATGACTTTCTATGTTTAACTCAGTCATATTCACATAAAACAAACGCTAACAGTCCTCACACTAACGGAGCAATAGACTGCACCCTAAAGCATTATCAAGTCCATTCTCTTAATGAAATATCACTCCATAAATGTCCAAGTCACCTGTAACTCCCAGATCCACCTGCTGAATACAGTTTCAATTATTGATATTATAATTAATATTATATCATCCATGCACCACTCCCTTGGTGCCCTGCATGTTAAATGGATGATTTGCTTCTATATAAAAAATCCAATCTGCCTTACAAACTGAAGGACGGCGAGTAAAGAAAGGAAAATTCATTCTACAGTGCACCACTTACCCATTCAGCTATTACACCATGAGGATGTGTGTCCTGACACTACTGGCTCACTTTCCAAGTTCTAGTAAATCTGCTTTATTTGATTTGAATCACAATTTTTTAAACAAGCATATTGCTTTGAAAACAAGCAGATTTCAGTTTATATCTTTCTTATCATTGTTTTAATTTACCATTTTGCTTTTATGTTTACTTTTCTGTGTGTCTGTGTCTCTGGACATGATTCATCTGGACATGCTCATGTAGACATTTTTAGGTACTTATAGGCATTTACCTAAAAGGAAAGGTGCAGTTATACAGTCTTCACATATCTTTGTGACTCTGACAGAACTCCTTGTGGTTTTCTTTATACCTTTAAAAGTAAAACTAAAGAAAAAATTTTGATTTTTCATTCATTGAGACTTGCATGAACATGAATGAAACCCAGTGTCCTGAAATTGCTTTACAACTCTGAGACAGTTTGTTAGAATGGCTGTAATCTGCAAAAATCTTTACTTTTGAGTGATGCAGTGATTTTTAACAAATGTTTCTTGTAAATCTAATTAGTCAAAAATTTTCCAAATACATTTCTTACTGCTTGCTTTCAGTTTTTTGTTGCCCCTAGTCCAACTTTTGAGATGCATTGCTGCCACCCAATTTTAGATGATAGGTTTGATAGGTTTCCAACTCACAATTGGATTCAAATGTGTTGAAATTGGATTTCATTGCAATCTCATTTTATCTAAAGTCTCCCAATGTTTTTGGAACATGGCTTTGTGTAGTTGTGTATGTGTGTTTTTAGCCCAAAAATATCTTGCATTTCCAGTCTGGAGTCAGAATAAATTAACTTCAAATGAAAATCTTACTTTTTAAGTACATTGAATTGAGGTAAATATGATCCTAACATAGTTACAAAAACAAGAAGCCAGATAAATGTCAGTAATAGTTTGTATTACTGTATATTACTGTAGTTTGTACATTGCTGTGATGGCATTTTTAAGAAGCGTAATGATGATGGAGTTTGTCTTTTTTTTTTTTTTTTAAGAGATCTACTGTCAAATCCTTACAGCTGATCTGTTTTAGATACAAACACTTCCTCTCTGACAGATTAAGTTTTATTGTCTAATATTTCCATCATTTTTGTTTAGGGCTTTTACTTGGAGATCATTGGTGAATTCTAACACAGCATATTGGCCTGAAGAACCTTTATAATTACATGGAAGAGAATTGTATTTAGTCTTACTAATGTGATAGAAGTGGCCGTAGGGGACATCTCTAATTAAACAAGAAACCAATTCATGATATACTATGAAATATTTATTATATTCCATATAGATACATTCTCTGCATTTAACTTCACATTCATGAGAGATGAATATGAGACTCCAACAAAGTCCCATTACACCTGTATGTCTTCACACCAGACCATCTCAGATTCCTTTTTTTTTTTTTATATCTTTTGCATCTTTAGAAGCTGCTTGATACTAAACAACTCTGCTTTGATTTTTCTCCAGTGTTTTCCTCTCAAGCTTCCCTTAAAGAATAAAAAATAGAAAATTGATGGATAAAGGACAGATAAGAAGTGCATCTCAAAATAAAGGTTTTGCAACTAAAAATATAATTTATTGATTCCCAGGAACGCTAAATCTTAATACTTTTCAGTTTATTGAGTAAATATGTGAGTTTGTAATGAAACATGAATAATGTTTTAACAGCCTATATAATTAGTTCTTCAATTTTCTGTAAATAAAAAAATTATACTTTTTCTTCATGTTTTGATGTAAAATAAATGGAAGTACAATTATTATAATTATTTTGAGGTTCACTCACAATAAAAAAACACTTTTTAACACAACTGTATTCAGGTTAACAATTTTGTGGTGACAGTGAGGCTCAGAGCAATGAAAATACAGCATATTACTTTTCAATTTCCCATAATCAATAAGTGCTGAGTTAGTGTGGAACCCTACATGACACCCCACTGTAACTGGGCTATGGCTTCCTTGCATTTTAAAGCTGGGTGATTAAATACCACTGCATGACAAGGATAGTATAAGTTAATGGCTTCTTTTTTACTACAAGTGTTAAATCCTTGCTATGGCCCCTGGTGAGCCATGTTTTTATATTCAGCTACCGGGAACGCAGTGAGGGAAAAGATACTGTTTTTCACTGATTTTTCTTTTAAAGTTAACAAGGGCAATGCTTGACATATTTTGTGTTAACAAGGAAAGTGTCTCCCTCCTCTACACGCAAATCGCCCCTCTCCTGTTAAAAGCCAAAAGGGTATGAAGCAGAGGCGATTGCGGTGAGGAATGAAAGCCATTGAATTTAGCTTGTTGGGTTTAATGGAGCAGGAAGGCTACAGTAGAAGTAATGGCTGAGGTTGAGCTTAGCTACAGGCCTGTCAGGTACCACAGGGAGGGGATAGGAAGGTTACATCCTGCAAGATCTGGCTATAATTTTACCACAGGCTTTCACTCATTTTTCTTATTTTAACTACTCCACTGATATTGTTTTGGCTCTGAATGAGCTGAGTATGTTGTAGAATATTCTGCTAAAATACGTGGCATAAGTTAAAGCAAAAGTTTAATAGATTTAAAAAACAGCAAAGCTAATTAAACTAAACCATGTTACGAAAGGTAAATAAAATGCATCTCTTGCAAAGGATTTGTGTTCTGGTTTAGTTTTGGCCTAACTGTTCCAACTTGTTGATCCTAAAGCCTGAGGTGACGGATTGTTGGCAGATCGAGTAAATGATGTGCCAAATTATGATAGTTGGCCCTGACACATATGAAGCTTGTTTAGATTTGTGAGATAATTAGATGGAACAGTTGTCGCTTTTAATTGTCAGCTGTATGCCTAATATAGTTTGTATTAGAGGCTGAGGTGCAATTCTACTAGCTTGTCAGCACAGCCATGATGGCTATACTGGCAGGATTCATTGTGCATGAAAAAGAAGAGCTTACACCTCTCTGTTCCTCTCAGCTGCCAGATGGCTGCTTCTTAATCAAACTCTTGTACCTCAGAGAGGTAAACACATTATGCAGCCCTGATTGCACTGGCTTGGCAAGGCGTACCATATGAAGGTGTTTAAAGGTTTTGTTTGTCAGTGACAGAATGCCCGTATGTGTTTGGATGTGTGAACAAAGTAAATGCAGGGAGTTGTTGTTAAAGATGGATCTTTGGGGTTCATACTTAAGCACCAAGAATCTGCTCCCTCTATGGTGGAGGCCACATTTTAAACACAGATGCATAGATAATCAATGAGCATAGATGCGATGAATAACTCATTCTACTACTCTTCATCTTGGACTGTAAACAATCCCTCATGCCCACTGTAGCTATGGAAACGCTTGCTGCCCTGGGCCCCTCATATGGCTGCACTAGTCTGTTCTGCACTGTGGTATACTATAGTTATCACTGCCAAGAACTAAGGCAGGCACACTGCTGTCATACATTCCTGCAAAACCCATAAAGGGCCCTGTCATATAATCCAACAGATCTATAAGCCCCTGGGCTTGATGTCACACAGTAATGTATGTCTAGCTGTGAAAACACTGACATCGAGGCAAGCCGTGTAACTTGCTTTGGCAGGGGGAACAAAGCAGAGTTGGGCTGCAGCTCTGAAAGTCTGGCAACCTGATAGTGGTAGAAACAAACAGAATGGTTTTCACAGGACTCAGTTTACAGAGTGCCCAGTGACTGCGGTATGGTTCTGCACTTCTTCAGCTCTGGAAACTCTGAGAGATGAGAGTCTCCATGTTACACGGTGTAGAGTTCTAATGACTCATTTACAGAGAAACCAACCCTTTTTGTCTTTTTTTTATTTCTTGGAAGTGATGAAGAGAGGCTGACTGGCAAATAGTGAGTTGGAAGTTTTAGAGTGACAATGCATTATGTATGCCTTGAATGTTGCCCTGAGGAGCTTTTCTGGCAATGGCGCTCTCAGATGTATGTGAGATCAAGATTAAGGCTTTACTGTACAAACAGTTTTCTTTACCACAGTGAAAACAGTCTCATCCAAAAACTGGAAGCGAGTTTGCAAGATCTGATACCAGTACCATCCCTCCACCCTGTCGAATGCTTCATTTACTAAATCAGAAATCACACTGATTTCTTCATAAACCCTTTGAAAAAAAATCAGAAGTTTTCTCAAAGTATTATTCCTTTTAATGTGTTTATTTTTACTAAATTTATATTTTTATTTTAGCCCTCTGTATCTTGGTCTATGAGGATTTTATGTCCCATTCCATAATGGTCCTTTGAAATTAAGCTTTTTTTTCCTCATTATTAGGATTTTCTTCTCCAAACATTTGTTTTCCATTTTGTTGTATCGTAACGCTGTTAATCCTAGGATCACATAATTATAGTTTATTTGTTTATATACTGCTAAATCCACCTGAAAAGAGAGTTATGTTTTCTTTTCTTTCTTTTTTTTTCTTTCAAATTAGTCTCTATCATATGTCACCTTGGGTAATGGAGACTATTTACATTACACATGATGATGATTGGAACTACGAAGCATCTGAGTGCTCCTGATTTTGGGTTAAAAATGTGCATAGAAATAAGTCGATATACAAGCAAATATATTGTGTGTGTCAGATGTTATCTTTTGTCTGGAAAAGAATCATTTTTACTTTGTTTAAGACTGATCAAAGTCCGCCTTCATAGAGTCATGTGTTAACCAGCCCTGGGATATATTCATATCAACAGTTTGCTTCTTTTTAACATACCAATAGAAATGAGATGCTGATTATCAAGAGGATCTCTGTATATACATATATACATGAAGATCTTCTTGACAGAACAAATTAGCTCAGCACAGTATAGCAGCCAGACCATTCTGGCTGCTTAGATGCTGGACAAGACACGTAAAAAAAAAGAAAAAAAAAGAAATGAGATGCACTGAAGCACCTTTCTTTGAAAATATGAACAAAAAGGTTAGTACACAGTTATTGTTGTGGCTCAGGATCAGACTGCCCTCTAGTATATCCACCTCTAATGTACTTGTGATATTTATTGTCTTAGGGCAACATCTGGATACTTTGTAATAGCTTCAAATATTTTGTTGTGTGGTCTAAATGGCTATTTAGTAGTTATTTGACTGGAAATAAATATAATTTTCAGATGTGAGCATTGAAAGATCTGATGGAGTGAGTATCTGAATACTAGTAACTAGAATAAACCCTGATTAGACATCAGACCGAGTCACTGTTCTAAAAACACTTGGTCCAAATAGTTTAGGAAATATCATTATCACTGTTTTCCTATATTTATCTAATAAAACAAATGACCTAAGTAGACAATTCTGACTTGCCCAGGTATTTGTGACAGTCATGTGGAAGAGTTTGTTTTTTGTAATCAAATTAAGCTTCGATCTAGAATCATGTCATTTGACTGGAGTTCTCTGATGATGTTTAGTTCATGATGCCACACATAATTAGCAGCGATGATGCTAGCTTTTGATGAAGCCTGATTAGATGTAGTGAAATCCTTCATGCATTATAATTTTTGTGGTGAGCAACAGCGTAGGCGTTGAGAGAATTAATTCTATGAATATGAATGTTGAGTGGGCATCATGGGAGTAAATGTGCTTACTCTATTGATTAAATCTTCCATCAGTCACCAAGCAGCATCGTCCCCATTCCCTCTCCCTACCTCTGTCTGGCTCACACAGACAACACACACACATGCACACACATCTTTACCCATCTCTGTCAGGGCGGGCTCAGTGGAGTGGTTAAATTGTCCATAGCACGTAAATGCTCGTTTATAAAAGCCGACAGACGTGGCGGTCGTTTGCTGAAATTAATTACCCCTTGGAGCCGCGGCGAGCACAGGCTTCAGTCAGTCAGTCATGGTCCAACACCTCCCGGGCCCTGTACCTGCAGAGAGACAGAGAGGAGGGGTGGGTGGAGGATAGCAGTGGATGGACAAGGAGAATGACATGATTTTTTCAACACTGAATCTGATTTTTAAGACAGTGGCAAGTAAAAATTGAAAGCAATTTAGGTGCATGGTGGTATATTTTCTGTTACCATAAAAACGAAATGGCACGACTGCCCTCTAAGTTTGCAGAAGCCAATATAAGTCCAATACATGACAAATAGAGAAAAACAAAATAAATCAAACTTGCAGATTTTAAGCTGTGAAAAAGCCCTCCCCCCTATTTGCCCTGGGAACACAATCGACTGAGAGCTTTGCGCTGACACAGCCCAAGAAAATAATGTGATACTGAACATGGTGACATCAAAATAATCAGAATGTGCTCATCTTCAGCCAGAGTAACTTAATGAACTTCAGCCGTATCCGGCGCAACACTTTTCTAACATTAATAAAAGCTTCATCTTCTGTCTGATTTGCATAATTATTCAAATGAATCCACTGATCTGTTGTGTTTTTTTCTGTTTTAATAAAGTGATGATTTGTGTTGAAGTGAGCCACAGCTTGCTGCTAAGAGATGGTGGGAGGAGGAAAGCGGATGGGAAGACAGAACGGGATGAGAGGGATTTGCAAAGGGCCTAAGGTGATTTGTCACCAGTTTGATTCAGTCATGTAATGAAGCACACACACTGTTGTACAAGGAGTTATTGGCTTGAAGTGATATTTCATATGGCCTCAAGACAATGGAGCTGGTTTCTAATATGTTCCTCATTTTGTGTAACCTAATGTCTCCCTTGTCTTGTCTGTCTGTCTCATTGACTGAGACATCAACTTGTTCCCTTAGCCTTTAATCTACTCATTACAGTGTCCATTGCCAACTCTTTGCGTCCAGTTTTAGATGAGTTAAATATTACTACTGACACCTGACACCCCCTTATCCACACATTGTGGAGTAAATGGTTCATAAATGCCTTGGGATTATCAAAACATGGTCTAAATGTATCAGCTTCTTCCAACTTTCATAGTTCCTGTGTTCTACCACACAATTCTTATTGAACTAATTTACGCTAACAATGATAACTAGTTACTTATATTTTGATCTTGATGTGCTTTAACTCCAATTTATATATTTTTAACCACATGCTAATGGATGATGCTAGGAATTGATCAAAAACAGAAGACTAAGATATGTTATACAGTGTCTATTAGACATGTGACTAAACTCTGTACAGCTCAATTCTGTTGATTCTAGTTAATTCTGTCTATTCCAACACATCTACAAGAGATTTATATGTATACATGAGATAATATAGGTAAAAATGAAGACCAAGCTACAACACTTGTGATTGTGTACAGCAGAGCTGCTCAGTTTGGCCCTTTGATGGTTTACAGATGGTTTTACAGTGGGTCCATGCTCCAATACGCCTTACTTAAATTGATCAAACAACCTTTTAAGGTCTGCACAATGACTCATTAATTTAAACAGGTATTTTGGGGCATGGAAACAATGAAGGTTGTTGGCCCTTGTAGGGCCAAAGTGAATGGCCCTGGTCTATAGTTTTTATGCTTTGACACAGAGTGGATTGAGGCACAGAAACATGTTTGCAGCATTTAGTACCCAAAGGACCCAAAAGCATAGCACACTTCATCATTCTATGACAGGAGTTTGGAAACACCAACAGACTGACTGGATGCCAGACTGAGGAAATGGGGATGGAAATCCTTGGTCAGACATGTAACCAACCAGTCATTATTCATAATAAATTTGCTGAAAAATGGGATTCCCTCATAGAGAGAAAATCCTCATCGCAGCACTGCACCACTTAGACCTTCATGGTTTGCTGGCTAGTGAGAAAATATTCATCCCTACAAGGTGTATTATACCCCACGTAATATGGCAAAAGGTAACTATGTATCTATGATTAATAAACTTCTCTGATAGGGTAAAAGCTGTTCTCATAGCATGGAGGAAATTAGGAAATAGTCATCACCCATTAAGTCCTATCATTGTTGGGCCTGGTGAAGGCAGAATCATGATATGTATTTCCACCCATTATCTACCACGGGGTCACGGGGGGCTGGAGCCAATCCCTGATTATGCTGAGTACACGCTGGACAGGTCACCAGTCCATCACAGTGATATGTTTTTTTTCTTTCTTATTCTTGTGCAGAAACAGAATATATATATATATATATATGTATATATATATATATATATCTTGATGTATACTATATCGTGTAGTATTCCAAATGAATGGAAAAAATATGAGGATTTTGAGCTTTAGTCCCATTTAGAAAACTACTTTTATTTTTAACACAACTATTCATACATAATATAGAGTCATAAGGGGAACATTTGGTTTTGTTTCATGCAACGCTATGTGATGGGCTTTAAGGTCTATATTTCTCTTGCTCTCCTGGATGAGATGACTAAAAAGGGATATAAAAGCTGTAGAACACGTAAGGAAATGATTTCTTTGATGTTCCCTTCAAACCAAAGAGTAAAATCATAATGTTTTCCCTGAGGAACCTCTGAAGTACTAAAGCAAGAAGTGATACTGCTTATCTGCTGGAAGGTCAACAGCATTGTCATGATCATATCAGTTTTAACTCGATAAGAACATGGAACTTCCTTTGAAACCTTTTTAAAAACGTGCCAATTTGACAATATTTAATGAACCTCAGATACACTAAATAAAATTAATTAGCTCATTTAGTGGTGTTTAGCTTAGCTTAGATTTGGGTTTGGTATTTTGACTTAGTTTACTATTAAGAATTCTTGTGTTTGGTATGTGTATTTAGTGTGGTTCCAGTAGTGTTAAAACTCCTTGGTTTTCTGTTTATTTTTATATTAGATAATGTGTTGTATGAGTTGGGCTACTTAGGGTTTTGTTTGTTTGTATTTGTACATAGCCATAACTTGTAGTTTTGTAAATATATTAAAAAAAAAATTTTGTTTGTA
>JBAMIG010000006.1:18336240-18354260 GCA_037177335.1 Kiunga ballochi | reverse complement strand
TCGCCGCTATGCTGTAGCCAATTTAGCTGGAGCACAGCTGTTAAGAGGCTCCCCGAGGTGTGTGTGTGTGTGTGTGTGTGTGTGTGTTTGTGCGTGTGTGTGCGTGCATGTGTGTGCGTGCGCTTCAGGATTAGCCACAGCACCAATTAAAGCTTCACACTGGTTTTTAAAGGATAAATTATTAGCAGCAGAAGTGACCTCTCTAGAGGCCTTTTCTCCAATCCTTACCTATTCACCTGTTCTCTCTTCTTCTGTCCAACCTTCATTCACCTTAAACAAACTTGTACACCATTTATCCTTCTCAGCCTCTCTTTTTAATCTTTCTCTGAAGCTTTTTGTTGTTAACTGTTTAGCAGCTTACCACAATCCATCTATGTCCAACTAAAAGAAAAAAAAAAGTATATTTTTAGTTTAACATAATGAGAAGCCAACCAGCCTTGTTGACTTCCATTCTTATAATATGGAGATAGAATAATATTGGTAACTGGAAAGACTACTTTCCTTTTTTTTACTTCATTGCCTCCTACCCTACTTCTTTCTAAAACACACTTTTCCTTCTTGTATCTTTGGGAGAATTGATGCCTCTCGGATACAGTTGGGCTTGATTGTTGCTTCATGCAGCCCAGGTGTATTCTCTTTTTTCCTCCCTCTGTTCAATAGCAAATGCATGTTAGTCTGTAATGGATACTTTTAACCTTTTCCAGGTAATTTGATCAGGCCTTTAAATCAATCCAAGCACACTGTGTCTGGGTTATGATCAGTGAATACATTGACCGCTGCTTTCCCTGTTAAGCTGTTGTTTTTTAAATGGGCGAAGTGTGTCTCTTTCTGATTAGATGAATGGTTAAGTTCTGCAGGGTTTCGTCTTTGGCACAAACAAAGCAGCTGGGAGATAAAATGGTTTAGCAAAACTAAATCTTTTTAACATCGTTGCGTGTCATTGCATGGGAAATGGTGTGACACACGATCCAAATACAGTTTTGTTTTTGGCTGCTTACTCTATTTGCATCTTTGGGTTGCAGAACACAACCTTTATATAAGCAATAAAATGTATAAACTTGAGTTATAATTCTGGATTAAGGTCCCATGTGTAAAATTATCTGACTGCAATCTGATCATGTGTATTGGATACTGGCCTGGCCAGCTGAGTTATGGATTTCTCTTTGCTCCTTTCTTTTTACATGTTTCTGTCTAATCTCCCACCTGAGAAATAAAAAATATAACGATTTGACTGTGTTCTACCTTTGTTCTGATACCCTTTTATGGATTTTCCCTCCAGATATCTTCAGGTCATCATCTGATCTTAGTCAGCGGGCT
The DNA here is from genome assembly GCA_037177335.1 of Kiunga ballochi. NCBI lineage: Eukaryota > Metazoa > Chordata > Actinopteri > Atheriniformes > Pseudomugilidae > Kiunga > Kiunga ballochi. The sequence goes on along the minus strand of JBAMIG010000006.1, from coordinate 18,352,943 downwards.
TGGATTCCACTCAATATGTTCTTACAGTCTGATCTCTTCCTCCCTTCTTCTTTTCCTCCCTCCTCCTTACCCTCTCCGTGTAGCGCTGCCTGTTCTTTTCTCATTCCCTGAATATTTCCCCCTCTCAGATTTGATGAAGGAATTTAATTAGAGTGGAGGAGGAAGCAGGGAAAGCGGGGGACAGAGCTAAGGAAGGGGTAATAATGAATGGTCAGTGACTCTAAGAGCACACGAAGTAAAGATAACTGTGTTTAAATCCGATCAGGTCAGCCTGAAGGAGAGAGGCATATTGAACCCTGTAACTTTATTAGCAAAGGCTGTATAGATTTCATGGTGCATTGATGCTGTAACACTGCTTCACTCATTTGAGAAATTACCATTAAAGCGTACAGAATCATATAAGAACAGAGACCTGTGCTTGGAATCACGTACTTCGGTTTCATATTTAGTTTCCTCATATGCAAAATGATCTTTTTCAGGATCTCTTGTGTAAAGCTTATCATATGACTTCCATTGGCAGCATTAGTGCAGTAGACTATGTGGACTTGTTTACAGCATAGCTCTGTTTTATACAAAGTGTTCCACTGTTAAAGGGTGATCAATGTGTTGTAGTTTTTTTAAGTCTCAGTGCAAGATATTTATGAATTCCATAAACCTCCAGTGAATGGAGAGTCAGTAAGGAGTCAGTATTTATTATTCTGAGCAATCTGTAACTTAACAGTGGATAGTTTTTTTTTCTTCAGAAGGAGCCTGACAGCCACAGCAATAAAGAAAGCCTTTTTGGTTGTTGGTCTGTCAGTCCATCTAACTTTCACAAACACAAAATCTCAATAAAACATCATCTTTGGCACCAGCACTGCCTTGAACGCAAGGATGACTTGATTAGAATTATTGACAGCAATACGACCTCAACATGGGTTTGGCAATGACTGGAAATTGTAATTAACAAAACCATGACTCTAAGGGTGTCAAGGATAAAATGACAAGGTGATGACATTTAAATCGAAATGGTCACAGGTCAATTTCCCTGTGAGCTCATAACTCTGTGGAAAGCACACTCCTAGTTTTATTTTTCAGCATGTTCATGGGAGTGTGCATTGAAGCAACATTCTTGCTCAAGAGAATGCAATATATTTCCTTAAGTCTGGGATTTCGAATTATTTAGAGCAGGGGTGCCCAAAGTTGGTCCTCAAGGGCCCCAATCCTGCAGGTTTTCCATGTATCCTTGGTCCAACACGGCTGACTCAAGTTAATCAGTCATTATGCTGAACTTGATTGGCCTTTGTGTTCATTTAAAGTAAGCCAAGTGTGTTGGAACAGGGATACATAAAAAATCTTCAGCACAGCGGCCCTCAAGGACTGACTTTGTGCACACCTGGTTTAGAGGGATTTCAACACTGATGTGAGTCATTAAAGCTTTTCTATCAAAACAGTCTTAATGTATTTTTTAAAATATTTTTAGTGCTATTTGTAGCTGGTAACCATCATGTCCGCATTGCTGTCCTTTGTGCACCAGCTGATATGTGCAATTCAGCCACAATATCATTCATCTCTTCTTTTTAATTTGTTGGCATCATTATGCAGAATGATGCAAACAAATGGCTTGTCTAATTCCCATATGTTTAGCATTACTTTGATAGCTATTTTAACATCCTCTGCTGTTTGAGAGTCAAAGAACAACTGGCAAGCAGCACCAAATAATTTAGCTCAAACTGTGAATCAGCTCAGTGTGCAGTGAGCTATGACTTTAAAGTCATTCAAAGTTGTCCCAAGACTGCCTTAGACTAAGTTAGCTGATCAAACTCTTTGTATTAAGTGAAGGTTTAAACTTTAGGTGTCAAATTAATAAAATTAAATAGTGCTTTATTATCATTGCCTCACAAAAGGAGAAGCTTTTGAACTGAAGAGTTTCCCTCTTTAGAGTATTTTAAAAATACAGCAGCCTCTGAGGTCTTCCTAAAGAGATTAGAGCTGATATGTAGTCAAAGACCCCAAAAATCTAACAAAGCAAAAGAATCCAGATTGGAACAAGACGTTTTTTACCAACGTTAAATATGTTGGCATAGATTCCAGTATTGACATAGCTCACTTTGCCATGCTATATTTTTTTAATTACTTCATATATTAATTTTATACATTGATTCCTTGTGTTTCTCACCTTATTAGCAGAGTCATTTTAATTGGTTGATAGCTAAAATACAATAGAAGAACTTTATACAAATGCCACTTGCTCTTGTTCAGTTCCTTATTTTTGTGGAAAGATTAACCCTACAAGTCAGAGCAGCCACACGCACGATACACAAACCAAAATCAATCTTTTCAGCTTCTTATTGTTGCTGCGGAAAAACATTATTTTTTCTGCACACTTATTCCGTAGTCACCATTCTTTGACCTGACGCTATATAAGCATTCGGGCTTTCTCTTAGGTCTTCTTATTCTGATGGTAATTCGGCTGCCTGAAAGGACTGCTGGAGGATTGTTCTGCCTCATTCAACAAAATATGGTAAAAAGTCATTTCTGGGATTAAGGGGGGTGGGGGTGGGGGGCAGATTTCCAGGGTTCTGTTGTCATGTCTGCAGTTGCCTGTCGCCTCCTGTTCATATGCTAATCAGCCGGAGCTTGATTGTTTCCTCATATTTTAATCTCTTGTATGGCGTTAGGGAAGAGAAGATAGAAGGAGTGCGGGTATGTGGTGGAGATGAGACGCGAGGAAAAGAGATGATGGACAAGAGGAATGGGAGAGAGACAGTGTCAGCAGGAGTGTTGGAAATAGTGTCGGCAGCAGAGGATCGGAGAGCAGGAGGAGAAAGTTAAATACCAGAAATGAGGAAATTAAGTTATGTAGGAGGAGAAAAAAGGGAAACGAACATTGAATAGGTGAGGGACATGCAATAGAATGAAATTATTAATATTCAAGAAAGACATGATAAGATAAAAGGGGGATAGAGGTGCTGCTGGATGATAAGATTGGACCTTACAATACACCTTGTGAGGAGACCTCCAGAGTTTATTATGTGACAAAGAATATTGTACTATGGCCTAATTTTGAATTTTTGACCAAGGGGTCACTAAAGAACAATGAAACTTCTGGATTTTTTTCCTCTTCAAAAACCTTGAACACACCAATCATAATTCTGGTGCTGCCATTTACCGCTGCTGTTCTTACTTTTGGGTTGAAACACTGACCAGGGGGCAATGGGAGGAGGAGCAAGAGAGGCTTTTTCTTGAATAAACTAATGTGGAATTTGCATAAATATACATAATAAAAGAGCTTTGTGTACTGCTCCCATGTAACCCCCACCCCCCACCCCTTTTCTCTCTTCTCTCCTTCTCTTTCTCACTCTCTCGTTGTAGCATGCTAGCGCTAGAGGTCATGCCATGCCTAGTAAAAATTTTTTTTCCTTTTTGGAACAGACAATCACCTATGTGGGTTTCAAAGTTTCATATAATGAAAAGTTTTCTTGGATTTTAAGATAGAACTTCTTTCATAACAGTATGCAAAGTCTTGGTTTTGATTTGTCAGTTTCTGTGATTGTTGCAAGTAAAAAAAACAGCACACATGCGTAAACATGCCGAACTAGCTCTTTTTTGCTCTTTTTATATTTTCACAGTAAACATTTTTGAAGTAGAATGAAATATCAAATGTGGTATTTCAGACGAAAGTGAAAGGAGTATTTAACTTAAATGACAAATAAAGCTCGGCCGTCCTGGAGGGGCTCAGAGTAGAACTGCTGCTCCTCCACATCAAAATGAGCCAGATGCAGTGAGTCCAGCATCTGGTTAGGATGGGTCCTGGACGCCTCCCTGGTGAGGTGTTTTGAGCACGACTTTGTAGGAGGAGACCCAGGACATGCTAGAGAGATTATGTCTCTCGGCTGGCCTGTGAACACCTCAACATCCCCCAGATGAGCTGGCAAAATTAGCTGGGAGAGGGAAGTCTGGGCTTCCATCCTTAAGGAAAATGGATAGATGGATTAAACATAACACAGTAATTCTGTAAATATTGCAGCAGTATGTTCAGGTGGCATTTGCCTATTGATAACATTACTGTTTGCCAAGATGAATCATCCAACCATCTATTCTGGTTCACATTGGTTTGGCACCAGTATGGAGCTCTGCTGGTGTGACAGGGCTTTAAGTGTGTTAAGGCCAAAAACCACAAGTTCTGCATTCATTCCAAGCCCTCAAATGGCGCCTTATGATAAACCGCCATGCCACATATTCACAATACAGCCACGTGTCTGGGTGTTCTGTAGCAAAATGAGTCCATGTTGAAGCTGCTTTTGGGGAAAAAATAGACAGGGGGACATTTTTTTTCTTAATCGAGCTGTTTCATTTTCCTTATACACATATACACAAAGACTGTAAAAAAAACACTGAATGTCAATGCTCAAGTTAGCTGTAAACCATAAGTTTGAACATAAATTCAATGTGTGATCAGGTTAATTTCAACTTAAATTACTCAGCTAACACATCTTTACCAGCCTCAGATACAGCCTACCCCTCACCTTTCTCTGACCCACTCAAAAAAAAAAAAAAGCCACAGGAAGTCACAGAGTTCTGCAACCTACCACAGCCACTCTCCATCACCTCCTTATCTCTCACCAGGTCACTGAGCACCAAGTCCAAACTGGATGTCCTCTGGGGATGTTTGTGCAACTTGTTTATGACAGCCCAAGTGTGTGTTGATGCTGTTGCAGCTGATCTTAACAAGGGCAATAGAGAGGTAGAAGGCTGGAACATGCCGTTCCACTGGGAAACAGTGTAGCTGACCTGATCCGCTGAGGGGAAATGGGGCAGTTGTATAGGAAGGAGGCTGAGACATTGATGAGGAAGAAGAGGAAATTGGGAGGAGGGGGCAAGAAGAAAGCAGCAAGAGTGAAACAACTTGTAATATGGAGAAACAAACAGAAACCACAAGAAAAGCAAAATGCAGCATCAGCACTGTTGTCTGCAGTGTTGCAAAAGCAGTTAAAACACATGAACAAAGGATTTATCTAAGGAGGAACTCAGCACTGACATAATGAGGTTTGCTTTTTCTAAAACAATAGAAATATTTTGGGTGAAAGATTATTTTTATTATTTGAAAGAAACTAGTTGACATTGTGCATTTGATCTGATTTAAACATTTTTACAAATACACTTATGTCTATTTACACAGTTGCTTTAATGCAAAATCATTAGATTACTGAGGCTACAGTCAAAAAAAGTCAACTTTCTGAATGTGATAATTATAATATTTTCTTAATTAGAATTTCTATTGACCTTTCAGCAATCTTAAATCTATGCTGATTAAATTCCAGTCCTGGTAAAACCTGCTAGTTTCTGACTTAAGAACTCTCAAATCTCTGCAAAGGAAAAGCATTGAATTACAATAATTACTCTATTTTTGCTTAAGGTTATGGTTAGCTCTGCTTTTACCATAATGAAATGTAGTAGTAGGCTTGGTTCAGGTCCTGAGTGGCATACCACTGTTTCAACAGGCTTTTCACCAAGCCTTTAACTTCTAATTAGCACAATATGGAAGCTGTAACTGTTTTGTAGACTTGTTATTGTTTCTTCACTGATGTTAGTTTTACGGAGGCCCTCTGTAGCCAGCAGCAATGTTAAAAATGCCCACTGCTGCAAGATTTGCCTTGGGTCCTGCGGAACCCCTGGGGATCCCAATGTCAATGCAGTCTTTTAGTCCTTAATACATATTATCTGTATCACTTTAAAGACTAAACAATAACACTGTTACTATATTTTTCTTGCTATATACACAATACAGCTGTAATTTCTGACGTCATTACATATTGGACAAAGTAAATAGATGAGAGCATGTGTGAGGAACCGAGCCGAAGAACCAGAGGAGCACATGGAGTTTTTTTTTAAAGAAAAATAATCAATTTAGATTTATCTTTACTAAAGTAACAAACAAAATTAGAATAACATAGCTATAGGGCCCATAAAAGAGGTCAACAAAACAAACTTCAAACTAAGCAGTGACATAAGAAACTGACGCACAAACTGACCTGACAACCTGCCACACAAGGGACACATACAGTATGTACTGGCTGATCAGACTATTTGTTTAAAGTAACCTAATTAGGAATATAATTGAAATAATCAAAATTGCTAACAAAGCAAAATAACAAAAACCAACCAAACAAAATAGAAAAACCTAAACCCATGGACGCCTCCTGTCTAACAAGAATGGAACAGCCCAATTAAGCCTCAGCCTTTTAAGCAGCCTCACTGCCGCTTGGAGTAGTTTCTTCTGCAGGCTGGATCATCACGCCATAGGAACTGGCAACTCGAGTATTAATTTAAAGCAAACCTAAAAAACAAGGTGACAAAAGCAAGTTAACTAAATGTGTGCACCCAGTCAGCTAACCCCCTTGCCAAATGTTAATATAATGTGAAAGATGATGTATGTAAAAAGTGTTTTCCTAATAACTATTGTAAATAAATAAATAACAAATAAATAATTAGACCTCAGCTATGTGTGGCAGCTTGCTCTGCCTTCACAGTATGACATGTTCCTTTTCCGACTAATAGAATAGACTAATAGCTGCAAGTCTCCGCATGAAATTTGTATTGTAAGCTCATGTCAGAAATAAAAATGTGTTTAAACACTTTTCAAACAATACTGTTACAGCTTATATGGGTTCTTGTGGCAGAAGTTAATCATTATGGCAAAAGGTATCATGAGACAATACAAAATGTATTTTTTGTGTGGGGAGGATACATTTACTTGATGATGTTAAGGTTCACTTAGGAGAGCATTTAACAAGCACTTTAACAATGTAAGAGGAGGCCAGGGCATGGATTGCTTTTTAAAGAAGAATACCAAACTCAGATAACAGGAAAAAAGTGAGTGAGGTGCTCACGGCTGCTTGCTTATATTTTGTCCTCATTGAGCTGCAAGAAACTTTTGTCTGTGTGTAACATACCTATTCAGCGTTTTGAAGCAGCGTGGCCTTCAGTTTGAGAAAAAAAACTTTTGAAATTGAATCAGCTGCAGGTCACTATCTCCATCTTCTCATGTTTCTGAAGATGTCAATGCATGTCTGGTTCAACATCAACAGAAAAAAATGGCACAAATAGTTGTTTTTTTTACATAGAATGTAAAACTTTGATGCCAAAGTAGCTTGAAACATTTCTATTTTTACTGACAGAAAGCATCTAACTTAATGTCTTAAAGTGATAATCTATTTAACTAATTCAGTACTTTCATTTGACAATGACGGCAGAATTCAGACCAAAGTTTAAAGTTCATACTCGGAGCAAACTGAATTGTCTGTCTTTCTGTCTTGCCTGTTCTGTTTAAAAAGTTTTGCAGCTTTTCTTTGCACACAGAACATGAAATCTGGAAGCTTATTTACATAAAATCAAATAGAATTTTAGGGCTTTTGAGCCAGAACGTGAGGGCTTCCCTCTTGTTTTATCTTATATTAGGAACCAAAAAAGAACTAATAAGAAAGGAGCCCATGATTTTAATGCCTAACATATTATATTTCTTTTTAACATGTGTGTGAACACAGATTTCTGTGCCCTGTTGAAAGGGGCCTACAATTGGGATTTTTTTACTTCCCATTTTCTAAAGAAATATATATAAGGCCTTTAAAATGGTCTGAATTCATGATTACAGTTACACCTCATGGAAGGACAAAGGACTTTAGAGCCTTTTTCAAGAATTTGATGTTCCTTGAAGTTAAAAATGATCTCATTAAACGACCCTGGTGGGAGATTTTCCCACACTCCCTATTTTTTTAATCAACATATTATTGTATTTTGTTTCTATGTTCAAAACATGTAAAGGACATCAATCAGTTGATTAAGACAAGAGACAGTCGTGGTTTGCTTTAACTGCATGTGTAATCTCCAACCGGATGAGGTTTTTGGTGCAGCGTTTCCATTCTGATGTTTTTATAAGCTCTTCCTTAAACCCTTCCGCTGCTGTGTTTAGAAGCTCAGAGCGTAAGAGAGAATCTCAGTGCTGGACCCAAAAATAGCCCACATTCCTTCCTCTGTTTCAGGAAGCATCGGAAGAGGCTGGAACAATCCTCTCTCTCCCATGTCTCCCTCCTTCCTTTCTCCCATCAACCCTCCTCTTTCCCTGTACCCTTTTTTACGTAATTGTCTTCATTGGCCATTTATCTTCACTCTTGTTAAAGTTTTTTCCCCCTTTTCTATGCAGCCTGTCATGCAAGGTTTATCATCATCATGTCCTCTATTTCCATGAGAAAACAATGATTACAATAATTCCAATGATTGCAAGTATTGATTGGCACAACGCTTCTGTTAGGATCCGCACAAGTTATTCTACGTCTACAAATATTAATAAAATGATATCTTAGGGCAATCCATGGATAGTACTTATACATGTCTTCATATGTGTTTTTTTTGTTACAGACATTTCCATCCAGTTTTAAGTTTTCATTTGGGCAGTTAGAATAAAATGTCCCAATAATAAAACTCATCAGGATCAATATTGTGTCTCACTGTTTAGATCTTGGCGAACTTCCTGTCTTTTGCTATTTGTTATCTTCATTGTGTAACTGACTGAAGAGACTTATCATCAGTAGATTGCTGTCTAAAAATGAGGAATCTGTGCTGCACCATTTACTTGTATCCGGCGTATTTTGCTGTCAGTGACTGAGCTAACAAGTTTGTTAGCAAGCTCTTTGATTGCAAGACTTACTTTCTGTTCAATAAGTCCTAATGGCTGTCATTGTGATATTTGTGTTGTTCTCACCGAGTACAGTAGTGATAACGGTAAAGTCACAGGGGAACCCTATGAAATGATCTATTCAGATACATGGTGAAATTTATTTATGGTACAGATTGCTTGATGTTAATAATACAAAGAGAAACAAATAGAAGCACAAGGAAAGAGGGAAATAGATATTATTGTCCAGTTTTCTCCTGTATTCTCACTTATTATTTCTTCTATATAGTCTTCTATATTTTTCTAGTTCACTGTTACGGGTCAGAACCTGTCTGAAACAAGAGTGTAGCTAAAAATACCCTGAATGTAGAGGATTGAATTAGTATTTTTCCAACTTATTTCAGCCAGTTGCAGATATCCACATATGAATTTATCTCTAATACCTTACTGCAGATGACATCAAGTCTCACTCATAGTTGTAATAACTATTATTATGCAAACTCTTATCATGACATGCTATCATATAAAAACGATGTATTCAACTGAATACATGTGCCTGGTAATATAGGAAAAATTCTCCAGTTTATGAGGAAGATTGTGCCCTTTATGTCATATTTTCCAAGAAAAAACTAGGCTGTATAATACTTTTGCTCATGTCTGATATGGCAATAACGTACTTTATATTTTACCAGTGGATACAGATGATCCGATACTGTCAGATAAATAAAATACTAACAAATGCAGGAAAGGTGTGGCATTAGAAATGATGATCATGCACAATTATAACTAAAAAGTGAACAAGCAGCAAGCACATTATCAAAATTAGTAAAATATTCTTCTCTCTATTGACAGTATAAAAGATGTTTGTGTATCAGCTCTGTTTTTTATTGTAGTTTTGTTACACCAGTTTCCCCAATTAGTCACTGTAGCAGTATTTCCCTCAGCTCATGACTAGAAAAGTCAGATCTGTGCTCACCAGGTTGTCAACAGCATCCACATACTTGACACAGTGATGTGATGCTGTTCCATGGCTCAGTCATGCATTAAATCCAGCATCCCAGAAGCTGTGTTTGTTTTGTGTGACAGTTTGTGTCGCTGCCTCTGAGCTTTTTTTCCCCACTGTGAAAGCTGCTCCACTGTTCTTAGTGTGTCAACAACGCCAGCTGAGAGGCAACCTTCAGTCCACACATGTGAGTGCAGACTAATCCTGCCAGAGAAAAACGGGTAGAGAGAATAGAGGGGGATGAAAGCAAAGACGTATTGAGAATATATTAGATGTGGAGGGGCAGAGTTGAAGAAAAAACAATACTCAGTGATGATGGAGTTAAAACTGACAGTGAGAGACAGAGGGAAAAGTTGGAAGGCAGAGAGGATGCTGGAGAGAGAGATTTGAACGTTTCACAGGATTTCCCGTATCACAGCCTTTGACGCATTATACACACAGCTCACTATCAGCCTGACCCTGACAGCTGCACAAATTGGCTGAAAGAGGTTCCCTGGGCAAGGCCTTTGATCGGGTGTGTATGTCAGGGGGTCTGTGTGTTGTGTCAGCGAGAAAGGAGAAAGATTTTATACATTTGTGCATACCTGGACAGTTGTGTTTGCAAGTGAGAAATGTGTCTTTTCTGCTCCAGATCCTGCTGGAATGAAATGAATGTACAGAGATAAGGCTACGTTTTCATTAGTGTGTGTGTGTGTGTGTGTGTGTGTATGTGTGCGTGTAATGCAAGAGCTGTCACTGGGCTTGTAAGCATGAAATGTGTGCAGCATATGCTATGTAGCTTTCATTCCAGTGATATCTTTCTTTCAGATTTCAGCCTGGGGCCTTTTATTTGGGTCTGACACTTTCCATCAGCCATGCATTCATGTTATCAGATCAAGCTTTGAAGCGGTGAGGTTTTCATTGTCCCAGTCACCGACGTCATTTGCAAAAAATTTAAATGTACCTATCTGCAGAGACTTTTCAGTCCTCTGTATTATGCTTGATAGACTCTTTCAGAAACTGTCCAGCAGCATGTGCAAAGAGTTTGTGCACATGGAAATCATTTGTATCCCATTTTCCACTCTAGAGTCAGGATGTACAGAAAAAAAATACTTGAATCTGTGGATCTGTGTGAACCGCCACGTAAACTTTTGACCTTACGTGAGAATGATTGTACCCCACACAAACTGAGTCTGATGTCAAATGGACTTGGGAGATAAAAAAAGCCACACATATAAGCTGATTCACATCTATAAAACTAAACTTCATTCAACCTCATTTTCCCAGATTAATTATGCCATAATGATAAAATTCATAACCAAAATATAATGTAAACAGTTTTTGCTGTTATTCTCACACAGTGCTGGCTGTGAAACACACACGTGGCTTATTCCCACTGAGAATGCAGCACAGTTTTGGATGATCATATTAATTATCAACAAAACTCTAAGTTCCTGCAGGAATGATGTCTGATTTAGTCCCAATGTGTCTTTGGGATCCCAGCTAGATATAGTTTGCTATCTGGTCAGACTGTTGTCCCTCAGCAGCGGGAGGTGTATGCCTTCTTTTACTTTATTTCCTCAGACTATACTACTTTATGTAAAATTTGTAAACACCACAAGACTGCAGCATTATAAATGACAGATTCATTATCAATTAAAACAAAAGTGCATTGAAGCTACAGAACTCAATGCTTGGGAAACTCTGTCCACCTGTCCTCCACATGCTATAAGTGTGTGTAAGGTATTTTATTATTTTTCCACCTCTGATTCAACCACATCGGTTCCATATCATGTCAGATATTCCAATTTTTTATGTTTCTAGTGTGTTTCCAATTGTATTTAGGCTGAAAGGCAAGTGATTAACATTATTTGCTTGTGTATTATTGGGAAGAAAGGAGGAGGTTCCAAGTTAGTTCAGATTTATCAGTGAACAATGCATGGGAACAAGCGAATGAAATGATTCATACATATCTGAATATTTTGGGGGCTAAGTACTTTTCTACATACGATCCTGTTCCATCTTTCAGTATGAAATCAATGCAAGTCTTTGTACATGAGGTTTTGTTTCCTGTATACCAGCAAACCATGTAATATGAATGAAAAAATATTGTTTATATGAACTACTATATAAAACATTAACTTATTATTGATTATACCACATCGTTTGAAACAGTTTTCAGGTCAAAGTATAGTATTATTCAAACCAAGATGCAATAATTTGATGATTGACTTTTTGAAGTTTGCACAGGGTTGTGCTTACCACTGTGTATTCTACCTTTTTGTTTTAACAACAGTGTGTGAACATCTGGAAACCTATTAGATCTGTTGTTAAAAGATTTGATAGAGAAATCTTGTCTAATTTCCGTCTGATATAGGATTATAGCAGCCCAACAATCCTGGTTTTCTTGGCTGCATTTTGCATTTCCAAATGTTTGGAATTGGTAAAACATCTGGGCTGCAGGCAGGTCAGTCCAGAACCCATGCTCTTCCACGTATAAGCCATTTATGAACCAATATAAACCAGTGACTGCTTTCATATTTTGCTAAAATATGCAAAACCCTCACTAAACAAACATCAGGACACAGTTACAAACATTTAAAACCCTTTTATTGTGCCTTTTTAGATGTATAACTTGCTTTACATATCATTAGAGATTTATTTTACAGGGCAACAATCTAGATGGTTTTCTCCTCTTTTGTCAGAAAGTCATGCGATGTCTGATTTAAAAAAAAAAAACTAGTAGAAATTTAATGACTGAATTGAAACACTAGTAAAGGTCCATTACTGTAACAGGTATGTTACCTGGATCTTTGTGCTTCTTTTAAGCATAACAGACAATACTGAAAAAAATACTAAATCCCTTAAGTTTATTGTAACATATTTTAGTTTTAACAAACAAAAATAAATGTTATGCATTTTTTTTGTGATTCTGAGCTGTTTACTGTAAAGCGCAGACGCTGTTTTATTATCCATGTGCACATATATCATTGTACATTTGCTGAATCCTATAAAAGATGTCTCTCTTAGCTTCCAGCTGGCTTGTGTGTGTGTCTGTGTGTGCAAGTAGTAAAATGGCGTGCTAGTTGATGGACTTACAGGTAATGGACTAATATCAGAGCTCACTCAGGCTCCACATCGCTCTGCAATGACAGCCTGTAATTATCACAAACACATACTCAAACACACAAGATCATATTTTTCTACTTAAAATTGTGTATACAAATTCAAATACATACAACATCCAGCATTCAACCTGTCATTCTGTCTAACCTAATTCTCACCTTTCCATTCACCATCTCTCATTTGGATCTCGCTCCTTATTCTTTCCTACAATGAGACCACATCTGAGACATGACCTCTTTATCGAGACAATGTCGTTGTTTTCCTCCAAATTTCACTGTTGTCCTCACAGCCATCAAGCTAGTTTACTTCCTGCAAGCTTAATCTAATGGTTTGCCTTAGGCAAAGTAAGGGTTTGTGTTCCATTAGTGCCAGACACTCATTAATTTTCACACTGCTCTTCCTCCCTGCCAGAAACGTCATCTTATTAAGCCATTTAGGCCGTACTGAGCTGTGTAATTGGACAGCAGAGGCCAATATGAGATGTTTTAGTATGTTAGAGGGTGATTTAGCACTTAGACCAAGATTAAACTACGGATGGCCTGCTTTTGTCCACACACGGCTGGTTTTAACAATACATTTTATTTACTAATTTGTAAATATGTTTAAATGTGAACTTTCCAAAGAACTGCTTTCTTAGTTTGAAGTTATATAAATGGATAGTTGAAAAATAAATATTTAACTTTCAACTTTTTAAAAATCCAGGATGCGTGCATTTCCATTGTCCAAGAAGACAGTTTGTCATACTGTATTGTGTTTCTATTACAAATCAAAGACCCCTCCATAATAAAAGTATTGTTACACAATAGGCTATCTTCTTACAGTGAGCATATGAAACCTCACTCGACAACTGAACAAAACATTTTTTGTGACAAATTTCAAGCTTTGATAGTTGTAAAATGTGTGTGTGGAAACATTCTCTCTTCTGCATCATATTGTTTATCTGGACTCTTGCATCTAACAAAATACCTAACCCCAGATCTGATTGTCCAACCGGATCAGTAACAAATGGACTTCAGGCTCTTTCCTTCTTTAGGAAATGTTTTGGACAAATATTCTTCTTTTAAATGCTGACCAAGGCTTGGATCAAATTCTACATCACACTGGGACTATAATATGACCTAAACTGGTTAAAATGACTCACAATCGCCACGAGGCATTCACTGTGGCTACTCATGTGGTACCCACAGTCTCCTCCAACCATTTCTTCCTCTGTAAGGTTGCATGATAGTACTGTCTTTGAACATATATTGTGTAAATATGTAGTTAAATAAGTAGTTGAATTAAACTAATACAGAGCTTATTTATTTTTACTCTCATTGATCCGTTGGAACTATATTTGCTTGGAACAAAAGATACATCTTCAGATGAGATCTAATGAGACATTTCTTTTTACTCTACTTATAATGCAAAGTGATTGATTGAAACAGATGCGTTATTGTCAAGAATCACAATAACAAGCTTTACAAACATCCTGACCATTAAAGACGTTAGTGATTAATAAAACTACTATATTATATTTTAAAGTATTCTAATAGGTGAATCCTGCTGTGACTCAAGAAACGTGCACAACTTTAGTTTACAGTTAACAAATGGTTGCTTTGATCCTTGTTGTTACTGATACAAGTCCCTGTGGTAAAACTTGGTGCTATAATTACAAAGCACTGTGATGTTTCATATCCTGTTTCCTTAATATGATGTGCTTCCTGCTGAATCAAGAAATTGTTGCGGGACAGGAAAAGACAACTTAGCAGGATGGAAGTTTGGTGGATGAGAAGGTTTTGATAGGAAAGGATTAAGAAAATGAAAAATTTTTGTCTTTAAAAAACATTTATGCATTACTGTAAATAAAAACCCATATTTATTTAACTATAGTGACATCTAACATGTTGCTGTCTCTTCTTTTGCAGCAGTCATATGCTCCTCCCCCTCCACCCATGGCTCCACCCAGTCCCGGCACTACAGGAGGAGGAGGTGGAGGTGGAGGTCAGGGAGGAGGGTTAGTGGAGCACCTTAGCAAGACCAACCTGTATATCAGAGGCCTGCCACCTGCTACCACTGACCAGGACCTCATCAAACTCTGCCAGCCGTGAGTGCTTATTCTATTCTATTCTATTCTATTCTATTCTATTCTATTCTATTCTATTCTGATTTTTTCTGCTCTGCAGATGCATTGAAAAGTGCCTCCCAGTGCAGCTTAGTTTGTCTCAGTTCAGCTTGTGGTGATTAGTGTTGCAGCAGCTTCAAATGAATATCAACAGTTTGCTCTTGACCTCTGTGTTCCTCCACTCTGCTTCCTCAGAGGAAAAAACACAACCCAGCTGGGCCTAACCCATCCGCTCCCTCCTCCACTATCCACACATCTACTCTCAAAAAGACAGACAAATCCATATCTCTAATAAACAGGTCTATAAATGTTTTAGGGCATGTCTGGTGCGTGTAATGGTACATAAGCAGGTAACTATATTTTATCTGAGTGTGAACTGTCAGACAATTATTAAAGTAAAATATGGTTTAAAGTATCACCTTGGCTTAAAGCTTGACCTCAACTGGCCTGCAGAATCAAAACTAAAAGTGAAGGTTTCTTTTCCTTTTAAATATTCTTTATATTTGATACATTATTTTGAAATTAAACTTTTGGTTGAATGAACTCATAACACTAAACTTCAAAATTTAATGTGTGGTAATTTTATGTTAAGTTTTCATTCTGGCCATGATGGCAGCAACTGGATTTAAAGACTTCATCATGATGAGGCATATCTTTACTCGTTCTTTTACTATTCGTAATCAGAAAAGGCAACAATGAGGGTTATCTAGATGTATCAGTGAAGTAGGTTTTTGTAACCTAATTAAACCAACGATTGTGTTGTGGTTGCTTATTGTGCAAAACTAGTTGCAAACAGAAGTTACCAGTGGCAACAGCTTTTCACTCATTGGTGTAATTTCTTTTGCTTTGTTGTTATGATTGCTTGAAATTCACTGAATAGAAAATAATGCAGAATGAATCACCTGCTAAATGTTTTTTAAAGTCCCCCTACTTCCAATAGAAATTGATTTTGAAATAATAAAATATAATTGCTTTTATTTATGACAGTAATTATTATTTAATGAGATTAATAAAGATTACAAATGATTTAATTAGTGCATTCTGTTTATGCAGCTGCTTTTGATAGAAAATAACTCATGTTCTGTTTGTCAGCTGTATTTTAAGCCAATTGTATTTTACCATAAACCTGGAGGCATGCTGCAGAAGCATGGTGAAAAATGGGGGCAAAGTTTCATTGTCAGTGTGCCAAGTGGCCGGCAACATTTTGGAAAGTTCATTGGGGAGATAGGGTGGCCTGTGGGTGCTCTCAAGCAGCTGTCACAGAATTGGGGTTCTTAGTCTCTCTGGCTTTCAAAAATAAACTCTGTGACACTTTTATATGGCACTTATGAGCATCATATATACGCATGTGCAGGACAAAATGCCCACACAGGCATTTCATTTATGCACACCACAATGAAAAAAATGTCTACTACCACTGACACACAGGTATACACTCTTTCAACTCAATGTCATCCTCATCCTTATTGTTACCAAGCATGGCTTGTTTGTGTTCCTATCCACCACTTCCATCCTTCTCTCCTTGTTCTTCCTTTCTCTCTCTCTCTCTCTCTCTCTCGCTCTCTGTCTTTGTGCCAGTTCTCCGAGTGTCAGTGAAAAGTGCTGTTGTCAGCTGACATTTCCAATCACTCCCCTGGTCGCCCAAACTATGGACACACTTTTAACATCTGGGGACAAAGGAGAACGTGTGCAGAATCTAAAGCTGCACTAGGGCAATTTCTCTCACACTTCCCAGCTGTGACTCACACTTGTTGTCCCACTTATATCTATCTATCTATCTATCTATCTATCTATCTATCTATCTATCTATCTATCTATCTATCTATCTATCTATCTAT